>NW_021027255.1:332261-356534 GCF_004153795.1 Camellia sinensis | reverse complement strand
CTCGAGCGTACTGCCTGTCTACATAGCTCCCCGCTCGAGCGTCAAATTCCCCCGCTCGAGCGGGAACCATGTCTGCAAGAAAAATGCTGGGAGCTCGATTTATCCGCTCGAATGGCATTCCCCCGCTCGAGCGGAAGTCAAAATTCTGGAAATTCCAGATTGTGTTCTTGAGCTTCAATTCAATTTCCCAGCTACCATTCTTGCATGCAAAGGCTCAAATCTCAAATATAATCATACTAACATGGTTCCTTTGCAAGATTATAGCATTATGAAGTTCAATTTCTTGATTTACCTACATGCATGTCCCAAAACATGACAAACTCATCACCCATATAACAAATTCTTGCATTCAAGCTCATATCTTTAATTATTCCATCTTGACTTCATTTCCATTTCAAAGATGCAAATGGTGCCAAAACTCAACAAAACCAAGCTTGCATGCATGATCAAACTTCAATTTCCGGGAGCTTGACATGGTACATGCCAAGTTATGCAACTTATGGCAATTCAACAGAATTTTTATGCATGCATGGTCATATCTCATCAAGACCAATTTAAATCATACTCTTAATCACAAAAAAATACTTGAGCTCACAAGATTACATGTTCAATTCATGAATTCAAGAGTCAATGGCTTACCTAGAAGCTTAATCCTCACAATTTAAGGTAAGTTCTTGAGCTAGCCTCCAAGATCACCAAGCTTTAGGACCAAAATCTCAATTTCCTTCACCCTCTCTCTCTTAGCCGACCCTCTCTCAAGTCTAAGAGTTTTTCATCAGCCAAATGAACCTTAAAGGAGAGAAATGAGGGTGTAGTTGACCCTTAATAAGCACGCACTCAACATTATTTTATTATAAAACAATTGGGCACTTAATTTATCAATTTAATTAGTTTAAATTGACCAGGATAAATTTTCAATTAAATTTCACCGTAGGCTCTAAAAATTATGCCAATCACAGTGGCGTAATCAATTTCGGGTTCTGTGGCCGATAAGGCCCTCAATTTAATTCCCGAAGCGGATTTTTCAAACAGATATTCCTACGGTGAACAGATACGAATTCAAAATCACATATTATCACATAATGGCACACAAAATCATGCTAAACACATAACCATAAACAAATTAAGGACCAATTTAGCATAATACAGAACAGGGGTATCACAAGATGGGTGCACAGGGGTGTTTGAGATAGATTAGAGGTCGGAGCTAATGCCAAGAGACAGTTTATGGTTATACTAGACCATTGTAGAAACTAGTTGGAAATAATGTCGGGACAATTTAAGGTCATACTGGACCATTGTAGGAACTAACCGGAATCAATGTCGAGACAGTTTACGGGGTCATGCCGGACCGTTGTAGGAATTGGCCGGAATTAATGTCGAGACAATTTAAGGGGTCATGTCAAACTGTTGTGGAGACTAACTGGAATCAATATCGGGACAGTTTAAAGGGATCATGCTGAACTGATATAGAGAACTGGATGTTGAACCAGCAAGCATGGCCATACATACCTTATGATGTGGTGTTGAACGATGATGGCAACAGATAACTGAGTGTGCCAATGGGCGACTTATTAGAAAGTGCACCAGGGGACGGCTTGGATGGTGTACTAAATGCGATGACTTTGGTGGTTCGCCAAGGGGGTGACTTGGATTGTGAGCCAGAGAGGGCGGCTTGGGTGGTACGCCAAGGGGTGACTTAGATGGTGCGCCAGAGGGGGTGGCTTAGGTTGTGTGCTAGAAGAGGCGACTTAGGTGGTTCACATGATATATCACCGTACTCACCATAACATAGATATAATACTCCCTTAAACTCAAATAGGTTTGAAGATAAAAACCTATTTGAGGTTGAAACAGAGGGAAAGACAAAATGGAGCAAAAACACAGAAAAAAATATTGCGAGTAAAAAAAATATATATATGATAGAGATATTTGGGGTATGAACAAACTAGTGGACAGAGGAAGAGATCACCACAAAGGGATACTGAAAAGAAATTATGGCAGCAGGATGGGTTGCGGTCCGGCGGGTAGCCAAGGCAAGGTTGCCGCCCGCTGGTGAAGTGAAATTACTAAGTACTTAACCTAATTCTGATGTCATGTTATAATATTTAAAAGAGAGAAGGAGAATATTATATTGAATATTGTATTGAATAATTATTTAACAATGTATACAAGACTTTTTTATATAGGAGGAGAGAAACCTAAGTATGATAATCCTAAATATGATAATAAATATAATATGGTATTTATGATAGATTGAATATATAGTTACTATATTTAACAATAACTATGGTTAATAGATTTGAGACAGTGAAGAAAGTGAACAAAGGATTTGTAGTCATCTTATTTTCATGCTAAGATGACAAAGATATGGTTGGGCCAAAGAATGGAAGGGGGATATGGCTATTAAAAGCTTTTAAAAGCACCATTGAACTACTCTCGAGTTAGTTGAAAGCCATTGTCAAAGTGTTAGTGTTCTCTAATGTTGCAATTTATTTGCCAGTCTTAATCGAGAGTATGATGCAAAATTGAAAATCATCACTTTGTTTTCATGAATGACATATTTTATCCCGACTTTGTTGTTATGAACTCTATCTCCTTGCCTCAGCTTCTTAACTTGGCACTGATAAGCCATTCACATTTTACCATGTTGATAGGCACACAATAGAGTTCTCAATTTTTCATTGTACAGGTTTCATTCAGTTGATTAAATAGATAAAAGATTCGGTTCGATTTGAAACATGCTTCTTCCTTTTTTTTTTTTTTTTTTTAAACAATTATCTCGTCTTTTTTTGTGATTACTCTTTCTTATGTCAAAATCTAATGATCCTTCACATCCAATTATTTATTGCAACCATTGTTGCTTCTTTTATTTATCAATTGCAGGGAATTGCAGGGAAGTAGTGTTGAAAATTTAAAAAAATTAACTGTATTTTATCGTTTTTAGTTTTTGAAGAAACTACAAGGAATTATAAATCAAAATTTGAAGGCTCTTAAAATGGTCATTCCCTAGAGTCGGTCCTTTAATAATCAACGATGCCGACTGAAATAGATGGGTTACATTACTAACTAGGGGTGAGCATAGTCCGGATTGGACCGGATTGGGGTAAAACTAGGACCAATCCATTATTTACGGTTCCTGAAAAATTGGAACCAATCCAATCCGTTTAAATCATGGAACCAATCCGAACCAATCCATTTAAATACGGATTGGATCGGTTTAGGACCACGGATTCACATAATTAAATAACAAAAAAATATATATATATAGCACTTTAATTTCATAAAAACATAAACATAGCGATATATTAGCTTCACAATAATAACATGTCTTTCTATAATAGCGACACACTGTTCTAGAATTTAAATAACTATAAAAAAATTGGTTTCACCATAAGTATTTAGACCATTACAAATTAAAACTAAAAACTAACAAACAAAAGTAATAAAAGAATATATGATGCGAGTTTAGGTTTGAGTTTAGGTTTTATATAGAATAAGAGAAGATACTATGAGGGAGCATGTATAATAAAAATATAGACTATTTGTATACGGTCCGAATCGGTTCCAATTCGGAACCATGGGGTTCAATCTAGAACCAATCCGTGAATTACGGATTTTTAATTCTTTAATCCGGAACCGAACCACGGATTCAAAAAACCAATCCAAACCTATCGGATTGGACTGGACTGGATCGGATTACGAATTTCACGGATTCCTTGCTCAGCCCTATTACTAACTTTGGCATAATATGCACAAAAGTGGTGTTCTCAGAAACTTCGGTCCTCATACTTAATAACCTAACATTTGAAATTTCTTACGCTTAAGCCCTATCTTTAATCACTGCACTGCAGTATACAATGGGCCTTTGAAATTTGAAGACGCCTATTTTTAAAACTTACAAAAGATTACTCTTGAATGTACAATCGTATCAAAATGTAAATTTATTTGCTACGAGAAAAAAAAAAAAGAAAAATGATATGTTTCATGTTTCGCATGGTACTTGAATTAAGTGTATTATGTAATATCTCTAGAATTGCTTTTAGGGTTCTAAGAGAATGACATTGACAATTTAGATGTACCTTGTTTCTATACTGTTTTTTCTTCCTCTAGCTATAATCTACATGTTGTCAATTCTCAATCATTTAGAACTACTACAATTACATTTAGTACAGTACCTCCTCTCTTAACTTCTTGTTTGGCCAGGGCTTTCTTGGATTAAGTGGAGCAATGCTTGTACAAGCGTATCATACAATTCTCAACGACAACCCAAGCAGTTTCATATTGATGCTTGCACTGTTGCCAACTTTTGTTTCCTTATTGTTCATGTGCCTGGTAAGAATTAATCAGACAAACAGTGGAGACAACAAGAAGCATCTGAATGGTTTCTCAGCAATCGCTTTGATTGTTGCTGCGTATCTCTTGATCTTGATAATCTTGGAAAATGTATTTACTTTTCCATTCTGGGCACGCCTTCTTACATTTGTAGTGCTTCTTCTTCTTCTCGCTTCACTTCTTGGGATTGCGATCAAAGCCCAACAAGAGGACTCACTGAGATTACCACAAACACCACCCAACGAGAGGACCCTATTAATTGATGAATCTACAATTGATTCTGAGAAATTCTCTACGGAGGAAGATTCTATCGAGTATCTTTGTAAAATGAATCTCCTGCAAGCAATGCGTACCATAAACTTTTGGTTATTGTTTATCGCCATGTTATGTGGAATGGGCTCAGGATTGGCCACATTAAACAACATAAGCCAAATTGGGGAATCACTCGGTTACACAACTGTGCAGTTAAATACATTAGTTTCCTTATGGAGTATATGGAACTTCCTAGGACGGTTTGGAGCTGGATATGTATCAGATATATTCCTTCACACACGAGGCTGGGCACGACCATTGTTTATGGTTCTAACTCTGGGAACTATGACGGTTGGCCATGTAATCATTGCTTCTGGTTTTCCCGGTAATTTGTTTGTGGGTTCAATACTAGTTGGAGTTTGTTATGGTTCACAATGGTCACTTATGCCAACTATCACTTCTGAGATATATGGTGTTTTGCATATGGGTACTATTTTTAACACCATTACCATGGCAAGCCCTATTGGAGCTTCCATACTGTCTGTGTTTGTAATTGGCTATATTTATGATAAAGAAGCGGGTGAGGGGAATTCATGCTACGGTACTCATTGCTTCATGTTATCTTTTTTCATCTTGGCATGTGTTAGTCTTTCTGGGTTTTTTGTTGCGTTGATTTTGTTGTTCCGGACAAGGAGGTTCTATATGCAGATTTTCCTCAGACGGCAACAACATTTGGCAATACAGTGAGAAGGAAAAATGTAATTTTTATTTATTTATTTATTTTTCTGGTTTTCTGATGTTTAATGTGAGCTATGTTTGTGGAAGTGAGGTAAAATATGAGACAATGCTGGTTTTCTTTCTGATTATATGAAGTTCATGTTATTATACTATTGGAAACATTTGTGATTCTTTTGTTTAAAAATGCTAATGATCATTTGCTTGGTTTTCTCGTAGATCATGAACCTGCCAAGTTTATGTGCTTGCAGTTGCATATTTCTCAAGATATTAAAGAAATAGCACAGTTGATAATGCTTAGCATGACTGTTTTGTACTTAAAAACCACTAAATCAACACTAAATTTTTTCAGATTAGACTCGATCAATTTCGATTAACACGAAATTGGAAAATATCACTAAATTATATCATTAGATGTTTCTATTTCAATAGGATATATGAACAAATTGCTAGAAAATCATTCGCCAACGCTTGACACTAAATTGTTGACAATTTTTTAAACTTGGGATTTTTTTAAAAAAATTTATACTTTATATAAATGTCATAGTTTTGTAATTAAAATTTTAGATACAGGTTTCTTGTGTTGTAAAGTTATTGAGATAAAATTTACTTATAAATTTGTAAATTTCTTTAATTTTGAAAAACCTACAAATAACCTTTGGGTTTAAAATAAAGTTAAGAATAAATCTCATCTTTGTTAAAAATTGATTGTTCAATTTTTAGAAATATTTTTAGTTGTTGAAGGGCTGATGAAGAAAAGAGAACTGAGAAATAATAAGAGTAAGAACTGAAGAAGAAGAAGAAATAATAGAATTGGACAGAATGAAGAAAAAATAGAAAATGAAATAAAGTTGAAGAGAGAACCAGTAAAAAAAAATGTAATGCCAAAATCACTCTTTAGTGTACTAACGAAGACACTAACAAAAACATAAATATACATGTGGTATTCATTACTTGAAAACATGACCCACTTAACATCGTGTCTAGTAGGTATATTTATTATTACACTAACTAGTGTTTTTTAACATTATTTATAAGATTAAAAAAAAAAAAAATTGAAACAAGAAATTAATAAGAGAAAAAGATGAAGAACTGAAACAAATAAGAAAAATAATGGAGAGATAGAGAGAGAAAGCACATAGGCCTTGTTTGTTTTCCCAATTGAATGGCTGGACTGGATTGTTAGTGAGGTAAAGTATTAATATCATGTTTGTTTGCAAAATGGAAGCCTAGATTCGGAGTCCGTTCGAACTATGAAAGTCCTTGGAGAAGTGGACTAGTAGTCACCCAGAGAATATGGTATTCATAAATAGTCCGTTGGAATTAGAGTGGAACTGCTTGTCTGAGAGGACGTCCAGGCAGTTGTCCTACCCAAGTGCAAATTGAAGTTCAAAACCATGGGCTGTTTTGAAAAACCATGGCTGATTTGGATTTTTTTTTATTTTTTTTATTTTTTTGTAGTCTCTCATTATTTTATATAAAAATAATTAACTATCTTCATACTAACAATTATTAATAAACAAATGCAATTTTACTTAAATCCAACATTAATAATTTTCTCACTAATAATTACATCCATCCTACCTAGATCTAAAAAAATTTATACTTTATATAAATGTCATAGTTTTGTAATTAAAATTTTAGATACAGGTTTCTTGTGTTGTAAAGTTATTGAGATAAAATTTACTTATAAATTTGTAAATTTCTTTAATTTTGAAAAACCTACAAATAACCTTTGGGTTTAAAATAAAGTTAAGAATAAATCTCATCTTTGTTAAAAATTGATTGTTCAATTTTTAGAAATATTTTTAGTTGTTGAAGGGCTGATGAAGAAAAGAGAACTGAGAAATAATAAGAGTAAGAACTGAAGAAGAAGAAGAAATATTTAAATAGAATTGGACAGAATGAAGAAAAAATAGAAAATGAAATAAAGTTGAAGAGAGAACCAGTAAAAAAAAATGTAATGCCAAAATCACTCATTAGTGTACTACCGAAGACACTAACAAAAACATAAATATACATGTGCTATTCATTACTTGAAAACATGACCCACTTAACATCGTGTCTAGTAGGTATATTTATTATTACACTAACTAGTGTTTTCTAACATTATTTATAAGATTAAAAAAAAAAAAAAAATTGAAACAAGAAATTAATAAGAGAAAAAGATGAAGAACTGAAACAAATAAGAAAAATAATGGAGAGATAGAGAGAGAAAGCACATACGCCTTGTTTGTTTTCCGAATTGAATGGCTGGACTGGATTGTTAGTGAGGTAAAGTATTAATATCATGTTTGTTTGCAAAATGGAAGCCTAGATTCGGTGTCCGTTCGAATTATGAAAGTCCTTGGAGAAGCGGACTAGTAGTCACCCAGAGAATATGGTATTCATAAATAGTCCGTTGGAATTAGAGTGGAACTGCTTGTCTGAGAGGACGTCCAGGCAGTTGTCCTACCCAAGTGCAAATTGAAGTTCAAAACCATGGGCTGTTTTGAAAAACCATGGCTGATTTGGATTTTTTTTTATTTTTTTTATTTTTTTGTAGTCTCTCATTATTTTATATAAAAATAATTAACTATCTTCATACTAACAATTATTAATAAACAAATGCAATTTTACTTAAATCCAACATTAATAATTTTCTCACTAATAATTACATCCATCCTACCTAGATCTGAAAACAAACATACCCATAGAATCAAAGAGTGCAAATTGAAATCTGAAAATGGAGACCAGTTAAAGATCCAAATTATCATTGCAAGTCGTTTCACAATATTTTTTTCCAAATGTTTACTTTAAATTAATTTTCTTCACAATGGGTCGAATCTAGAAGAGTAAGCCTTGGTAAGTGGAGTTACTATTGGTGGTGGCAATGGTGATGTAACGGTTAGAGTTTGAAAGATTATAATGAAAATATTTTGTATTATGATAAAATTGTAATTTAAAAAAAAAAAAAGAAGGATAATTCACATTAGTTTTTCGTAATATTTGAATAAAATACATGAAGTCTCATAATTTTAGCGTAATTATACGAATCTTCCTTTTTGTTAGGTTAAAGTAATCGAAATTAACACAAATAGAATGAAATCATAGCAACAAACTTCCTATTGACTGGGTGTCTCATCTTCTGCAAGAGCTTGAGATTCTTTTGGCAGACATTCTCCAGCTTTAGTTTGTTTTCCTGCTTTCTATTTTTTGTTTCATTCAATCAAATAAAATAAAATAAATAAATAATGATAAAAAGGAGAAAATACATTCAATGTAAAAAAGATAATAATATTATTTTTCAATTCATATGACTAGCGAATTATTGATGAAAAATATTCTAAATATTATGTGAATTATAACAATTAGAGAATTTAATGTAATTATACTAAAATTGTAAAACTCATTATATTTTTTTGAAACTTCAATAGGATCAGTATAATTTAAACGTAGAGGATCGATGTTTGGGAATAAGCTATTTTAATCTAAAAGTAAAAAAAAGACACTATAAATTATTACATAACTCCCTCTAGCAGATATTTCTGTAAAAAAAAAAATAATAATAATAATAATTAAGATAGTCAATCATCAAACCACCACTAAAAAAAGAAGAAGAGTGGGGGTATTAAACAACAGAGTGGTCAAAGTGCAAATAACCTAAACCACAAAGGTAAAGCCTGTAATTAATAATTGTACACACATGCGAAATCCGAACGCAGTTGTGTTGCTGTGCTCTTCTTCATCTCCGTTTGCTCTGTCGACTCTCTGCAATCGACTTCAAATCAAAGAAAGAAGATAACTTCGAGATACACATACATACATAGAGAGAGAGAGAGAGAGAGAGAGAGGGAGGATGAAGACCACAAAAGGAGGCAAAGTCATGAACCCTACGGACGCTTATCGAAAAGAGCTTCGCAAGAAGGAACTGAAAAGGGTAATCAATCATAATCTCATATTTTTTCAGAATTTTATCTCCTATTTGACACACCAATTGTCACTCATGTTCTGATTTATTGCTAATGAAATTTGTTAAACAGAGAAGAAACCCAAATTGTAATTGACAATCCAACTATTTTTGTTTAGTTGAGCTGAGTTTCTATAGTCTAAATTAATCAGTCAATACTTGAACCAGTGAAACAGTAGCGATCTAGCCTATTCTACAATGTCTCAATTGGGGTATGAGTTCTAAATCGATTAATGGAGTTCATTTTTTCAAATACTGTTCCCAGGAGTTTTTTGGGTAATCTGCTTCCCCGAGGCAAAATTGATTTTAATGTAAAAGGAAAGAAAAATTCTTGTTTTTGTAATTGTTTAAATGGAAAGTTGTTGGAGTTATTTTTGATTAATTTGGCATTCAATTTTTATTCTCTTCAAGTAATAGTGCTGCCTTGTTTTCAGCTTTTTGATATGATAATTTCTGTCATCAATACTTTGATTAATGTAGATGGACCTTTTCTTTCATCAAATTTAAATTTGATGGAAAAGTGCTCAAAAATCACCACTAATCTTTTCTTCAAATGTTCATCAAATCAAGGGACAGTCATTTTTTCATCAAATTTGAATTTGATGAAAGTTTAAAAAGATGAAGCATTGGAGATGATTTTTTTTCTTCGATCAAATTTGATGAAAAGGAATACTTGGGATAAGAAGGGAATTTTTAAAATGATTTTGACGAAAATTTGATGAAAGGATTGGAGTAGTTCGTATCAAATCAAGCTTTTTACTCAAATTTTGAATCAAATTAAATGAAAATTTTGGTGAAGGTTTTTGAGATGCTCTTATTTACTATTCATCTTTAAAAGTGTGCTTTTGTGGATCATTTACATGTTATGTTTGTTTCTTTTTTGTTACTCATTGTTTTCTCATTGAGGGGTTCAATACATGTTCTGAATTTGCACAAGATCTTATTATCTGTGCTCATATATTTTGTCAGAACAAGAAAGAAAGGAAGAAAGTGAGGGAGGTAGGGATATTGAAGAAGGATCCCGAGACACTGAAGGAGCAGATAGATAAGCTGGAAATGATGAGTAAGTCATCATCTATCTTTCGTTTTTTATATCATGACTATGTACTTGTTTGTTTTTTATTTCACACTGAAGGGTTCTATGGAATATTGGGTGGGTTACAAATAGCAAAAAACAAAGTTTATGCCATTGAACAATGTCTGTGGTAGGTACTTCTCCATTTGTGCGAATGCGCAAAAAGTTGATTAAATTAGGTTTTAATCTGACACTTGAATTGCCACAGTTGTGCAAATGCTTAGAAGTCTGTTAAATTAGGTCTTAGTCTGATACTTGAGTTACCAATAACACTTGCTAGTTGTCACTTAGTTTTGTGCATGTGCCATATATTTGACTGTGTTACACTGTGAATTTTATTTTTCATAAAGAGTATTATCAGATTGATGCCATTTTAAAAACAATGATCATTACGTTCTCATAAATAAAATAGGAGAAATTATGAATTTTTTAAGAAGAATTTTTCCTCAGGAGTGTTTCGTATCTTTTCTTCACCCTTCAGATTTTCTGTGTACACTGTTTCATGTTGCTTGCATAATAAATAAGTCTAACTTCTTTCCTTTGTGCAATCTTTTTAATCACGCATGCAGCTTTATTTAGTAGCTTTCCGATACAATAACATGCCTTTTCTATTAACTGGTGCAGAGGCAGATGGTGCTTTAGATAAAGCAAGAAAACACAAGAAGAGACAACTTGAGGACACACTGAACCTCGTTCTTAAGAAGAGGAAGGTAATCTTTATGTTTTATTTTTTAAGAAGAGGAAGGTAATGGCCTACGTATGCAAAACTAATGTCCTAACTGAAACTTTTTGTCTTCTTCAGTAAGCAAAGATGAACATTTTTGTTAAGTTATTACCAAAATCACTAAAAACTTGGCATTTTTCATTTTGGGGCCTACGTCTGTATGCGGTGTACTACAGCCCCAGAGTCCAAACATTTTTTTGGGCTTGCTTTTATTATTTAAGAAGCATAAAAATGAGAAGTGCTAGTGAAATTAACACTTCAAAATTTGACCAAGCTCGATGTGTTTATCTCTCGAGCCAATGGCCCTGTTTGGTAGGGGCTTATGTCCAGCTTATTTCTGCTTTTAGCTTAATTTAAGCTATTTTGATGTGTTTGGTTCTGCTTAACAATACAGCTTATAGCTTTTTGTAAGTCAAAAATCAACTTATTCTTTGAGTGGGGGAGGAGAAGCTTAATTTATAAGTCAAAAATCAGCTTATGTTCACTATAAGTTGTTAGGCTATAAGTTATAATCACTTTCCCACAATTTTATCAAACGGGGCCAATATTGGGAAAAGCCCTTGACCAAGTAAATCATGAGTTCAGCTCAAGAAGTTTGCTTTATTGTATAATATTATAGATGGTTAAGCTGACTTCCAAGCTCAATAAATTAAGGGGCTTCAAACTTTGGCAAGTTTTGACTTGTTTATCTCATGAGCCTATATTGAACTAGCTGCTAGTCAAGCTAAATATGAGTTGGCCTCATATTGAAGTTTCTGTGGCACTTATTAGTATATGTTTAGACCAAAAATGTATTCGTTAATGGTTGATTTTTTTACTGTCATAAATTTTGGTTGAATGACATGGTGGCCTTCTATTTCTTAGAAAGTATTACTATCTTTACATATAATGAGTTGGTGAGGAGTGCATTTAGAAATTAGGATGGGATCTTGTTGCATTTAGTTGTTTGAATAAGTATTTCAAGCAAAGCAACTGGTGTAACAAATATGTTGTATGCAAAGATGAATATTGGTGAGCATGTTTATTGAAAATGAGAAGGGGGTGCCTTAAGACATCTTCATTGTTTATATCTTAAAGATTCTAAGCTAAATGATACACTCCCACACAATGCTTCTGCGTAAGGTAGACAAATTGGTTATGGTGTCAGTTCGGCTAATGAATTTGTGGATTGCAAAATTAGACTTGACCGCTGAGTCTGCGGTCAAGTCAGAGAAGTGTATGAGTTATGAGTTTGTAATTTGAGGTTCCTGATCTGTGTCATCAAGCTTATGGGTTTGTGAGTAAACTAGAAATTCGGTTAAAGGCTTGCATTTGTATGGACAACTTCTTCCTTCAAGTGAATTGCATTACAACAAGTTTCTTTGGCAGCTTCAGAGGGTTTAGACAAGGCAGCCTTCTCTCTTCCTTCCCTTTTATCCTAGTCATGGAGTCGCTCAGTAGGATGCTAGATAGAGTAGCGGATGGCTGCATATTGCTGGGGGTCTCTATTAGGAGTCGTGGCAGTGTTTTCATTTTGGTTTCTATCTCTTTTTATTGATGATTCAATTAGTCTTTGTGGGGGGTTGGGGGCGGATAATGAGGCAAGTGTTGTCAAATGGGGGCACTTGCTAAAGTCTTGTGTTTAGCTGCCTCCATCTTGATGTTCTTCATGTCCATTTTTACTATTTTATTCCTGATGGCTTAGAAGCTAGAGAGGCCATAACACAAATATCATTTTTTTGAGTGCTGTCTCCTCTTTGTTTGATGCTTAAAGATGGAGCTTTGGCAATTGAGAAGCTCAGGCAGTTCAAGCCTTGTTTGGTGAGTGGTTATGGAAGACATTTTTTGAAATGGATAGTGTATTGCTAAGGGTGAATTTATCACTGAGAGTGTTTTCAGAATGATGTTTGGTTTTGTGATGTTCCATTGATAGAGGAATTCCCAACCATTTATTGGCTTATACTGCCTATGATCTTTGATTCTCTAGATGCGTTATTAAAAGTGAAAGGTGCACCAAGGGACCGAGGTCTCTTGCGACCTAGGCGCAAGGCGAAGTGCGGGCTTCATTGAAGCAAGGTGCACCTTGTAGATATAAAATATATAATTTGACTTAGACTAATAATTCAAGCTTCAACATAAGTGCAATGAAAGAATTCATGTTATAAACAATAAGAAAATTTTCTTAAAAAGAAAAGTTCTTTGTAAAATTTTATAAGACTTCCAAAAGCCATAAAAGCATCTACCATTCCAAATACCAAATAGTCTACAACTAAACATTCAACAAAGCATAAAGCTAGCGGGCACTAATATTAAAGTTTAAATGTCTTAAAACTAACAAGGGCAAATTAAATAACTAAATATCTAACACAAATAACAAACACCAATATTTAAAGTTATAACATTTAAAAACACCAATATCTTAAGGAGGACCTAACAACCATTCTCAACATCAACACCAAGAAAATCATAATCTTCTTCTTCATCATTGGATAATCCATCATCATCTTCGTCTTGTGTCTCATTTGAAGTGGAACTGATGATTTAACACTCATCGATTGTTCCTTTGAGCTTGCTTGAAGTTCTTGTTCTAGTTCTCTTCCTACTTTCTCCAATTCCAAAAGCTATAGCTACATCGCCACATGTCAAACTACTACTATCATCATCAAACTCAAACTCATCATCTCCATCGAATTCTCCTAAGCAACCACTCATTCTTTTCATCAATATTCTTTAAAGAGATGGGATCAAGTGTATTGCATCTCAATAGTTTATTATACTTAACAAATGTCAAATCATTGAGATGTTGTTCCAAACTATTTCTTCTTTTGCTTTGAAGTTGCAAGAATTAGAAAAAAGATTAAATTTATGTTACGCGAATATTAAAAAAAAAAAATTGAAATTCACCAAACATGAGTTAGAATTTTAGATGTTCACATGTTCAAATACACTCTAATTTTGTTCACAATTTGATGTGTGGGGTAGCTCTGGAGGTGATTTTGACTATGGATAATTTGGGTTGTTAGGTAAAGAATGCCTTCCAAATTGTTGCTGTATGCACAAGAGACCTATGCTTTATGATGTTTCCTCACTTCATTGTCTAGGGTTTTGCCTCATGAAGTTGTGGACCTTATTGATTGTTGGCAAGGGGTCGAGCAAATAGGAGAGTTCAGGCCTAAGAAGCATGAACGGGATATTTTTTGAATCTTTGTTGATAATGTTTGTTAAGAGCTGCTCTGGAAGCTTTTAATTGTTTTTATTTTAGTTGAAGTTAACTTAGGTTCTTTTTTGCTAGGTTGATTGGCATTGAACCTGCGAATGCTTGTGGTGGCTTTTTATAAACTGACAACTTCACTGAAAAACAATATTTGAATTGGACTTTTGCTATAGATATAAATTATAATTTCTTGGATGTGGTTGGTCCAATTTTGGGCTGTTCACCTCCAGAAAATCCAATTTTCTGAGTCTCTCTGGCAAAGTAGCCGGCCCACTTATATTCAGATTAATAAGATAATAGGGAGATACTTCTCTTGCCACTGAGATGGACCGTTGATACTTCTCTGTCCCTCCCAAACGGGCTGGTGGTGTCTTCCTTTTCTAGGAATCACCTGAACATGATGCATATGTGAATTGCATACTAGGTTTTGTGGCAGTTGGAAACCATTATCCCTTTAATTTGGTTCTAAATGCGCCCACTTCTAAAGTTCATTTGTAAAGAAGAGGTAGAAGTGATGTTTGTGGTGAAAGGATTTAGTAGTGTTGCAATTTCCATAGAAAATTTTTGGAATTGAGGTTTAGTTTTTTTAATGTTTGGCAATTAACAGTTTTTTGATTTTGGTAATAAACCTTTTTGTCTGCAATATACATTTAAGTTGTATAATGCTTCCTTCACATTTTAGTGGTATTATGATGCTAAATGTGATTGTCACAGTCTTCCTGGCTGTCCTACACAGGAATATGAAGAGAAAATGCGAGAAAAAGGTGAAGCACCAGTTATGTTCAGGTGAAAGAGCCTATATTTTTCTTTAATCTTTATTTTCTTATTTTTGCAACAAGAATTTTTTTTTTTTTCAACAATTATCTGTTTTGGTGATCACATCAGACTAAGAGAGATTTTTGTGTTTAGGAATATGAGTTATTATAGGAGATACCTATAGAAGATAACCTAGTTATAGGTAGAGATTTCAACGACCATGTAGGAATCGATAAACTAGGTTATGAGAGAGTGCATGGTGGGTATAGTTTTGGTGATAGAAACGAGGCTGGAGAGAATATTTTAGATTTTGTGTTGGTTTCTGACATGGTGATGGCCAATACCATGTATAAGAAGAGAGAGGAGCATTTGATAACCTTGTAAGAGTGGGTCAATTAGGAGCTAAATAGATTACTTTCTAGTAAGAAAAGTGGACCGTCTCAAATCGGTTTGGTTTGGTATAACAATCATCTGTTTTCATTTAACAAGTATATTTTCCTTCTGATGCAGTCATTTGGGACCTCCCCGAAGACGGACAAATGCAGAAGAAGAAGAAAGAGTCAAGCACCCAAAACCTGAAGTAATTTTTACTCAATTTGTGCTGTAACATCAGTCCCTTTTGGTAAGATATGATCTGCATTCAGTGATTCTTTTTTTATGCAGGACTCAGTTTACTATCACCCTACATTGAATCCCACAGGAGCCCCACCACCTGGAAAGCCTCCTATGTTTAAATCGTCAATAGGTAATTTTTATGCTTTTGGTCTCTCTCTCTCTCTCTCTCTCTCTCTCTCTCTCTCATCCATATGTTGGTTGCAGGACCAAGAATTCCCTTATCAGCAGCATCATCGAGTGATGCTGCATCATCATCGATGTCAGAATTGGAAGATGTTGATTTAGGTGTTCCTCCACCTCCACCTCCACCTCCTCCTCTGCCCCATACTGGTGATGTAGATGCTGGAGATTCTGTTATACCTGCATCTTTGCCTTTACCTCCTCCACCTCCTATGCCACCAAAGGCTGCTGTGGCAGATTTGGGTTCACCATTGCCTCCACCTCCTTTGCCACCACCACCTCCTGGCCCCCCACCCAAAGATCATGTTGCAATTCGGCCTCCCCTTCCTCCACCTCCGCCATTCCAGCAGTTTGCTCAGCCACATCCACCAGGCACTGGTGGAAGTGAAAGGGAGAAAAATCAATCTTCAAAGTCAGATGATTCAATCTCCAAGGAGCCAGTTCAGGTAAGCTCTTTTTTGTTCGCTTTGTGGAAATTGTTTGATTGTGTGAGAACTTGAAATTTATTGTTTGAAAAGATGTTGATCACTTGATTGAAACATGGACAGGCATGATCTTTATAAAAAAAATTCTGACATAGTTATTTGACTGAACAAGTGTGTTCTTAAGGAGTGGTTTGGAATGATCTAAATAAGTGTACTTTTTGACTTTTTATGAAATATGGATTGGGTTTGAGGTGATGTGGTAGAGAGGTGATGTGATAGAGAGGTGATGTGACTTAAATAAGATGATGTGACTTAAATAGGATAATGACTTTTTGACTTTTTTAGGTTATGACAAACAAGGCTTAATTGTCTAGTTAATTTTTTTTTTTAAAGAATAAATGGATGAAAATTTCGTTAATAGAAAAAGAAAAAGAGTAATTGGTGGAAAACCGATATACTTGTTTTATTGAATATCTAGACCTGTAGATGCTAAAAACTACTTAACATTTTGCAGCTAATGTCTAGAAAATAGAGACAAATTCTCTCTCTCACTTATAAATCTCGCTCTCTCTCTCTCTCTCTATTGTGCAGGCACATACCATTCTCCCTCCACCCCCTCCACCTGGGTTACCGTCAAAGGTTGCAAGTAATCAATCTGAAGGTGCACCATCTGAATTTGAGGCCAAAAATTCTTCGGGGACCAACGATCTCCCTAAACTGGTTCCCCCACCCCCACCTCCAAGGCAACAGCCTGCAGTGCTCAGTCCTGCACTGGTCCCAAATTTACAGCCTGATGTATTACCCCCAGGAATTTCAAGATTCCCCCCACCCCCACCCCCTCCTGGATTACCTGGCCAAGCTGTACCCCCAGGCATGATCGTTTCTCTAATTCCGAGGCCACCTTTTGGGCCTCCCCCTGGACAAGCCCTCATGATGAGACCACCACTTCCCCCGGGTCCCCCTCCTTTTTTACAAGATGATTATGCTGCAAGACCTACAGTTCCTCAGAAGCCATCATATGTTAAATCTGCTGCATCTACTGTTGTCAAGAGGCCACTTGCTCAGCACACTCCAGAGCTTACAGCCATGGTATGTTCCTGTGCATATTAATGTGTTGCTATTTAATGGGTTACAACCATTATCTGATGCCTTGGTGGAAAAGTTGCAAAAGCATGTGGGGTATGGTTTATGCTATTTTTCTTTGCCTTTTTACGGAATAAAACTTTGGGTCAAAATTCTTTGAGAAATGTAATTTGTCATCCTTCAAGAGTTCTTAGAGGCCTATGAGAAATAATTTAGAAGACAAATGAAAATTTGTGACTTTAAGTTATTGTGGGTTTTTATTATGTTCCAGAGGTTGGGCACGGGATTCACAACTGTAGGAGCTTTATCTAAGAAACTGACATATAAAATTGTGTATTGCAAATATCTATAGGGAGTCGGGCCTAGAGCAGATTTCTAATCTAAAATTTATTAAAAAAATGCAAAATTTTTCCATAAATCTTGTCTTCTTTTGATTTCGCTTCAGTCAAGATCTACCACTCTGATAATTACAGCTGGCTGTGCTGTGATTAGGTCTCATGGAGTTCAGTCGGTTCCAAATCTTTCTGATTATAAATGAACGGAAATTCTAAGCCATTGGTACTAGCCAGGACCTTAGTCGCAGGAATCGTGCAACTAGGTAGCGATTCTCAGTAAGAATCGCGATTCCGCGATTCCTAGAAAGAAACATGTAAGAATCGCGTTTCTGTGGAGAGAGAAACGCGATTCAATCCAAGATGGGATCGTAAAGGGCAGAGAGAGAGAGAGAGAGAGAGAGACCCTAACCTTTGACGTCGACATGAGAGGAGAAAGGGCTTCGATCATCTTCGTCACTCTCGCGATCGTCTTTGCCACTCTCTCGATTGTCTTCGTTTTCATCACTCTCTCTGTGCTTCTCTCTCTCTCTCTCTCTCTTCGTCTCTGCTTCTCTCTCTCTTCATCTCTGTTCGTTCTTCTCCTCAGTCTTTCTCTTCGTCTGGATCATATCATATATAATAGATAATATATATAATTTATCATATATAATATATATATGATAAAAGGGCCTCTTCTGATTATAATATATATATAATTTATTATATATTATATGTAATAAAAAAATGTTTAATTATTATTTCTTAAAATATCATATATAATAATAATTTTTGTAAATTATTATTTCTTAACTTTTTAACATATAATAAATAAAATAAATCATCCAATTATTTAAAATAAATCTAATTAAACCATATATAATAAAAAAAATTATAAAATAAAATATCTAATTTTTCTTTTTATTTATTTTAACATAATTTATTATTCCTTATCTATTATAATTTTTTATTTATAATATATATGAATTAAAAATAAAAAAATAAATTAACAATAATACATTATTTAAAAAATATAATAAATAAATAAAATAATTAATGTATATTAAAATAAAAATATTTATAAAAAAACTTCTAATGTGCATTAAAATATATATATATATTACCGCTCCCGGAGACGCTCCCAAATATATATATATAGTCACAAAATAGTTTAAATAAATGCAACGTCATTTTTCTGTCACAAAAAAAAAATTAAAAAAACAATGTCGTCTTACTCTTTCTCTGTGTCTGTCTGTCTGTCTCTCTCCCATTGTGTTCACCTTGCTCACTCTCTCCCTCTCATCTTCTCTATTTATTGAGCTCTCCACTACAAGAAAATGCACTGGGGTTAATTTTGTATAAAGTTTTAGAAATGTTGGATCGTTTGAGATATTCTTGTTTCTTATATTTGAGATTATATAATCTAATGTCAGCTGTAGTAATGTAATGCTATAAAAAAGGAGTTTGGATCCTCTCCTTGAGCTCCTCTGTGGTGCTTCATGCGGGTGACGGCCCAAATTGGGCCACGTCGCCCACTTACTCATGGGTGGCTGAGATTTGATGATTTAAAAATAATAATAATAATAATTTTCCAATAAAATGTTTCCCTCCGATCTTGTGTACCAGAACCCAGAGCCCCCAGAGCCCCAAATCCCCAAATCACACCTCCCTCTCGCTACCCACATCACTCTACATCCTCCCCAAAACCCTTCTCGACTTCTCAGCCTGTCCCTCTCCCTCACCCTCACCCTCACCCTCACCTTCACAATCTTCTCCTTCAAGATAATTTGAAGAAAGCAGGATTCAAGAGGTAATTTCATGGACTGTGGTATTTGAATGCTTTTATCTAGACTAAGAAAGTGCTTTTGAAGTTGCAGTAGGTTAATATTCTTGAATAGCTAAAACAAGCTGTGGTTTTGATTCTTGTTGAAGAGAAGATTATATCAATTGTGGTTCACATAGATAGCAGATGGATCCTGAATTTCCCCCCCACCCACCAATTTGTGGTTGTTTTCATTGCATTTCCAAGGACATTATTTGCATGGTACATAAGAGTGAAATAGGATAAAGATTAACTTTTATATTTTTGGAGGTCTCGACACTTAACTACTTCTCCCATTTCATTCCCACTTCCAGTACCTCTAAAATTGGTGATACTATGTTCCTAAAAGTAATTGCTATGAAGCACAGACACCTCCCCGGGGCCTGCGTACGAGTGTCAGACACGCTGTGGACATGTGTCGAACACTCTCCCTAAGGTGTCCCCTTTTTTTTTTTTAATTTTTCCAATCTGACACACGATGGACATGCGATGACATGATTTGGACACGCGTGAGGTGGATCGAAGAAGCCCTAACCCGTTGGGGAGAGAGAGAGAGAGAGAGAGGTCGATGAAGGAAGCCCTGAAGTTGTTCAAAAGAGATCAATTGAAGCACTGAAGCTGTTCAAAAGAGATCAATCCAAGGCCCTTCTGAGGTATTCTTTTTCTTCTATGTTCTCTTCTCTTCGTCTTCTCTGTTCTTCTTCTTCTCCTCCCATTTCTAATTTCGTCTCTCTTCCCTCCCTCTTTTGAATTTGCTTGTCTCCCTTTTTGCAATTTTGCCTCTCTTCTCTCTTCTGATTTCATTTCTCTCAGCTCTTGGTTTATTTGTTTTCATTTTTTTTTTTCCCGTTTCTCTCCCCTCCCTTTTTTTCCTAATTTCGTCTCTCCGCTCCCTTCTTTTTTCTTTTTTCTGTTTTTTGGTATCCTTGTTTTTGTTGAACCTAAATTCATAGAACAAATTATTTTTACTTGAAAAAAAAAATCAATTTTTATTAAAAAATTTTAGGTGATGTGTTTATTAATTTTATTATTATTGTAATTTTATAGGAATCAATGATTTTTTTTTTTAATTTTAAACGTAATAAATAAATAAAATTATATATATTAAATGTGTTCCCGGCGTGTTGTGTCCTCTATTTATTAAAAATTTGCATGTCCTCATGTCCGTGTCACGTCCCGTGTCTGTGTGTGCGCATCATAGTGTAGTTGAGATGAATTGAAACTGCTTGTTCATTCTGTTTCATAAATATATATAGCCAATTCTAATTGTGGGTTATGTCACAACTTCTCTTCTGGAGATGAAGTTCTCCTATTTGAAAACTTACCTACTTCTCCCATTTCATTCCCACTTCCAGTACCTTTTAAATTGATGATACTAGGTTCCTAAATGTAGTTGAGATGAATTGAAACTACTTGTTCATTATATTTCATAAATATATATAACCAATTCTATTTGTGGGTTATATCACAACTTTTCTTCTGTAGATGTTCTCCTATTTGAAAAAATAAAAAATAAAAAATTTAAAAAGTAGGAATGACATTTGATTAGTCCAATTCTTAAAATTTCAATCGCAAAATTCATTTACTTCCAAAGCTTTAAGTAGTCTAAATCAATTCATTGCTTCTACTTTTCAGTTGCATTTTGACATGGATATGGAACCTAACAATGATTGTGGTTGGAAGCCAAAACTAGGAATGCCATTTGATTCAAAAGGTGTGTATTGTTTTTATAATGCATATGGAGAAAGAATGGGGTTTAGCACAAGAAGGGATTGTTGTAACAAGAACAAGTTTACTAAACAAATTATTTCTAGAGTTTTTGTTGACAACAAGGAGGGTTTTCGGAAGGTTGACAAGCGAGACCCATTGACAAAAAACTCTAGAGTTGAAACTAGCACTGGTTGTGAGGTCCAACTTTTTGTTAAATTGGATGTGGCTATTGGGAAATTTGTTGTGAGTAATTTCAAAGAACACAACCATGAACTTGTATCAGTAGATTGTGCCCACATGTTGCCATCGCAGAGAAAGATATCAGCTACAAAAGCTATTCAATTAGAAACTGGTGGGAGGCAGTCTCTTGGATTTATGAAATTAGACCAAAAAAATTATTTGAGAACCAAAAGACAGAAAAGTTCAGCATATGGGGAGGGAGGTAATGTGTTGCAATACTTTCAACAGAAATCTTTGGAGAATCCATCTTCTTTTTTATGCTTTCCAGTTAAATAATGAGGAGCAAATAATATGTTTTAGGCCAGTGCACGAATGATCATGAATTATACCTAATTTGGTGATGTAGTTACATTTGATACTACTTACAAGTTAAATAAAGAGCATAGACCCTTTGCATCTTTTGTGAGATCAACCATCAATTTGGTGCAATTTTGTTAGATAATCAGACGGCTGATTCTTTCGTATGGTTGTTTGAAACTTACTTAGAGGCTATGTCAAGAAAGACGCCAAAAACTTTGTTTAACAATCAAGATGTTGCAATGACTAAGGCCACACCCATTGTGATGCCTGACATTAGTCACTGATTGTGCACTTGGCATTTGATGCAAAATGCATTAAGGTATGTTAATTGTCTCTTCTAGGATAAGGGGATAACCAAACCAAACCAAACGAAGCCTTAAGTCCCATCAAATGGGGTCGGCTACATGAATCCTTCTTCTCCACGCGGCCCTATCAAAGGTCATTTCATTAGTCAAATTAAGTAGATTCATATCTCTATTTATAACGCTAGTCAACGTTAATCTAGGCCTACCCCGTCCCCTAACACTTCTATCTACCGTTACAGCATCGCATCTCTTCACTACTGCCTCTGTTGGTCTCCGTTGAATATGACCAAACCATCTCAAACGATTCTCTCTCAACTTATCTTCTATCGGTGCTACTCCTACCCATTCCCGAATACACTCATTCCTAATCCTGTCCTGTCTAGTCTTACCACACATCCACCTTAGCATCCTCATCTCAGCCACACTCATCTTATCTACATGTTGTTTCTTAGTTGCCCAACACTCCGTCCCATACAACATAGCTGGTCTAATAGCCGTTCTATAAAACTTACCTTTTAGTCTAGTGGGTATTCGTTTATCGCACAATACCCCAGACGCACTTCTCCACTTACACCATCCCGCCTTAATCCTATGGGCCACATCTGCATCAATCTCTCCCGCTGTTGTGATAATCGACCCTAAATAACGAAAATGTTCACTCTTAGGCAGTTCTTGGTTCTCAATCTTCACTTCTCCTCTGCTTTCATTGTTACTGTTACTAAATTTACATTTACACTATGTATTCTGTCTTAGTTCTACTTATCCTAAATCTTTTAGATTCAAGTGTTTCTCTCCACGTCTCTAGCTTAGTGTTAACTCATTCTCTAGTCTCATCCACTAACACAATATCGTCTGCAAAAAGCATACACCATGGCACATCATCCTGAATATTTATCGTCAACTCATCCATAACTAAAATAAAAAGATAAGGACTTAAAGTTGATCCTTGGTGTAACCCCACAGTAATTAAATATTTTATATATATATATATATATTTATTTATTTATTATAACACTTCAGTTGGTGTAGACGAAAGTATATAACGTATTTTACTTACCTAAATTATTTTTGCATGATCAAATAATTGCATCAATTCTTTGATAACTATTCTTCACTTTTCTACTTATATATATATATATACCAAACCAAACCAAGCCTTAAGTCCCATCAAATGGGGTCGGCTACTGATAGCTACCTAAGAAAACAGTGGTTGTAACATCCATAGTGTCCAAATCTGAACCATTTTCCAAACTAATAAAGTAAGTCATTTTATTGACATTGTAGTGTCAGTTTCTCCAAACTAATGAAGTAAAAAAATCATCATTTAGTTTGTCAATAAACTAATCATTTTAGTCTGAAATTTATAGACAAACTGAAATTTATATTCAAGCTGGTAATGATGAACATAGTAAAGGCCAAAAATGAATATTCAACAGGCAAACAATTTAGCATTTGTAGTTTGCTTCCTAAGGTAAGACAGAATCACCTCTGTTTGTATAATTGTATCATTTTAGCTTCCATTCTCTCTGATCTCACAATAAATCCCCCATTACTTAACCTGGATGGGAGAAACAAACACAGTTTCTATCACATTAAAAGCATTGAACAAGCTTCAAGTAAAAGCAAAATCAACTGATTCGACGGTAACATTGCCAGACAAATTCAAGATGCCTCACATAGACCGTTTTGACGGCTCGGGCGACCCTATGGTTCACCTGAGGCTGTTCTCAGATATTTTGTGCCAGATGGGCTTGACGAGACTCCAGAAACTATCACTCTTCGGTCGGACCCTGTCGGGTATTGCGACTATTTGGTATGCCAAGCTGGAGGACTCAGTGAAAAGGAGCTAGGAGGAAATGGCTGAGGCCTTCGTCGCACAATATTCATACAATACCCAGATTGAAGTCACGACCTGTGATCTTGAAGCGACCAGGCAAGAGCCGAAAGAAGGCTTTTCTGACTTTGTCACTCGATGGAGGGCCAAGGCCTCCATGATGACAACTCGGCCATTGGAGAAGGATTAGATAAGAATGGTTGTGCGCAACCTCCAACCCAAGCTGATGCAGAAAATGATCGTCTTACCCCTCCCCACGTTTGCGGACTTACATGAGATTGGGGTACAGATTGAGGACGTTATGAAGCAAGGTCAGATTGACCAAGACAGGGAACAGCCCAAGAGGGCATTTACACGTAGTTCGAATGCAGGCACGAGTAGTACTGCAGCTGCCAGAACTTCTAATGTGGGCATGGTCACCACCACCAC
>NW_021027255.1:284118-311333 GCF_004153795.1 Camellia sinensis | reverse complement strand
TGTATGAGTACAGTGTGTGAATGCCGTGAGCAGTGTATCAGTGCAGAATGCGGTGTATGAGTACAGTGTGTGAATGCCGTGAGCAGTTTATCAGTACAGAGTGCAGTGTATAAATGAAGTGTACGCAGTGTATCAGATGCTGTGAGATCAGTGTGTCAGGTGTTGTGTCGTGCATCAGATTCCGTGAATCAGCTTATGAATGGTTGGAGACCGTCGTCAGAAGGACATACCGGAATAGTATAGAGGGCCAGGAGGTCGAATGTCCGCTGTAGTATCCCCATCATAGAGGCATTCAACTCCACGGACTGCCGGGTGTACTCGGAGGACGCCTGCAAGAGTACAAGATATATCAGTATTCCGCGGAATATCAAATAAACTGAAATGAAATGCCAATGCAAGATGCAAAATGAAGTAATACATACCGGAGGCAAGTCGGGGATACCAGCTAACTCATGATCAGCCGGGGAAGGAGCAAAAGGGATCTGGTAGGTCGCCCCATCCTGCCATCTGTATGTCAATAAAGTGGGCAAAGCAGGCCAGCTGGTCCCCCGCCCTCTCTGAACTCCACCCCTGCCGCGGACTCGAGCTCTCCTCGACGCTCCTGCTCCAGCCCCCGCTCCCGCTCCAGCTGCCGGCGCCGCTGGCCTCTCTCCCTCAACTCGACGGCCACCGCGCAAGGGTCGCATAATGTAGGTCCGGACGTACTCTGCGTAGTTGCCATCGCCTCTGTGATGCTCTGCACCCTAGCCGACGGTGTAGTCCCCCATCTCCTGGGCGGCGAACCTCTCAGAATCTCTCATATGGGCAGGAGGCGGACCTAGAACTATCTGCTCCGGTAAACCCAGGGTCTAACGCAAGAAACGATCGCCCAGGTACCAAGCCCGACAGACCGGGCCCTCCAACAGAATCCGACAACGGGCAGTCTCCCCTGCTCCCTCATAGTGATCCCTCACCACAACCGGCAACGGAGCCTAGGGCTGCCAGGTGATCTGAAAATGAAATGTAGTTTGTTATCTACTCTTATTCAAAACATACAGTGCTAAGCGAAGCCTAAGCAAATTCTAAAGTTGAACATACCTCCACGGCGGTGATGGTGTCGAAGTAGCAGCGGAAGAAAATAAAAGACTCCCGTGGTCTCCGCACGCATCGCACATCAAAGCGATGAGAAAAGGGGACACCGAGTGGGGTCTCCACATCAGGTACTGGGCCAAGCCTTCGAAAGTAGGCATACACCCACAACTGCAGAACAGATATAAGTATGACTATCAGATAAAGCAAAATACAGAATAAAGCAGAAATGGCAGAGCCGTGTGTTGTGCAGTGTATTGTACAGAGTATACAGTGTGTGCAGTATACAGTCAAAGTAAAGCAGAGTATATGTGTGCCGCGTGTGCAGTATATAGTCAGTGAGAGGCAGACCGTGGTGTGTGCAGTGTACAGAATACAAAAAACATGAAGCAGAAATGTAAAAGAGGAAGAAGATGTACCTCCCAAGCTCGCCAGTAGCCATCGAGAAGCTATCCGCTGAGGAGGGAAGAAGAACTCATGTAACTATACAAAGTGGACAAGCCGGTGCCACCCCAGTCATAGTGGCGGATCCGCCTGACATCCACCAGTGCGCTCAACAGACATAGAGGCACGGTGTTCGCCCGGTCGGCGAAAAGAGTCGTCCCGAGCAGGAACATGATGAAGCCCCGCGCATACTGATCCACCTCCTCTGGGGTCATCTGCGCCTCCTCCGCCAAGGCCGGCTAAATCCGGAAATGGCTCTCGAACCAAGAATACCTGACAAACCCTGCTCGAGCAAGGGGAGGCTGAGTGTCGAGCAGGTACAGCTGGGCAGCGTCCCACTCATCCATATCGGTGTCGAAGGGGATCGGATCACCCCCTACCTCGATGCCGGTGAGAATCGAGAAATCGTAAGGGGTCATCGTC
Organism: Camellia sinensis; assembly: GCF_004153795.1. Classification (NCBI taxonomy): domain Eukaryota; kingdom Viridiplantae; phylum Streptophyta; class Magnoliopsida; order Ericales; family Theaceae; genus Camellia; species Camellia sinensis. The sequence continues at coordinate 309,398 of NW_021027255.1, read as the reverse complement.
ATGTCCCCCGCAGCGGAGAAGTGGAAGGAGTTGGTGGCGTCCCACCACCTCTCCACTAAAGCGGCGAGCAAGGGCCTACAGGTCGTGAGCCGGGAGAGCCCCCTGCAGAAGATGCCAAAACCGGCCTCGTCGACGATGTGACAAACCGTGTCTGGAAGCTCTAGGTACCAATCCCGAGCAACTATATTCCCATGCCAACGGATGGTATGGGAATCCCCCTATAATCAAAAAAGAAAGGAAAAAAAAAAAACAATTGCGAGGCAATATTCAAAACACAGTTTTAAGAAGCATACAGGTGTACAGCATGCGTGCATGTTTTCAAATTCAAGCAGACATCAGGTGCCGGTGTACTTACAGTGAACTACAACGTGTGATGTGTCAGCGTGTTTGAATGGTTCAGGGCAAATACAGCATGTGTGCATGTTTTCAGACTCAAGCAGATACCGGGTACTAGTGTGTATGCAGTGAAATACAGTGTGCGTCGTGTGTTTGGGTGATTCAGGGTCAGTGTAGTGTGTGTGCACGTGTAAGTTTCAAACAGATATCGGTTGTAAGTTTGTTTACAATGAACTACAGTGTACAGTGTATCGGTGCATCCGGGTTAAGTAGTTAGAGAACAGAATCAACTAATGGCAGTTATGTTCTACATTGCGGAAAATAATAAAACAGAAGAAAGAATGTTACCTCGGAAGCGCCGAAGGACAGATGGGAAATAGGCTCACGCAGGAGAAGCTCAGGTGCCACGCTCCTCTCGAAGCTCCGGAATTGGCGCAGTCCATCGGGGAGCATCACATGAACCGCAGGCCTGTAGGTCTCCGGATCGAACGGCCAGATATGAAGTGGCAAGGGGTCGGCCTCGGGATCCATCTCGAGCTCGGGAGGGGCCCCGCCCTGTGGAAGATCGTCCGCCATCTCGAAGAGAATGTGAAAATGGCCGGAAGACGAAAAAAACGGGCGAGAATGTGAAGAGTCAACAAAAAGTCAACCCCGAGAGGGCCGGAAAAGACGAAGTGCGAAAAAGGCACAAATATCAAGTAAAACTCGAGGGGAACAAACCCCAAAAAGTGGAAAGGGCAAAGGAAGCACCGAAACAAAGAAATGTTCGGTTCAAAATGTTCGAAACGCGAAGGTATTCGCGAATCGGACGACGAAATGGAGGCTAGAATGCATGAAAACGAGGAAATCAAAGGAGGAAAATGATCTAGAGAGAGAGGAGGAGAAATTTCGAGCAAGGGGAAGTGAAGAAAATAGGGCTAGAAGCCCTATTTTAAAAGACCCGTAGCGAAATGACAGAACTGCCCCGATATAGGGACTTTTTGCCGGTCGGCCACGCTCTTTGCCAGTCGGCAAAATATTGTGCCGATGGAAATTGTATGATGGCCGATGGATGGCTGGTGATGCATTTTGATGGCCGGTGGACATCCGGTGGTCTCCTACAGTGGTTTTGGAGCCTCCTACACCTTTGTTTGAGTTATGTGTGGGGTCCAGGGCCTTTAGTGTTCAAAACAGTGCAAAACAGTGCATTTCTGACGCTCAACCGGCCTCTATTTTGACCTCGGATCGTGTCTCCTGTGCGTGGCACTCGAATTCGTGTAAGGTGTATCCTTTTCGTATCCTTTTGGCTTTTACAAAACTCAAAAGTTGCCCCACGTGCATCACATGTCAATTGCACTGTCTTGTGCATTTCAAATCAATCGCACAGTCTTCTGCACTCGCGTTGTCTAAACGTATCGCGTTATTTTGCGCATCTTATTACATTTTGCATGCATTCAATCGCGCGGTTTTGCGCATCTCATTTCATTTTGCATGCATTCAATCTCGCTAACTTGTGTAGACCGCATGTTTTGCATGCGTAGACCGCCTGTTTATAATCAATTCCATTACTTGCGTAGACCGCATGTTTTGCTTGCGTAGACCGCTTGTTTATAATCAATTCCATTACTTGCGTAGACCGCATGTTTTACTTGCGTAGACCGCATGTTTTCATTGCGTAGACCGCATGTTTTGCTTGTGTAGACTGCCTGTTTATAATCAATTCCATTACTTGCGTAGACCGCATGTTTTGCTTGCGTAGACCGCATGTTCTGCTTGCGTGGACCGCATTCCTGTGTTCAAATTCATTACCTGCATAGACCGCATGTTTTACTTGCATAGACCGAATGTTCTGCTTGCGTAGACCGCATTCTTATGTTCAATTTCATTACTTGCGTAGACCGCTTGCTTATGATCAATTTCGTTGCCTGCGTTGACCGCGTGCTCCACTTACATGTCTGTGCCATCACAGCATTGTTATTATAGACACCCCATTTTTGACCGTCCTCAAGACTTGGACGTCACCGTTTGAACACTCAGTGATTATCCATGTTTGTGTTCTTTTGGAGTTCCCGGAGGTCTCGGCTACGCGCCCTGCCTCAGGATCTCCGAACTTGACTGTTTAGTGTCTGGTTTTGCACCAAACACTTGTGTTTTGCCTTGGAGGGGCAGGGAATGCCTTGTGAGGCATCCCCACACACCACCGGCAGTGGCTAGAGGTCACCGGCTGGTTTTTGCTGCCATCGGCACATTTTGTTACCGGTCGGCACTATTTGTTGCCGGTCGGCACCCCTTTTGCCAAAATGGCATCTTTGGCCGGCCGACTACTGTGCATCTGCTTTTGCAGATATTTTATCACAGTTGTCTTGCTTTTGGCTCCCCTCCACGTGTATGGAGGGATCTCTCTCTTGGAAGCTTGTCTTGTAAGCTTTACAAGACAAGAAGCTCTATAAGAGAGGGCTTTGTGTCTTGGCTTTAGGGTTAGACACTTGAGAGACTTAGGATATTTTTAGACAGCCATTTTTAGGGTTTTGAGTTCTAGGGTTAGAAACCATACACTTTCTATCTCTATATCTCCCTCTTGTGTGTGTTTAAGTGCATTTGTGTCTTACTATTGCACATAAACACATAGTGCTTCACCTTCACTTAGCTACTGAGGTTCTAAGAGGTTAGTTTTGAAGTTTTGAAGCTGTTTTCAAGCCAAGGAGGGCTGTTGGAGCATCATTTGTAAGGGGTCTTCAAGGGTAAGAAACTAGCCCCTTTATTCCCCAATCTTGCATTATATTTTTACCTGTCTTAAAATCGTTTTTGAGCTTGATGTATAATACAAAAAAGTTCTTTTTTTTAGCCCTCTTGATTGTTTATTAAGAGTGTTTTTTGGTTTGGAGGTGTTTGACCCCTCTTAGGCCTTGAAAGGCCCCATTTTGAGTGAGTTTCGAGAGTTTGGTGTTTGGGCCTCTTCACCACTGAAATCTTGAGGGATTTCAGTGGTGGAGATGGTGCCTTGAAGTCTCCAAAAGGGGAGGGCCACCCCCTCTCCTTGTTGTCCTTGAAAGGGACCTTTTTTGGCCTTTTGAGAGAGCATCATGTTAGAGTGTGTATTGATCATGTCTTGGTTGTTTTCCATGCTTATTATGCCCTGATATAACCTTGTTGTGTGTTGGTTTTTGTACACCATGCATGCTTAGCATACCTACCATGTAATGCCATGTTATTGCCTTAATATGCCTTAGGTTGTTAGCCTTTGTTCTAGCATGTTTTAGGCTTAGCCTTGTGAAGGTTTTGTGCTCATTTTGCCATGTTTAAGGTCTGTCCTAGGTTGTTTGGGTCGGATTTGGCATGCTTAGTATAGCTCCTTTGCATTCCGGCTTGTTGGCCTTAAGTGTATCAATGTATAACATTGCATTCTTGCATTGATTTAGTGATTTGGAACTATCCACCATGTTATTTCAGACCTTATAGCATGCTTGTATGTTTGCCTTGGATGTTTCCTTTATGCTTTGAAAGCTTGTGTAGCATGCTCCATGTTTTGGCACTTGTGCATGCTTTTGAATTCGAGCCACTTAGATGCCATCTAAGAGTCCCTTTTGCATGGTCTAGGACTGTCTTGAACCTATTTTAAGTCCTCTTAGCCTTGTGAGGCTTGGTTGGCTTAGCCATGGTTCAAGTCTCTTTGACTTGCTTCAAGTACTTGGGCCATCTATTGCATGCTTGGTCTATTTTGTTTGCTTGGTTTGACACCATTCTAACATGAGTTTCAATGCTTACCTTGCATGTCATATGCCCATGATTGCCTCATTCAAATGTGCTTAGAAGTAGCCCTTTGAGGCTTGAGCATTTGTGCCTAAGTGTTGGTCCAACTTACTTGCATGTGTGTATGTATGTTTGATTCCAATTCCTTGACTTTTGGCCACTGTTTCGGCCTCTTTTAGAGCTGCTGAAATCTTGTTTAAGTCCAATCTTTACATGTTGTTACATGTCTCACACTTCGCATGCTTTGATTGCACCGCGTCTTGCATGACCATTAGCTTGTATGCTTGTTCATTGCTTGCTTGCTTGCATTGCCATGCTGCATCCCTAGCTAACATGCCTAGGTTGCATTGAACATGCATGTCTTGTCCCTTGATTTAGTGATAGGGATTGGACCCCTTTGGTTTGTTGGTTTGCATTACACTTAACATCAAAATGTGCACACTTGGTCACTTGGACCATCACGCATGGAAATGCGCGATTGATGGTCCGAGAACCAAGGAGTATGTCCCTTTGAGTCACAAACATGATAAGGGACATGATTGGTGCATATATGCCTTGAATTGTGCTGCCATGCTCTGCCTTGCCCTCTGTTGCTGTCAATTGCAGATTCTGCAGGAACACTCTGCCGACCGGCAGTGCCAAGTGCCGACCGGCACTCCTATCTCTGCCGATAGCTTCACCAATGGCCGGTAGATATATATCACTGCCGGTGGTAATCCCACTCGGCCGGTGATGTCTTCCAGTATCCAGAGAAGCAATCCAGAGGTTTTGGCAGCCTCTAGAGGAGTAAAAGAAGGAAAACAGAGGCAGACTAGGCATGGCGGTGCACTTCCAAGCAAGACCCGAGCACGCACTGCATTTGGCTTTCCTCCTGAGGCGGTTTACTGTTTTTCTTAGCTTAATTAGTTTGTTATCTAATTAGGCAATTTGTAATATTTAATTAGCTTGCGAAGTTAATTAATTTGTATTATTTATTTGGTCCCTCCGAGTGAGGGCAAATCTGTAATAAGTGTGCATGAGTGTGTGTATGTCTTCCAACCTCACGTCTTTCTTCCCTTTTATTTACCTGCTTATGATGGTAGATTAGGGCACGTTTAAATTAGCATACCTTATGTAATGCATGCGTGCATTCATTCATTTGTTTTACATGCACCGGGCTCGGTACATCACACTAACTGCATTTGTATTTCAAATTCCAAATTGAGTACGTGCATCAATTGACTGCATTTTACATGCCATGCTTAGGTTAGCCGAGCCTATTCTAATTGCATTTTGCATGCGTTGCATTAGCCACTCTAACATGAACTAGGATCATGCATGTTTGCTAACTAGTTTATTTTTTGGCACGGAGTACGATGTAAGTATTTATGATTTAGCATCTCGCATACGTGTGAATGTTGCCATGACAGTATGTTTGCCATGTGGCTAAGTGCTTATATGAGATAAACTGTTTGAATGCCTGTGGGTGAAGGTTGGATTGTTTGAGTTGGAAAAACTCGTTGAAATCCGTATTTTAGCCTACTTGCGAGTAGCAATTTCCAAACCGCTTTTCAAAACAAACGGATATGCAATGCTTATTTCCAAATTAACAATCTAGTCTATAATTGTTTGCTGTGCGCATACATAGTAAATTCTAGGCTAAAAATTGGAATAAGAACATAATAATGTTTCAAAACGGATATCACCGTTATGTAGAGCGATCTCAATCGGGCGAGAGGGGTGCTCATAAGCTGACCTTCCCAATCGTACCCTAGCTCCGAGCCGAGACAGACTCCGGTGATGACAGACATGTGGCCTTGGCACCGAGTCAGGGTTTCTAAATCCCCATAAAAATATTTAGGTGGCAACTCTGTATCTGGCAAAATCCATTTTGGCACTTCTTTCCTAAAATCTGTTTTCAAAACGATTTGCCAGATTTGGACTCTTGTTCAAGATTAAGAACCGCGGACACAAAATAGTCCGAACTGTAGCGGGTCCCTCGCGGACGTGTTACAGTTTCTGGCGACTCTGCTGGGATTTAGACAGCTTGACTCGAACTCGTGATATCCTGTTTTGATATACACTTATGTGTTTCTTTGCATTGCATGTGCATGCGCTGCTAGGCACACAGTGTCTGCCATCTCCATTCTGAAGGTTGCCGGAGGCTTGTCTTGTCAAGGCATGACCATAAGCGACCGGTCTATAGGCCTTTGACAGATGGAACACAACCCGTTTACCGGGCACCCTTTTAGACATTCGCCTAGGCATATCGGATCATAGTGACCATTCCAAGTTAGGACAGGTTGCTTACCGATGTTAGGTTGTTTGAAAACATTGCGATGCATAGTGGAACCCTAGTTCCTGACAAAATAGGACAGGGAAACCCTACCCCAACATAGGGGTGTTTTGGCTCTCTTTACCTGCTATGTGCTTTTAGAATGTATTTTTACAGGGAAAGTATATATCAGTTTGCAAGTTTGAGTATCAGACCTGAGGACACCAGTATCAGTGTCAGTTATGAGAATCAGTTATCTGCGGGTATCAGGTTCAGTTTTGGGACAGTGATTTCTGGAAACAGTGATCAGCTGTAGAGTACAGTTGTTCAGCTACACCCGTGTTTGATCTGTTTGGGCTGAAATGCTGTTTGTTGTCTCTTTCAGTTCAGAAAGCTGGTACAGAATAGCTAGTCCTCTCCCTCGCCGAGGCAGGGCTTATGATGACGCAAAATTCAGAAGAGATCGTGGTTATGACGGCTGCATTAGAGTAGGGGATCACTCTGCAAAATGAGGCCAACACTGATGTGTCACATCCACCCAGGTCGCCTGTTGTGCACCTGGTTTGGGCCCCGCAACTATACCAGACTCGCGAGCCTACTACATTCGAGCTAATGGGGATGATAGGTGATCTCCAAAGGTCTGTGGCGGATCTCGCCTATGGAATGTCAGCTTCACCACCAGCCGCACCGTATGCCGGGAGTTTTATACCCCAGGAGCCCCCGCTGTTGGGTCGAATTGTGATCGAACTTAGTAATACATACCGGAGGCAAGTCAGGGATACCGGCTAACTCATGATCAGCTGGGGGAAGAGCAAAAGGGATCTAGTAGGTCGCCCCATCCTGCCCTCTGTATGTCAGTAAAGTGGGGAGAGCAGGCCAGCTGGTCCCCCGCCCTCTCTGAACTCCACCCCTGCCACGGACTCAACCTCTCCTCGATGCTCCTGCTCCAGCCGCCGCTCCCGCTCCAGCTGCCGGCGCCGCTGGCCTCTCTCCCTCAACTCGACGGCCACCGCTTAAGGGTCACATAATGTAGGTCTGGACGTACTCTGCGTAGTCGCCCTCACCTCTGTGATGCTCTGCACCCCAGTCGACGGTGTAGTCCCCCATCTCCTGGGCGGTGAACCTCTCAGTATCTCTCATATGGGCAGGAGGCGGACCCGGAACTATCTGCTCCGGTAAACCAAGGGTCTGACGCAAGAAACGCTCGCCCAAGTACCAAGCCCGACAGACCGAGCCCTCCAATAGAATCCGACAACGGGCAGTCTCCCCTGCTCCCTCATAGTGATACCTCACCACGGTCGGCAACGGAGCCCAGGGCTGCTAGGTGATCTGAAAATGAAATGCAGTTTGTTATCTACTGTTATTGAAAACATACAGTGCTAAGCGAAACCTAAGCAAATTCAAAAGTTGAACATACCTCTGCGGCGGTGATGGTGTCGAAGTACGCATCGCACATCAAAGCGATGAGAAAAGGGGGCGCCGAGTGGGGTCTCCACATCAGGTACTGGGGTAAGCCTGGGAAAGTAGGCATACACCCACAACTGCAGAACAGATATAAGTATGACTATCAGATAAAGCAAAATACAAAATAAAGCAGAAATGGCAGAGCCGTGTGTTGTGCAGTGTCTTGTACAGAGTATACAGTGTGTGCAGTATACAGTCAAAGTAAAGCAGAGTATATGTGTACCGCGTGTGCAGTATATAGTCAGTGAGAGGCAGACCGTGGTGTGTGCAGTGTACAGAATACAAAAAACGTGAAGCAGAAATGTAAAAGAGGAAGAAGATGTACCTCCCAAGCTCGCCAGTAGCCGCCGAGAAGCTGTCCGCTGAGGCGGGAAGAAGAACTCATGTAACCATACAAAGTGGCCAAGCTGGCGCCACCCCAATCATAGCGGCGGATCCGCCTGACATCCACCAGTGCGCTCAACAGACATAGAGGCACGGTGTTCGCCTGGTTAGCGAAAAGAGTCGTCCTGAGCAGGAACATGATGAAGCCCCGCGCATACTGATCCACCTCCTCTGGGGTCATCTGCGCCTCCTCCGCTAAGGCCGGTTGAATCCGGAAATGGCTCTCGAACCAAGAATACCTAACAAACCCTTCTCGAACGAGGGGAGGCTGAGTGCCGAGCAGGTACAGTCGGGCGGCGTCCCACTCAACCATATCGGTGTCGAAGGGGATCAGATCACCTCCTACCCCGATGCCGGTGAGCATCGAGAAATCATAAGGGGTCATCGTCATGTCCCGCGCAGCGGAAAAGTGGAAGGAGTTGGTGGTATCTCACCACCTCTCCACTAAAGCGGCGAGCAAGGGCCTACAGGTCGTGACCGGGAGAGCCCCCTACAGAAGATGCCAAAACCGGCCTCATCGACGATGTAACGAACTGCGTCTGGAAGCTCTAGGTACCAATCTTGAGCAACTATATTCCCATACCCGCGGATGGTATGGGAATCCCCCTGTAATCAAAAAAGAAAGGAAAAAAAAAAAACAATTGCGAGGCAATATTCAGAACACAGTTTTAAGAAACATACAGGTGTACAACATGCGTGCCTGTTTTCAAATTCAAGCAGACATCAGGTGCCGGTGTACTTACAATGAACTACAACGTGTGATGTGTCAGCGTGTTTGAATGGTTCAGGGCAAATACAGCATGTGTGCATGCTTTCAGACTCAAGCAAATACTGAGTACTAGTGTGTATGTAGTGAAATACAGTGTTCGCCGTGTGCTTGGGTGATTCAGGGTCAGTGCAGTGTGTGTGCACGTGTAAGTTTCAAACAGATATCGGTTGTAAGTTTGTTTGCAATCAACTACAATGTACAGTGTATCGGTGCATCCGGGCTAAGCAGTTAGAGAACAGAATCAACTAATGGCAGTTATGTTCTACATTGTGGAAAATAATAAAACAGAAGAAAGAATGTTACCTCGGAAGCGCCGAAGGACAGATGGGAAGTAGGCTCACGCAGGAGAAGCTCAGGTGCCACGCTCCTCTCGAAGCTCCGGAACTGGCGTAGTCCATCGGGGAGCATCACATGAACCGCAGGCCTGTAGGTCTTCGGATCGAACGGCCGGATATGAAGTGGCAAGGGGTCGGCCTCGGGATCCATCTCGAGCTCGGGAGGGGCCCCGCCCTGTGGAAGATCGTCCGCCATCTCGAAGAGAATGTGAAAATGGCCGGAAGACGAAAAAAACGGGGGAGAATGTGAAGAGTCAACAAAAAGTCAACCCTTAGAGGGCCGGAAAAGCCGAAGTGCGAAAAAGGCACAAATATCGAGAAAAACTCAAGGGGAACAAACCCCAAAAAGTGGAAAGGGCAAAGGAAGCACCGAAACAAAGAAATGTTCGGTTCAAAATGTTCGAAACGCGAAGGTATTCTCGAATCGGACGACGAAATGGAGGCTAGAATGCAAGAAAACGAGGAAATCAAAGGAGGAAAATGATCTAGAGAGAGAGAGGGAGAAATTTCGAGCAAGGGGAAATGAAGAAAATTGGGCTAAAAGCCCTATTTTAAAAGCCCCGTAGCGAAATGACAGAACTGCCCCGATACAGGGACTTTTTGCCGGTCGGCCACACTCTTTGGTGGTCGGCAAAATATTGTGCCGATGGAAATTGTATGACGGCCGATGGATGGTCGGTGATGCATTTTGATGGCCGGTGGACATCCGGTGGTCTCCTATAGTGGTTTGGAGCCTCCTACACCTTTGTTTGAGTTATGTGTGGGGTCCAGGGCCTTTAGTGTTCAAAACAGTGCAAAACAGTGCATTTTCGACGCTCAACCAGCCTCTGTTTTGACCTCGGATCGTGTCTCCTGTGCGTGGCACTCAAATTCGTGTAAGGTGTATCCTTTTCATATCCTTTTGGCTTTTACAAAACTCAAAAGTTGCCCCATGTGCATCACATGTCAATTGCACTGTCTTGTGCATTTCAAATCAATCGCATTGTCTTGTGCACTCGCGTTGTCTAAACGCATCGCGTTATTTTGCGCATCTTATTGCATTTTGCATGCATTCAATCGCGCAGTTTTGTGTATCTCATTGCATTTTGCATGCATTCAATCTCGCTAACTTGCGTAGACCGCATGTTTTGCTTGCGTAGACCGCCTGTTTATAATCAATTCCATTACTTGCGTAGACCACATGTTTTGCTTGCGTAGACCGCATGTGTTGCTTGCGTAGACCGCCTGTTCATAATCAATTCCATTACTTGCGTAGACCGCATGTTTTGCTTGCGTAGATCGCATGTTTATAATCAATTCCATTACTTGCGTAGACCGCATGTTTTACTTGCGTAGACCGCCTGTTTATAATCAATTCCATTACTTGCGTAGACCGCATGTTTTGCTTACGTAGATTGCATGTTTTGCTTGTGTAGACTGCATGTTTTGCTTGCGTAGACCGCATGTTTTGCTTGCGTAGACCGCCTGTTTATAATCAATTCCATTACTTGCGTAGACCGCATGTTTTTACTTGCGTAGACCGCATGTTTTGCTTGCGTAGACCGCATGTTCTGCTTGCGTGGACCGCATTCCTGTGTTCAAATTCATTACCTGCGTAGACCGCATGTTTTACTTGCGTAGACTACATGTTCTGCTTTCGTAGACCGCATTCTTATGTTCAATTTCATTACTTGCGTAGACCGCATGCTTATGATCAATTTCGTTGCCTGCATTGACCGCGTGCTCCATTTACATGTCTATGCCTTCACAGCATTGTTATGCTTCCCACTTGCTTTGCGTTGTCACGCATTTTCAAGTACATTAATATGCATATTGTTAATCACATTGTACCTGTTAAGTTTGTTTTCTTTGCAGGCACGATATTATATGTACGGTTCATTTAAGGCTGGTGCAACCAGACAAATCAGACAGGTATTGTATCCTCTGAGTGACATATATCAAGAATTTTTTCGGTCTAGGAGACCCTAAATCCTCTGAAGGTGTAAGTCCTTCGGTGTTTGTCATGCCCGAACGAATTTTGATAAGTTGCATTATATATGTATTTCAAGCTACTCGCGTCGTCGCATATTCAAGTTCGCGTGCATCTTAAAAGCCGCACGTTGTCGCGCACTTCGAAATCATGCATCATCGTGCATTTGCATCTCAAAAACAAAAAAAAACATGCATTGTCATGCACCATCGTAAATAGTTGCATTGTCATGCATCACTGTAATATAGTGTATATTGCATCGTAGCTTGCATGCATTCACTGCATCACCTCCGCCCATGGCTCGCGCCTTTCCATGTTGAGCTTGGTCTGGTATGTGCCCATACTTTTCACGTCGAAACATAGTTCAGTAGACCGTTCTATGTTAGACACGGCTTGTATGTGTACATGCCCTTCATAGGCAAGATTTGGTTTGGCCCGCAGGCCATATCCATTTGTATCAATTTCCATTCCATTGCATATTTGTAGATATTGCATCGTAGCTTGCATGCATTCGTTGCATCACCTTCCATTTATGGCTTGCGCCTTTCCATGTTAAGCTTGGTCCGGTATGTGCCCATACTTCTCGTGTCGAAGCATAGTTCAGTGGACCGTTCTATGTTAGACGTGGCTTGTATGCGTACATGCTTTTCCTAGGCAAGATTTGGTTTGGCCCGCGTGCCATATCCATTGCCATTTCCCCAGCATTTTCATTATATATTACATTGTAGTGTAATTGTTGCATCCAGCATTAGGATCGTTGTCCTTTCCCCAGCGGGTCGTTGCCCCACTTATGTCATTCCCCCCAATACTTGTTCTTGTGTCTGTCTACATTACTCATAGTTCAGTTGATTGTTCTATGGTAGACGGACTTGTTACCTCCATCAATCTATTTGACATAGGTGTTGTTTCGAACCGCTCATGATTGGATCATGATTCAATTGCTTTGCATATAGTTTGCATTGTTTCAATTACATTGCATCTTTATTTGCATTGTTTATACATTGTTTTGTATATATTGCATATCATTTTGCATTCATTTTTGCATTGTCATGCATGTTGCTAACGATATTGTACCTGTTAAGTTTGCTTTCTTTTCAGGCACGATATTGTATGTACGGTTCATTTGAGGCTGGTGCAACCAGACGAACCGCACAAGTATTGTATCCTCCGAGTGAGACGTCTCGAGAATTGCATAATTCTCTTACATCCTTTCTGCATTTGTAATGTAGTTGGTGTGTGCTAGCTTAAAATTGTCGCATGTGTACTTTTTACAACTTTCTTTGCATGATCATAAGTTATGTTCGGCTTTGTGCATTGTCTTGCATTTTGCCCCTGTCTTTCGGCGCATATCTTGTTTGTCTTGCATGTTTGTCTGAATCTTCGACCTTGTCAAAAATGGGTCGTCTCTGGGCTTTGACATTCACTCCTGTCATTATCATGACTTTCGAGTTCTGTCAAAGAGGGGCAACTGTAGACACCCCATTTTTGACCGTCCTCAAGACTTGGACGTCACCATTGGAACACTTGGTGATTACTCTTGTTCGTGTTCGTCCTGAGTTCCCGGAGGTCTCGGTTGCGCGCCTTGCCTCAGGATCTCTCTACTCGACCGTGTTGTGTCTGGTTTTGCACCAAACACTTGTGTTTTGCCTTGGAGGGACAGGGAATGCCTTGTGAGGCATCCCCACACATCACCGGTCATGGCTTGAGGCCACCGGCCAGTGATTTCATGCCATCGGCAATGTATATTGCCGGTCGGCACTCTTTGTTGCCGGTCGGCCATTTATTTTGCCAAAATGGCAATTTTGAATGGCCGATCACTGTTCATCTACTTTTAGTAGATATTTTGTGCCAGCTGTGATAGCTGGCACCCACTCTGTTCCCCTCCATACACGTGTATGGAGGGATTTCCCTCTTGGATGGCTTGTTTTGTAAGCCTTACAAGAGGGAATTGCCTATAAGAAGAGGCTTCCTCTCTTGGCATTAGAGTTAGAAAAAAATAGTTAGAGAGCTCTGGTTTTAGGTTAGGATTTATATATCTATCCTATCTCTCTCTCTCTCTCTCTCTCTCTCTCTCTCTTGAGCTTAGTGTGTCTGTTTTGTCTTATTTTTGCTCACAAGCACCCACCATCACACCATCCCTTGGAGCTGAGGCCTCTTGAGGGTTGTTTTGGAGGTTTTGAAGCTGGTTTCAACCTAAAGAAGCTGCTGGAGCTCCATTGTTGAAGAGGGTCTTCAAGGGTAAGAAGCTTGCTCCTTTTTACCCCATTCTTGTATTATATTTTTGCCTACCTTACAACTGTTTTTGTGTTTAGTACATAACATAAAAAAGTTCTATTTTTAGGCCCTCTAAATAGTTTGTTTAGAGTGTTTTGTGATTTGAGGTTGTTTGACCCATCTTAAGCCTTGTAAGGCTCCATTTTGTGCCATTTTGGGTGAGCTCCGAGACCTTGGTGTTTGGGCATCCTCACCACTGAAATCTTGAGGGATTTCAGAGGTGAGGATGGTGCCTTGTGGTCCCAAGAAGGAGAGGGTCACCCCCTCTCCTTGTTGTCCTTGATAAGGACCCATTTTTGGCCTCTTTAGGTTCATGTTAACCATGCCTTAGCTAATTTTTGTGCTTATTATGTCATAATATGCCTCTATTTTTAGTTGGTTTTAGTACACCATGCTTGCTTAGCATGCATGTCTTGTAATGCCATGATTCGCCTCAACATGTGCCTAGCATTTAGACTACCATGCTCATGTGTTTTGGCTTAGCTTTGTGAAGCTTTTATGCTTGTTCTAGTATGCTAAGGGACTGTTTTTGGTCATTTGAGTCATTCATGCTTTGCTTTGTATAGCTACCATGCAAACTCTCTTGTATACCTTAAGCTTTGGCCCTTCTAGCATGCCATCCTTGCTTTGTTTCAGTGGTTTGAAACCACTTGACATGTTATTTCAGACCTCATGATGTGCCCATGTGCTTGCATTTGATCCCCCTTCAATGCTTTTAAAGGTTGTTGCCTTATGCCCCTTGTTTAAGCCTTGGAGTATGCTCCCTTTTTTAGGACACTTGGATGCCATCTAGGGGCTCCCTTAGCATTGTCTAGGTCTGCCTTGAACATGTTTTAAGTCTTCTTGGCCTTGTGGGGCTTGGTTGGCTTGGCCATGGTTTAAGTCTCCTTGCCTTGCCTCAAGTATTTGGACCAATTGCATGCTTTGTTTGTCTTGTTTGCTTGGTTTAGCACCATCATTAACCTGATTTTCAAAGCTCATGTGCATGCCATATGTCCATGTTTGCATCCTCCTAAGTGTGCTTGAGGATTGTCTCTTTAGGCCTAAGTGTTGGTCCTTGTATACATGCATGTTTGCATGCCATTAGTCCTTCATTTTTGGGCACTTTGGCCACTGATTCTGGCTTGTTTGAGAATTGCCTAACCATGTTTAAGTCCATCCTTTGCTTGTTTGCATGCTTGCCTTGCATATTTGCTTGCATACTTGCATAAATGCATTGCATTGCCATGTTGCATCCTTAGCTCGCATGCCTAGGTTGCATTGCATTTTGCATGCATTGCCTCACCTCTTGAAGTGATTCATGATAGAAGTAGAAGCCCCTTGGTTTGACTATGTGCATTGCATTACCTTTGAAATCAACATGCATAACTTGGTCTCTCAGGTCATCACGCATTGAAATGCGCGATTGATGGTCCGAGAACCAAGGACCATGTCCCTTTGAGTCACAAACATGATAAGGGATATGGTTGGTGCATACACTGCTTGGATTGCATTGCCATGCAAGGCTCTGTCCTCTGCTGCTGTCAAACAAATTCTGCAGGAACTTTTTGCCGATCGACTGCACAGAGTGCCGATGGGCAATCCATCTGTGGCCGATGGATTCATTTTTGGCTGATCGACACCAAATCACAGCCGATGATGATTCCCTCCAGCCGGCGGTGTCTCCCAATGTCCAGGGAAGCAATTTTGAGAATTTGGCAGTCTCTAGAGAAGCAGAGCAGGGAAAACAGAGGCAGCCTACGCATGGCAGTGGACTTCCGAGCAAGACCCAAGCACGCGTGCATTGAGCTCTCTTCCCGAGGCCCTTTTTCTTGCTTTCTTAAATTAATTAATTTGCCTAATTAATTTAGTTGGTCTGTAATAATTAATTAGCTAGGTTAGTTAATTCATTATTTGAGTTGTATTATTCTTTTGGTCCCTCCGAGTAAGGGCGAATTTGTAATAAGTGTGGGTGAGTGTGTGCTTGTCTTCCACCCCCCACTTCTTTCTCCCTTTTACTTACCTGCTTTGATGGTTAGTAATATGACATGTTTAATTCAGCATACTTTATGCTATGCATGCGTGCATCATTCTTCAGTATTGCATGCACCGGGCTCGGCGCATCATGCTAACTGCATTAGTATTTCAAAATCTAACTTAAATACATGCTACCTGTGCATTTTCACATGTCATTCATAGACTAGCCGAGCCTACTCTAGTGACATTCCGTATACGTTGCATCAGGCATTTAAACATGGACTTGGATCATGCATTGATTGATAACGAGTTCTTTGTTTTGGCACGGAGTACGATGTAAGTATTTATGCTTTAGCATCTCGCGTGAGTGTGAATGTTAACATGACAACATGCTTACCATGTGGCTAGATGCTTATGTGTTATAAATTGCCTGAATGCCTGTGGGAGAAGGTTGGATTGTCTGAGTTGGAATAGCTCATTGAAATTCGTGTTTTAGCCTACTTGCGAGTAGCAAATTCCAAAACACTTTTTTTCAAAACAAACAGATACGCAATGCTTATTTCCAAATTAGGCGATCTAGTCTATACTTTTGTGCTGTGCGCATAACATAGTAATTCTAGGCTAATAATTGGGATAAGAATACATAACGTTTTCAAAAGCGAATATCACGGTTAGTAGAGGCCGATCTTCGGATCGGGCGAGAGGGGGTGCTCATAGCTGACCTTCCCCAATCGTACCCAAGCTCCTGAGCCGAGGCAACTTTGGTGATGAGGGATACGTGGCCTTTGGCACCGAGTCAGGGTTTCTTAAATTCGCCCTTAAAAAATATTTCGGTGGTGACTCTGTATCTGGCAAAGCAGTCGATGTTTGGCACTTCTTTCAAAATCTGTTTTCTCGAAACGATTTTTCGGATTTGGACTCTTTGGTTCATATTTAGAACCGTGACAAATTGAGAGTCCGAACTGTAGTGAGCCCAATATCGAACGGAACGGGGGACCTCGTTCCTCCCGGGGCGTTCAGGGACGTCTACAGTTTCTGGCGACTCTGCTGGGGATTTAGAGAGTTTGACTCGAACTCGTGATATCCTGTTTTGATTTCACTTATGTGTTTCTTTGCATTGCATGTGCATTGGTGCGCCTAGGACACCTTGTTTTCCATCTGCCATTCCTGAACGGTTTGCCGGAGGCTTGACTTTGTCAAAGCATGCCATAAGGCTGACCGGTTATGGGCTCTGACAGTATGGGAATACAAACCCCGGTTTTACCGGGCACCCTTTTTGACCATTCGACCTAGTGCATATTCGGAAACCATAGTGACCATTCCAAACTAGGACAGGTTGCTTACCCGTTTATAGGTTGTTTGAAACTGTTGCGTGCATAGTGAAACCCTAGCTCCTGACAAAATAGGGCAGGGAAACCCTAGCCCTCCATAGGGGTGTTTTGGCTCTCTTTACTTGCTATGTGCTTTAGAGCGTATCTCTACAGGAACGTACATATCAGTCTGCAAGTTTGAGTATCAAGCTCGAGGGCACCAGTATCTGTGTTGTTGAGGAATTAGTTATCTGCGGGTATCAAGTTCAGTTTTGGGAACAGTGATTTTGGGGAACAGTGATCAGTAGTAGATTGTAGTTGTTTTGCTACACATGTGATTGATCTGTTTGGGCTGAAATGCTGTTTGTTTTTCCTTTCAGTTCAGAGGTTCAGAGAATTGATACAGAATAGCTAGTGTTCCCCCTTGCTGAGGCAGGACTTATGATGACGCAGAATTCAGAAGAGATTGTGGTTATGACCGCTTTGCTAGATCAAGGGATGACCTTGCGGGATGAAACCATTGTTGATGTATCACATCCGTCTAGGTCGCCTGTTGCGCACCCAGTCTGGACCCCCCAGTTGTATCAGGCTCGTGAGCCCACCACATTCGAATTGATGGGAATGATTGGTGACCTCCAAAGGTCCGTGGCGGATCTCGCCTACAGAATGTCGGCTTCGCCGCCAGCGGCACCGTATGCCGGGAATTTCATACCACAGGAGCCCCCGCTACTGGGGCGGATTGTGATAGAGCTCAGCCAACCAGAGGTTATCTCCAGCTACAGCAACGACGTGTCAGCAACAACCGGGCTTCGCTCTGAAGCAGTAACCCAAACCCCCGATCAGGCTGAGGCCGGAGGCAAGAACAAAATGAAGGCAGATGCCGATCCCATTGAACAACTGCTGCGGACAGTCGAGGCTTTGAAAGCCGGGGGGATGAATAAGCAACAGATATCCGCAGTTGTGGCAAAAACTGTGGAAGATGCTTTCCCCACTCCACCTGAGGGTAGTTCAGGTTAGTCAGAAAATCAGGATAGGCCCCGTCATGCCAGAACAGTTCCTCCTATTCCCGCCCCTGCACCCGGGAAAGATCAGAAAACCAAGGCAGTGCCTGCCGACCCTTTTGCTAGTGCGTCTAGTAAGAATACTCAGACTTCAAAGTACCTGCCCCGAGGGCGCAGGATCTTTCATGCTCTCTACATGCCTCTGTCTAAGGCACTTCAGATTCTTGCCAAAAGGGGACACCTCAAACCCCTTGAACCTCGGCCTCTCCCGAAGAATCTCCCTCTCACACATGATGCTGCTTTGTACTGCGTGTACCACCAACAGACCGGTCACGCCACCGACAACTGTTTCTGCCTTCGCCATGAAGTGCAGGATCTGATCGATAATGAGGTCATTATTCCACCTACCTCAGCGAAGTCTGTTACCACCGAGCTATTGGACTTGGAGGATGCTGCGAGTATGTGATCAGGGGTTGGAGCACCTGCGGGCGGCTCTCGGTGTATTTCAGGTGTGGCGTCTAGCACGCGCTTTTTGAGCATTTGTAAATGCAGTTTTGTAGCTTCTAGCTTGGGTTTTGAGTCAGTTCTGTGTTTTGTTTTTGAGTCTGCCTCTTTGCTTTGAGTCAGTCTTTTTGTTTTTGGGTCTGTCTTGTGGTACCGAGTCAGTCCCGTTGTATAGGATGTCGAGTGATTCCGGGGTTGTTGCCTCAAACACCGTTTTTGTATTTATCCTTTTTGCTTTCTTTTTGAGTCTGTCTCTGCTGTGGAGCCAGCTACATCCGAGAAACCTAAATGAAACAGCTGCGGCTATCATGTTTCCGTGCTTATTGTTTGTTTTGGGCTAGTTGTGCCAGATGTTTTGAATGGAACGGCCCTGCATTCTACCTGCTCTTCTGTGGGAAGGAATTCCTCTGGTTTTGCAAAAATTTGATCAATTGAGAGAAAGAGAGGCATGCTAAGCCTTTAATGAATGAAACCATGCTTGTTGGCATGAGTACTGAGAAGGACCCTGGCTTGATCCAGATTGGTTCCACACTATCTTCGGCGCGAGCGATTTGTCGCTTTCTTAAAAACTTTCAAAAACAAATGTTTTGCGTGGCCCCGTGAAGACTTGTGTGGAATCGCTCTTGAGATTGTGCAGCCTAGGATCGCTCTCAGCCTCAAGATTCAACCCGTTCGTTTTCGAACCTTGAACCCGTTCAGAAAGTTCAACGGTCAACCGCCATATGAGGCCCGTATGGCCAGTTTTGAAGTAGCCCTCGAACAAGAGGTACCAAAGTCAGATCAAGAAGATCATATCAAAGGAAGCTTGTAAAGCTAGATCAGAAGCCCTCCCCCAAACTAGGGGCAAAAATGTCAGATATGCTCGAAGAGCCGAAGATGGATTCTTCTGTGAATCATTACAACAGCCGTTCTCCTAGATACAGAGAGGCTTCAACTTCAAAAACTATTTGGCATGGACTTGTTACACTTTTACCCTTAGAGAGGCTCGCTGGGCCGAAAACCCAGAAGGGCGACCCAGGTAAAAGTTAGAGCAAGAGAAAAATACAAAAAAAAAAGAAGAAAATACAAAAAAATGCAAAAGAAAAAGAGAAGAAATAAAATCAAAAAAAAAGAGAAGAAAGAAAAAAAAAAGAGACTGAAAAGATACAAAAAATCAAGGAAAAAATAACAAAAAAAAAAAAGAAAATGAAAAGAAGCTCGCAAAGTCGAAAACCCGCATCGGGCACCTTGGCAAAAGTTAGAGCCTGAAAGGTGAAGGTTAAAATACCCGAGTGTACCTTGACCGGAACTACGTAAGGCTTGATTCCCATGTTTGGGATACGTAGGCAACTTCATCCTGAAGTCCAGCCCCCAACGCTTTCATAGCGCCTCAGTCCATGTAATGGTTTTGATTATTCTTGCCTTCCCCGAATCCGATAGTTCGGTTATGACAACCGGATACATAGGCAACTTCGTCCTGAAGTCCAGCCCTCAACACCTTCGAAGTGACTGTGTCCATATATTGGTTTTGACCATCTTCGTCTTCTCTGTATCCGAGAAAGTTCGGTTGTGATCATCACTGGTAAGGACTGTTTACATATGCTGCGGCATCATCCAGACAAGGGGCAACTTTCCGTTGCCATGAGTCGCCGTTCAAACCAGGGGCAACTTTCTGTTGCCGTGCAGCGTCCTTCAAACAAGGGGCAATTTTCCATTGCCTCCGATCCGAGGGTGTGCATCTCGAGAGTAAGTTCCGCGCTCGTTCGGCGGCGGCCGTTTATAAAAATAGTTTTTGAGAATTTTTACTGAGGTTGACCATTTTCTCGAAAATTATTTCATTTTCCAAAACTGGATCATTTTCTTGGACCCAAAAAGGAAAATTTTCAGTGCTTATAGTCTGACTTGCATGGTTTTCAAATCAAAAATCGGACAAGTACGTTAATCCGACTCTCATCTTGATCAAAACTGTTTTAGTAGAAAACCAAAACAAAAAAAAAATGGTCAAAATGATGAACTAGGGGCACAATTGAGTCAGGCATTCTGTCTTTCCCCCATCGTCAACATACTTGCCAGGAGGGCACTCTACCCACCAGAAGAAATAGCTGTGAGCTAACGGCGTTGGGCATGAACCCGCAACTTCCTATTCATTCGTCAATCACCTTGGGCAGGGACGAAAAATGAGAGAATAAAGAATAGAGAGGTGTAAGTTGAGAGAAAAGTAAGAAAAGGGGTTTTGAGAGGAAAAAACCGAGCCTGAGGGCCGAGTGATGTGAGAATCACAAATCAGAAAGGGTGGGAAATATACCCAGAGGAACTGGCTCCTCGAGATTTGAGGTCTTTCGTTGAACATGTCCGCGTGTCGTGTCTTTCGTTTTGTTCACCTCAACTTTTGTTTTGGGTCTTTTCCGAGCGTGTCTTGTTGTGTTTAGGTCGTGTACCCTTTTGTTTGAGTCCTCCCCGCTATGTTCAGTTGTAGGCTCGATACCCCGGTTGAAAATCCTTTTTTTATCTCGAAAATCGTTTATGCTCAGAGTGCTGTGCCATTCTCTACATCTATGCGAAGCAAAAGAAGAAGAAAAAAATTCGGGCATCTGAGTGTACATCAACTTCAACTGGTTCCATCTTTGTGTTCCGTCTTGTCAGATTGGGCCGTTTGTTTAGGATTTGCTGTGTGCAGAATGAACCGAGTGTGGTGTGAGGGGCTGTATGCAAACTAATCCCCAACAGAGTATGGGCTGTGCGTTCAGTTTGAGCAGTGTGTTGCCTGGGCTGTTTTGCTATGAGGCCGTTTGGTTATCTGATCATTACAGTAAAAATGCTCAATTTTTCAGACAACGGGTCAATTCCATTCACATTGAGGTGTAACATGATGTGATGCGATGCAATACATGAGATATGTAAATGTAACACTTTTTAAGCAAAAAGTTTGTTCATTTCATTATCGTTTTCAAGTACATAGCTTTCAAAACAAAAATCTGCCTACGGCAGTACAGGGTAATCTAACTACCAGCAAAGCAAAAGAAAAGAAAAAAAAAGAGTACAAAAAGAAGAAAAGCAGCAATCTGGATCGTCATCAGTAGTCTCGGGCCCGGGGATCTGTCCTCACCCTCTTCTTGGACGAAGGTCCAGGGGCATCATCATCAGCATCGTCATGTGAGCTTGAGTCTGAGTCGTCTCCAACCTCCTCAGATGACCCGGCCTCTGCCTCGGACTCGTCATCGTCATCATCGTCATCATCGGGGGTCGGCGCCCGAGAGCTACTCCCGACATGAACATGCCCTCCCCTGGTACGGGGACGTACAGTGTCTCCACACCCTCCTCGAGCAGGAATAGAGGGCCCAGCCGGAGCACCACCCACCGGAGGAATCTGGAAGGGAGGCTGAAAAGCACAAAAGGCAAATACATCAGAATACTGTGAGCAGTGTATCAGTGCAGAATGCAATGTATGAGTACAGTGTGTGAATGCCGTGAGCAGTGTATCAGTGCAGAATGCGGTGTATGAGTACTGTGTGTGAATGTCGTGAGCAGTGTATCAGTGCAGAATGCGGTGTATGAGTACTGTGTGTGAATGCCGTGAGCAGTTTATCAGTACAGAGTGCAGTGTATAAATGCAGTGTACGCAGTGTATCAGATGCTGTGAGATCAGTGTGTCAGGTGTTGTGTCGTGCATTAGATTATGTGAATCAGCTTATGAATGGTTGGAGACCGTCATCTGAAGGACATACCGGAATACTATAGAGGGCCAGGAGGTCGAAGGTCCGCTGTAGCATCCCCATCATAGAGGCATTCAACTCCACGGACTGCCGGGTGTACTCGGAGGACGCCTGCAAGAGTACAAGATATATCAGTATTCCGCGGAATATCAAATAAAGTGAAATGAAATGCCAATGCAAGATGCAAAATGAAATAATACATACCGGAGGCAAGTCGGGGATACCGGCTAACTCATGATCAGCCGGGGGAGGAGCAAAAGGGATCTAGTAGGTCGCCCCATCCTGCCCTCTGTATGTCAGTAAAGTGGGCAGAGCAGGCCAGCTGGTCCCCCGCCCACTCTGAACTCCACCCCTGCCGCAGACTCGAGCTCTCCTCGACGCTCCTGCTCCAGCCCCCGCTCCCGCTCCAGCTGCCGGCGCCGCTGGCCTCTCTCCCTCAACTCGACGGCCACTGCTCAAGGGTCGCATAATGTAGGTCCGGACGTACTCTGAGTAGGCGCCCTCGCCTCTGTGATGCTCTGCACCCCAACCGATAGTGTAGTCCCCCATCTCCTGGGCGGCGAACCTCTCAGTATCTCTCATATGGACAGGAGGCGGACCCGGAACTATCTGTTCCGGTAAACCCAGGGTCTGACGTAAGAAACGCTCGCCCAGGTACCATGCCCGACAGACCGGGCCCTCCAACAGAATCCGACAATGGGCAGTCTCCCCTGCTCCCTCATAGTGATCCCTCACCACGGTCGGCAACGGAGCCCAGGGCTGCCAGGTGATCTGAAAATGAAATGTAGTTTGTTATCTACTGTTATTGAAAACATACAGTGCTAAGCGAAGCCTAAGCAAATTCAAAAGTTGAACATACCTCTGCGGCGGTGATGGTGTCGAAGTAGCGGCGGAAGAAAATAAAAGACTCCCGTGGTCTCCGCACGCATCGCACATCAAAGTGATGAGAAAATGGGCCGCCGAGTGGGGTCTCCAAATCAGGTACTGGGGAAAGCCTGGGAAAGTAGGCATACACCCACAACTACAGAACAGATATAAGTATGACTATCAGATAAAGCAAAATACAGAATAAAGCAGAAATGGCAGAGATGTGTGTTGTGGAGTGTATTGTACAGAGTATACAGTGTGTGCAGTATACAGTCAAAGTAAAATAGAGTATATGTGTGCCGCGTGTGCAGTATATAGTCAGTGAGAGGCAGACCGTGGTGTTTGCAGTGTACAGAATACAAAAAACGTGAAGCAGAAATGTAAAAGAGGAAGAAGATGTACCTCCCAAGCTCGCCAGTAGCCGCCGAGAAGCTGTCCGCTGAGGCGGGAAGAAGAACTCATGTAACCATACAAAGTGGCCAAGCCGGCGCCACCCCAGTCATAGCGGCGGATCCGCCTGACATCCACCAGTGTGCTCAACAGACATAGAGGCACGGTGTTCGCCCGGTCAGCGAAAAGAGTCGTCCCGAGCAGGAACATGATGAAGCCCCGCGCATACTGATCCACCTCTTCTGGGGTCATCTGCGCCTCCTCCGCTAAGGCCGGCTGAATCCGGAAATGGCTCTCAAACCAAGAATACCTGACAAACCCTGCTCGAGCGAGGGGAGGCCGAGTGCCGAGCAGGTACAGCCGGGCGACGTCCCACTCATCCATATCGGTGTCGAAGGGGATCGGATCACCCCCTACCCCGATGCCGGTGAGCATCGAGAAATCGGAAGGGGTCATCGTCATGTCCCCCGCAGCGGAGAAGTTAAAGGAGTTGGTGGTATCCCACCACCTCTCCACTAAAGCGGCGAGCAAGGGCCTACAGGTCGTGAGCCGGGAGAGCCCCCTGCAGAAGATGCAGAAACTGGCCTTGTCGACGATGTGACGAACCGCGTCTGGAAGCTCTAGGTACCAATCCCGAGCAACTATATTCCCATACCTACGGATGGTATGGGAATCCCCCTGTAATCAAAAAAGAAAGGAAAAAAAAAAAATAATTGCGAGGCAATATTCAGAACACAGTTTTAAGAAACATACAGGTGTACAGCATGCATGCATGTTTTCAAATTCAAGCAGACATCAGGTGCTGGTGTACTTACAATGAACTACAACGTGTGATGTGTCAGCGTGTTTGAATGGTTCAGGGCAAATACAGCATGTGTGCATGTTTTCAGACTCAAGCAGATACCGAGTACTAGTGTGTATGTAGTGAAATACAGTGTGCGCCATGTGTTTGGGTGATTCAGGGTCAGTGCAGTGTGTGTGCACGTGTAAGTTTCAAACAGATATCGATTGTAAGTTTGTTTGCAATCAACTACAGTGTACAGTGTATCGGTGCATCCGGGCTAAGCAGTTAGAGAACAGAATCAACTAATGGCAGTTATGTTCTACATTGCGGAAAATAATAAAACAGAAGAAAGAATGTTACCTCGGAAGCGCCGAAGGACAGATGGGAAGTAGGCTCACGCAGGAGAAGCTCAGGTGCCACGCTCCTCTCGAAGCTCCGGAATTGGCGTAGTCCATCGGGGAGCATCACATGAACCGCAGACCTGTAGGTCTCCGGATCGAACGGCCGGAAATGAAATGGCAAGGGGTCGGCCTCGGGATCCATCTCGAGCTCGGGAGGGGCCCCGCCCTATGGAAGATCGTCTGCTATCTCGAAGAGAATGTGAAATTGGCCGGAAGACGAAAAAAACGGGCAAGAATGTGAAGAGTCAACAAAAAGTCAACCCCGAGAGGGCCGGAAAAGCCGAAGTGCAGAAAAGGCACAAATATCGAGAAAAAATCAAGGGGAACAAACCCCAAAATGTGGAAAGGGCAAAGGAAGCACCGAAACAAAGAAATGTTCGGTTCAAAATGTTCGAAACGCGAAGGTATTCTCGAATCGGACGACGAAATGGAGGCTAGAACGCAAGAAAACAAGGAAATCAAATGAGGAAAATGATCTAGAGAGAGAGGGGGAGAAATTTCGAGCAAGGGGAAGTGAAGAAAATAGGGCTAAAAGCCCTATTTTAAAAGACCCGTAACAAAATGACAGAACTGCCCCGATACAGGGACTTTTTGCCGGTCGGCAAAATATTGTGCCGATGGAAATTGTATGATGGCCGATGGATGGCCGGTGATGCATTTTGATGGCCGGTGGACATCCGGTGGTCTCCTACAGTGGTTTGGAGCCTGCTACACCTTTGTTTGAGTTATGTGTGGGGTCCAGGGCCTTTAGTGTTCAAAACAGTGCAAAACAGTGCATTTCCGACGCTCAACCGGCCTCTGTTTTGACCTCGGATCGTGTCTTCTGTGCGTGGCACTCGAATTCGTGCAAGGTGTATCCTC
>NW_021027255.1:251281-281630 GCF_004153795.1 Camellia sinensis | reverse complement strand
TAGCCAGTGATTTTGTGCCATCGGCAATGTATATTGCCGGTCGGCACTATTTGTTGCCGGTCGGCCATTTATTTTGCCAAAATGGTAATTTTGAATGGCCGATCACTGTTCATCTACTTTTAGTAGATATTTTGTGCCAGCCGTGATAGCTGGCACCCACTCTATTCCCCTTCATACACGTGTATAGAGGGATTTCCCTCTTGGATGGCTTGTTTTGTAAGCCTTACAAGAGGGAATTGCCTATAAGAAGAGGCTTCCTCTCTTGACATTAGGATTACAAAAAATTTCAGAGGGAGTTCTAGATTAGGGTTAGGGTTGATACATATTTCCTATCTCTATATCTCTCTCTTGTGTGGGTCTAGTGTGTGTTTTTTGCTCACAAGCACCCACCATCACACCATCCCTTGGAGCTGAGGCCTCTTGAGGGTTGTTTTGGAGGTTTTGAAGCTGGTTTCAACCTAAAGAAGCTGCTGGAGCTCCATTGTTGAAGAGGGTCTTCAAGGGTAAGACGCTTGCTCCTTTTTACCCCTTTCTTGTATTGTATTTTTGCCTACCTTACAACTATTTTTGTGTTTAGTATATAACATAAAAAAGTTCTATTTTTAGGCCCTCTAAATAGTTTGTTTAGAGTGTTTTGTGATTTGAGGTTGTTTGACCCCTCTTAAGCCTTGTAAGGCTCCATTTTGTGCCATTTTGAGTGAGCTCTGAGACCTTGGTGTTTGGGCCTCCTCACCACTGAAATCTTGAGGGATTTCCGAGGTGAGGATGGTTCCTTGAGGTCCCAAGAAGGAGAGGGCCACCCCCTCTCTTTGTTGTCCTTGATAAGGACCCATTTTTGGCCTCTTGAGGGAGCACCATGTTTAGGTTCATGTTAACCATGCCTTAGCTGATTTTTGTGCTTATTATGTCATAATATGCCTCTGTTTTTAGTTGGTTTTGGTACACCATGCTTGCTTAGCATACATGCCTTGAAATGCCATGATTCGCCTCAACATGTGCCTAGCATTTAGACTACCATGCTCATGTGTTTTGGCTTAACTTTGTGAAGTTTTTATTCTTGTTTTAGTATGCTAAGGGACTGTTTTTGGTCATTTGAGTCATCCATGCTTTGCTTTGTATAGTTACCATGCAAACTCTCTTGTATGCCTTAAACTTTAGCCCTTCTAGCATCCCATCCTTGCTTTGTTTCAGTGGTTTGAAACCACTTGACATGTTATTTCAGACCTCATGATGTGCCCATGTGCTTGCATTTGATCCCCTTTCAATGCGTTTAAAGGTTGTTGCCTTATGCCCCTTGTTTAAGCCTTGGAGTATGCTCCCTTTTTTAGGAGACTTGGATGCCATCTAGGTGCTCCCTTAGCATTGTTCAGGTCTCCCTTGAACATGTTTTAAGTCTTCTTGGCCTTGTGGGGCTTGGTTGGCTTGGCCATGGTTTAAGTCTCCTTGCCTTGCCTCAAGTATTTAGACCAATTGCATGCTTTGTTTGTCTCGTTTGCTTGGTTTAGCACCATCATTAACCTGATTTTCAAAACTCATGTGCATGCCATATGTCCATGTTTGTATCTTCCTAAGTGTGCTTGAGGATTGTCTCTTTATGCCTAAGTGTTGGTCCTTGTAAACATGCATGTTTACATGCCATTAGTCCTTCATTTTTGGGCACTTTGGCCACAGATTTTGGCTTGTTTGAGAATTGCCTAATCATGTTTCAGTCCATCCTTTGCTTGTTTGCATGCTTGCCTTGCATATTTGCTTGCATACTTGCATAAATGCATTGCATTGTCATGTTGCATCCTTAGCTCGCATGCCTAGGTTGCATTGCATTGTCCATGCATTGCCTCACCTCTTGAAGTGAGTCATGATAGAGGTAGAAGCCCCTTGGTTTGACTATGTGCATTGCATTACCTTTGAAATCAACATGCATAACTTGGTCTCTCGGGTCATCACGCATTGAAATGCGCGATTGATGGTCCGAGAACCAAGAACCATGTCCCTTTGAGTCACAAACATGATAAGGGATATGGTTGGTGCATACACTGCTTGGATTGCATTGCCATGCAAAGCTCTTTCCTCTGCTGCTGTCAAACAGATTCTACAGGAACTTTTTGCCGATCGACTGCACAGAGTGCCGACCGGCAATCCATCTGTGGCCGATGGATTCATTTTTGGCCGATCGACACCAAATCACAGCCGATGATGATTCCCTCCAGCCGGCGATGTCTCCCAATGTCCAGGGAAGCAATTCTGAGAATTTGGCAGTCTCCAGAGAAGCAGAGCAGGGAAAACAGAGGCAGCCTACGCGTGGCAGTGGACTTCCGAGCAAGACCCGAGCATGCGTGCATTGAGCTCTCTTCCCGAGGCCCTTTTTCTTGCTTTCTTAAGTTGATTAATTTGTTTAATTAATTTAGTTGGTCTGTAGTAATTAATTAGCTAGGTTAGTTAATTCATTATTCGAATTGTATCATTCTTTTGGCATGTCTTCCAACCCCCACTTCTTTCTCCCTTTTACTTTCCTGCTTTGATGGTTAGTAATAAGACATGTTTAATTTAGCATACCTTATGCTATGCATGCGTGCATCATTCATCAGTATTGCATGCACCAGGCTCGGCGCATCATGCTAACTGCATTAGTATTTCAAATCTAAACTTGAATACTTGCTACTTGTGCATTTTCACATGTCATTCATAGACTAGCCGAGCCTACTCTAGTGACATTCCGTATGCGTTGCATTAGGCATTTAAACATGGACTTGGATCATGCATTGATTGCTAACGAGTTCTTTGTTTTGGCACGGAGTACGATGTAAGTATTTATGCTTTAGCATCTCGCATGAGTGTGAATGTTAACATGACAGCATGCTTACCATGTGGCTAGATGCTTATGTGTTATAAATTGCCTGAATGCCTGTGGGTGAAGGTTGGATTGTCTGAGTTGGAATAGCTCATTGAAATCCGTGTTTTAGCCTACTTGCGAGTACCAAATTCCAAAACACTTTTTTTCAAAACAAACAGATACGCAATGCATATTTCCAAATTAGGCGATCTAGTTTATACTTTTGTGCTGTGCGCATAACATAGTAATTCTAGGCTAATAATCGGGATAAGAATACATAACATTTTGAAAAGCGGATATCATGATTAGTAGAGGCCGATCTTCGGATCGGGCGAGAGGGGGTGCTCATAGCTGACCTTCCCCAATCGTACACAAGCTTCCGAGCCGAGGCAACTTTGGTGATGAGGGATACGTGGCCTTTGGCACCGAGTCATGGTTTCCTAAATTCCCCCTTAAAAAATATTTAGGTGGCGACTCTGTATCTGGCAAAGTAGTCCATGTTTAGCACTTCTTTCAAAATCTGTTTTCTCAAAACGATTTGCCGGATTTGGACTCTTTGGTTCAGATTTAGAACCGTGACAAATTGAGAGTCCGAACTATAGTGAGCCCACTATCGAATGGAACGGGGGACCTCGTTCCTCCCGGGGCGTTCGAGGACGTCTACAGTAGGCAACTTCATTATGAAGTCCAGCTGTAAAACACTTCAAATTCAACTGTCCTGTCCATGAGATTGAACGGGTCATCTTTGTCATCGCTGTATCTGAGTGTTCGTTGGTGATCGTCACTTTGAGAACTAGTTACAGTGTGCTGTGGTGCTATTCAAACAAGGGGCAACTTTCCATTGCCATACATTGTGCTGCGGTGCTATTCAAACAAGAGGCAACTTTCCGTTGCCGTACAATGTGCTGCGATCAAACAAGGGGCAATTTTTCATTGCCATACAGTGCCTGGATCTGAGGTTGTGCATCTCAAGAGTAATTTATGTGCTCATTGAGCAGTGGCCATTTGCAAAAATAGTTTTTGAGAATTTTTAATGAAGTTGACTAATTTTCTCAAATATTATTCCATTTTTCAAAAAACTGGACCATATCTTGGACCCAAAAAGGAAAATTTTCGGTGCTCATAGCCTGACTTGCATGATTTTAAATCGAAAAATCGAACAAGCATGTTAATCTAACTCTCATGTTGGTCAAAATTGTTTTAGTAGAAAACCAAAACAAAAAATTGGTCAAAATGATGAACTAGGGGCACAGTTGAGTCAGGCTTCCTGTCTTTCCCACGTTGTCAATGCATTTGCCAAAAAAGGCACCATACTTGCCAGAAAGGGCACCCTATTCGCCAAGAAGGGCACAACGGAAGCTAACAGAAAAGGGCTGAACGCTCTTATATCCTTCGAGCAGTGAGGTATCAAGCAAAGTGCGAAGCATGAACTGGAATGGAGCAAGGTATTCCACTCCCTCATCCGGACAGATCTGATCACGTCCAAACTCCCCAGCAGAGCATCGTCAACCGATGTCAGTTGCAGATCTGCTGCACGTCTGGTCGCATTGCAACCCCTCTGTGGGAGAAACTCACTGTTGTGAACAAAAATGAGAATCTGGTAGAATACCAGGGGCAAGAACCCACAACTTCCTATTTATCCATCAACCACTCAGGGAAGGGATAAAAAAATAAGAGATTGAAGAATAGAGAGATGTGCGCTGAGAGAAAAAGTGAGGAAATGGCTTTTTTAGAAAAACAGAGCCTGAGGACCGACTGATGTGAGAATCACAAATGAGAAAAGGGTGGGAAACAATACCTGAAGAAACTGGCTCCTCATGAACTGAGAGGCCTCTTGCCATTGGTGATACACATCTGAGTGTTGTGTTTGGGTCTTCATTTGTCTCAATTCTTGTTTTAAGTCGTTTTGAGTGTCAACGGATGTGTTTAGGTTATTTTACCTTCGTTTTTCCTTTGTCGAGTCGTTTTAGCTGTGGTCAGTCGCAGGCTCAATACCCGGTTAAGAACTCATTTCTCAATTTCAAAATGAATCGTTTTGTGCTCAGGAGTGCTGTGTCATTCTCAACATTTGTGCAAAACAGGATTGATTCTTTCATAAAACTGCAGGGTTCAACCCAGGTCATGTTAGAATAGGAAAACTAGGACCTATCTGAAGCTATGAAAGTTCCGGGCTGCAAAGCAAAAGAAAATAGGGAAAATGTCGAGCATCTGAGTTTGGTTCAACTTTTGCAAGTTCCGTCATTGCATCCCATATGTTCAAAATGAGCAGTGTCTTGTATGAGCTGTGTGCCGAATAAACCGAATACTGTGTTATGAGTTGTGTGTTCAGAATGAGCAGTGTGCTGATACGAGCTGTGTGTTCAAAGTGAATAGAATACTGTGTTGACTGTTTCACTGTTTCAGGCCAGAATGGCGATCAGGAGTGCTCTCCCTGAGTACCATTCCCCGTCAAAGTTATCTTGGCTATGTTTGCAATGAGGGAAAGTTGTGAATATGATCAGGAATGAAAACGGCATTTGTGGTTTCTGCATGCAGAAGCTACCCCTTGTCAGCATTTCAGGACCTTTGTACTACGAGTGAAGGTAAGTGTTCGAAGAACACAATGGAGGGGAGATCCCCGTCAGAATAAAGCGGTTTACCGCCACTCACTCCATGAGGTTCTTTCCAAAGTGCCGCTTTGTTTGTTTATTGCATTCCCTAAACATCATGCTCTACATTGCTTGTAACATATACTGTATCGTCGCACTTATTGCGTTTATTTGCATCTTGTGCTATCTTATACCATTTATCCTTTTACACCGAGCTGCGTTTAGGATCGTTGTCCTTCGAGACTTTCTCAGGTTGCGTCGGGCACGCGCCTGATAGTTTGTTTTCGGACCTCCTCTCACGATTTTAGCATGGTTTGAGTGTCCCTTTCCTCACACGATTTCAGTGTGTTTGGAATTCATCTCAGGTTATGTTGTGTATACACCTAAGCGGTTGTTTTTTAGCCTCTTCTCGCGATTTCAGCGTGGTTTTTCCTCACACGATTTCAGCGTGTTTGGAATTCATCTCAGGTTGCGTTGTGTATGCACCTAGGTGGTTGCTTCCAAGCCTGTTCTCATGATTTTAGCCTGGTTTGAGTGCTCCTTTCCTCACACGATTTCAGCGTGTTTGGAATTCATCTCAGGTTGTGTTGTGTATGCACCTAAACGATTGTTTTCGAGCCTCTTCTCACGATTTCAGCGTGGTTAGAGTGTTCTTTTCCTCACACGATTTCAACGTGTTTGGAATTCATCTCAGGTTATGCTGTGTATGCACCTAGACGGTTGTTTTCAGGCCTCTTCTCACGATTTCAGCGTGGTTAGAGTGTCCCCTTCCTCACACGATTTCAGCGTGTTTGGAATTTATCTCCGGTTGCGTGGAGCACGCTCCTGATTGGTTTTCTTTGTTCTTCTTCCTCTCACGATTCCAGCGTGGTTGGAGTGCATTACTCCTTTTGCATCTATTGCTCTATCCGTTACATCCATGACATCATATCTATTTTATGCTGGTCTAGGAGACCTTAAATCCTCTGGTCTAGGACACCTTAAATCCTGCATCTTTATTCGCACTGTCTTGTGCACTTTCTGGTCTAGGAGACCTTAAATCCTCTAAAGGTGCAATTCCTTTGGTGTTTGTCGTGCCCGAACGACTTCCGGTAGTCTGGTATAGCCACCTGCCTGTGTTTGAGGTGAGTTCCTAAGAGACCAACTGAGACGGTGGAAACTAGAGTTCAAATGGCTTATGCGTAGAACGCAAAGGTTCGGGATTTTCGAGACTAAAGTCTGGTTTAAATACCCAGGGGTATATCCTCGGCTTGAAATCTGTATGGCAGCCCCATAGATTGAGATAACATGTGTATGCGCCTCAATTCTGGATACTGAACCAACCTAGTCTGTCACCCTGTTGGGAATAGGGAAAGCTACGACCATAGTCAGGGAGAAAAGTAGTACATGCGGTTCAACCGAGAAGAAGGGGAAGGTCCCCTGCAGCATGAGGTAGGTCATTGCCAATTGCCCTTGTAAGGTACCTTCGCTTCCTAACTACTACATCATCTATTATGTCTATTGCATTGCATATAGAATATGTTGCATGCCTATACTGCATATCCATTGTATCGCCTGCATCCTTTCCATGTTAAGCTTAGTCTGGCATGTGCCCATACTTTTCGCGTTAAAGCATGGTTATGTGATTATGTGTATGAGCCTATTCCACTAAGGGAATTGTGGTTTGAGGGTGACGGCACCATTTCTGTGTTAGACGTGGTCTGTTTTGTGTCTATGCCTTTTCTAGGCAAAATGTGGTTTGGCCGCGCACCTTATTCACTCCATCCATTGCATTGTAGTTTGTCGCATTTAGCATGTAGGATCACGATCTTTCCTTAGTAGACCATTCCTCACTTATATCATGCCACCCAATTACTTGTATTCTTTCTGCGAAATGCATAGTTCTGTCTGTGCATGCACCTATTCCACTAAGAGAGTTGCGGTTAAAGCTCTCCGGTACCTTTTCTATGTTACACGTAGTTTGATTTTTCATCTCCATCCCTTTATGATATTTGTGTGGTTTTACACTGCTTGTGGTTTGATTATTTCGATACATTACATATCATTTGCATTGTTTCATTACATTGCATTGCATAAAAGCCTGAATTTTCAAACCGGCTTCGCGTAGCGTATAAGTCCAATTATTAAACCGGCTTCACGTAGCGTATAAGTCCAATTTTCAAACCGGCTTCGCGCAACATATAAGTCCAATTATTAAAATCTTCCTGCATATCATTTTGCATCCTGCCCCTGAACTATGCTGGTTTGATTCCTCACAAAGGGATACGTAGGCAGCCTGCGAGTTCAGCCATTTATCTGTATTTTGTTTGTTTGTCCAAGTCTTCGGCCTTGTCAAAAATGGGTCGTCTCTAGGTTTTGGCATTCACTCCTGTTACTTATGAGTTTCGAGTTCTGTCAACGAGGGGCAACTGGAGACACCCCATTTTTGACCAACCTTAACACTCAGACGTCATCAATTGAGCGCTCGATGATTGCGCATGTTGTGCTCGTTTTGAGGTTTCGAAGTTCTTGGCTGAGAGCCTCACCTCCGGACCTCGGGACTCTTTGTACTTTGACTCGGTCTGCGGACTAAGTCTTGCTTTCTCTTTCCGAAGGGAGGGAGAGGTCTTGTAGACCATCTCTCAGTGGTCGTAGACTACTTTCTGTGGTTGTAGGCCACTGCTCCCATTTGGAGACTAGTTTTCGATTTTCGGAGCCGTCGGTCGTGCGCCTCGGTTCGGGACCGCTTAACATTCTCCGTTTGGCACGGTTTTTGGAACACACCTTGTTTCCTGTGTCTAGAGGGACACTGTGGCCTGGGAGACCACTTTTGTGGTCGCACGCCACTTTCGATGCTCAACAACCAGTTTTCGAGGCACCTGGCCGCGCGCTTTGCCTCCCGAACTCTCGTTTTGCATTCGTGTTGGTTCATTTTTGGCATGAACCTTGTTTTCCTTGTTTGGGAGGTGGGACAAGGGTGGGAGACCACCTTTTCTCCTTGGAGACCACTTTTCCTCGCCAGCCGATTTTTCTTGTCGGGAAACTGGTCTCCTTAATCTTTGGGCCACATTTATTGGTCTCCCACCACACCATTGGCTTTGTTTCAGTATGGAGACCACCAATTACCCCTGGAGACCACTTTTTTTCTGGGAGACCACTTAGGGTGGTCGGCTGACCACTAAAGTAGCTGGCCGACCACCTTTTTCTGGTCAGCCCCTTTCCTCCTGTTTTGTTTGACCGAGTGGATGCCAGCTGTGCCAGCTGGAGGGCACAGACTGTATCCTCCATACACGTGTAGCTGTATCCTCCTAAATGATTGCATCCATGTTTAGCTTTTCTAAGAAGCTTGAACCCTTGCTTCTTCTATAAGGGAGACTCTCTCTCTCCTTGAACCGGGTTCTAAAATTTGCTTAAGGCAAAATACATACCTCCCTTCTATATCTATCTATATTTTGGCTCAAAGTGGCATTGTTCTTGACCTATTGCACCACACCTCATAGCCACACACCTCCACCATTGATCTAAGGTTCTTGGAGGGTATTTTCAGAGGTTGAAGAGTTGGTTTTTGGTCCCAAAATCGGCTAGTTTTTGCTGAGCTTCAAGGGTAACTCTTTTTCCCTTTTTTAAGCTCTATCTCGATCATTCTCTTACCTATACTTGCATGAATATTTAGGCTTTGTTTTCAACTAAAAAAAGCTTCATATTTAAGTATTTTTCATGTTTGTTTAAGGCTCTTTTGGTGTTGAGGGTCATCTACCCTCTTGCATGCTCTATTTAGCCTTGTTTTGTGCCATGCCATAAGGCATTCGAGCTAGTCTTTGCTCGGCATTTCTACCACTGAAATACAGTGGATTTTCAGTGGTGAGAATGTGGCTTTGAGGGCCTAGATCAGAGAAGGGTGACCCTCTCTCTTATTGTCTTGTTTACTAACATTTTTGGCCTTTCAAAGGAGCACCTACTTTCATACTTCCAAGGCTTGGTTCAGGCCTTTTTTGGTGACTTTTGGGACCTGCCTAGACTCTGTCTATGGCTGGTTTGGTCACCTTGTATTGGCCTCTTGCATGTGTAGAATAATCCCTTTCATAACTTATCAAAGTAGCACCTCATTCTTGCATGTATTGGTCATGTCTCAGTGGGTTTTTGGCCATCATTTGGCATGCCATCATTTGGTTTTTGGCTGGTTTGGTAGCCTCTCACATGCTTCATATACTTGTGGTGTAAATCATGGTTTTCTAGCTTGAAATGCATGATGTTTTGGCCTTCTATTCTAGCATATTTTGGCCATGATCCAAACTGATTTTGTTCATATTTTGGGCTGCCTTAGCTCTGTTTTAAGGCCTCTTGGTCGAATGATGCTTGCCATGTATGCTTGTAGTGTAATAGCCTTGCCTAGCTTTGAGTTTTGAGGTCCCTTGCATGCTTAACTTGAGGTATTTGCATGTTTTGGTCTTATGAGGAATGCTATTTCAGAGCTTATTACTTGGCCATATTCTCATGTTTGTCACCCTTTCAATGTGTTTGAGAGTTGCATCATTATATCCCATTTGTGAGCCATTGCATGAGCTTCATTTTTGTGCCTTTCAAGCCATCATCTTAGTTCATTTTTGCTCCTATTCTGGCCTGCGTAGGGACTGTTTGGGGTTGGTTTGGCCATTTGACCATTGCCTTGCATGCCCATAGTGTAATGCACTTCACTAGTTTCGGTGCTCGAGCCATTCAACATGCATTGTGTGAGTTATTTACAGCATTCGGAGTCGTTTTGTATGCTATTTCAGTGCTAGAGCACATGCCATTGTACTCCATGTTTCATCTCTTCAATGCTCTTGGAGAGTGGCATTTGGTGCCTTAGGCTTGGGCCATTGCATTTTGTATGCTTGCATGTGTTTTGGTGCCTTGATTTCATCATTATTGGCCACTGATTTGGGTGTGGCTGAGGCCCATCCATTTCGGTTTAAGTCCATTTTGCATTGAATATGCCATTGTAGTTCATAGCATTGCGCATGCCATGTAGTTCGTCGCATTGAGTATGCTATTTGATATTCGCATTGTGTATGCTAGTCGCATTTTGTCATATTGTTGCATATATGTTGTCTTGCATTGAGTATGTGTGCTTTAGCATTGTGCATGCCATTAGCCTTGTTAGGTTGACCATGTTGCATTTCATATTGGCATTATGTATGCCATCATGTCTCTTGCATATTCGCATGCTTAGGTTACATTGCATGTTTGCATGCTAGAGTTGCATTTGTGTATGCCATGCCATATTATTTGTTGCATTGTATTTGGGATAGGAGTTAGCCCAAACACGGGAAACGAGGAATGTCTCGTACTCAAGTGACGAAACATGCCTCGATTCCCGATCGCCGACATTCTTGACTACCCATGATGGAGTTGTTGGCTTTAGGTGCTTACTTGTGCATTCATTTCCATATTGAGTTGCGCAATTCGGCCCCTCGGCCATCATGCATCGAAATGCGTGATTGGTGGCCCGAGGGTCGAGACATATACTCCCTTGAGCCTATGCAATGACGGGGAGAGTGGTCGTGCACACATTTGTTGCAAATACTTTGTCGTGCCCCTCTCTTGCTCTTTGTTGCATTTCCCTTTGTTGCAGAAAACCAGAAACCAGGAGAGGAAACTGGTCGGCCGACCACCTTTTTTGGTTTCAACCACAAAGGGTGGTCGGTAGTTGGTCTCCCATGCCCATAAGCTAGTCGGCAGCCCTCCCACAGATTGCCGGGGTGGAGTTTCATCTCTCTGGAGCATTGTGCAAGTTTCTGAGATCAATTGCAAACAAAGGCAAGTCGGGGCGTCGCGAGGGATTTCCGACCAAGGTGACTCGAGCATGCATGCATCCTTTGTCATCCAAAACAGAGCTGAGGCAGCCCACATTCATTTAGTTTACTTGCTTATTTAGATTGCTTACTTAATCAAATGTTGTGTAATAAGTAGCTGTAACTTGTTATTCATTTTGTTGTGTAATAACTAGTTTAATTAGATTAGCTTAGATTAGCTAGTTGGTTTTGTATTATTCATTCGGACCCTCCGTCGAGAGGGCGAATTGTTGTAATAAGTGTGTGTGTGTGTGTGTGTGTGTGATGCATGTCTTCCAACCCCACGTCTTTCTCCCTTTTACTTAACTGCTTATGATGGTTAGTTTTAGGGCATATTTCAATTAGCATACCTCATGCTTGCATGTGTGCATTCATTCATCTGTATTGCGTGCACCGGGCTCGGCGCATCATACTAACTGCATTGTATTTCAGTTCCAATTTGAATACATGTATCAAGTGTTGCATTTCACATGACATCTTAGGATAGCAGAGCCTATTTCCAGTTGCATTTTGCATGTGTTGCATTAGCCATCTTAACATAACTAGGATCATGCATTGATTACTAACTAGTTTCTGTTTTGGCTCGGAGTACTCGGTGAGTGTTTATGCTTTAGCATCTTATATGAGTGTGAGTGGCTGCCATGATAGCATGCTTGCCATGAGGCTAACTGCTTATGTGATATACCTACCTGAATGCCTGTGGGTGAAGGTTGGATTATTTAAATTGGAACAATTCATCGATTGTGAGTTTTAAGCCCACTTGAGAGTGGCAAATCACCATGTTTTCCTGAGCCCACTTGAGGGTGGCAAAATCCGCATTTTGGCCTACTTGTGAGTAGCAAACCGCTTTAAAAAAAAACAAACATGAGATGTTTTGTTCTAACTTAGACGATCCAGTCTATACTTGTATGTTGTGTGCATCACGTAGCAATTCTAGCCTAATAAACCGGAATAAGATCACATATGTTTTCAAAAAAAAAAACCAAGATATCATGTTTAGTAGTGGCCGATCTTTGATCGGGCGAGCGGGGGTGCTCATTGCATGACCTTCCCCAATCGTACCCAAGTTCCCGAGCCGAGGCAACTTTGGTGATGACGGACACATGGCCTTAGGCACGAGTCAGGGTTTCCTAAATTCTCCCAAAATAAAATATTTAGGTGGCGACTCTGTATCTGGCAAAGCAGTCCATGTTTGGCACTTCTTTCTAAAAGTTAGTTTTTCAAAACGATTTGCCGGATTTGGACTCTTTGGTGATTTATCGATCTTGCATTGCACTTTGTGAGATTAGATTCAGAATCGTGACATTTGAGTCCGAACTGTAGTGAGCCTAATGAACAAAACGGGATTTTCCCGGGACGTTCGGGCGCGTCTACAATATGTTTTCAAATTGGCATTGTGCATACGATTTTCAAAAGATGTGAAAAATATTTTAAGCATGACATGACGTATGCATTCATCTCATAAGACTGTATAAAATGTATTGATGCTTTGTTAAATGTCATTATGAATTGTTTGACTATTTGACTCCATTGACAAATGGGTAATTGAATGAATTGAAAAGGATGTCATGTTGTGTTTGAAGCATGTTTATTTGTTTAAATTAATTAGTTGTGGTTAATTAAAATAAATTAGGTTCAAGAGATTATGTAATAGAATCATATGGTTTTGACATGATATGATTTCACGTATATGTATGACTATTTTGGTACTCGCATATCTTCTAATGTTTTAATATGAGATTGTTTGGTGAGCTAGTGGTTGCTCACCCCCTGCCTATACATCTGTACAGGGAATGCTTTTCGGATTTGAAGATCAAACAATGTGTTTTACTATTTCATAAGGGTAATGTAGTGATGGATTGCACTACGTCATTTGTTTGTTTGGCTGAGTGCTATTTTTTTTTTTGGTAAAGAGTAGTGTCATCTCTTTTATTGTAAGCCTCAGGGCATTTCTTTTATTTGTATGAAAATGTCATTGCTGTATCACGAGAGGAAATATGTATATTTAATTATTCACCATTTCATCAAATGATGAATTGACATTTGTAAATGGACTTGATTAATGAATATTGGTAATGTTAGTCGAGTAATAAAATACAGGGTGTGACATTGCATGATCATGTGTCTTTCAATTAATTATAACTTGTTAAATTCATTACCTACAGAGCTTTTGCTCACTCCAAAGCTAACCAATTTCAGGAAATAAAGACTATGCATCTCCTAAGTGATTTCTTGAGAGTGTGAAACCTTTTATTGAAATTTTTTTGTGTTCAAGACTAAGGATGTATTGTAATTGGATGTCAGTTTTATGCTAGTGTAACAAGGAAACATTTTTTAAGGAAGTCGACTTTGGACTTGTCTTGTTATATATTTTCTTACTTTTGAGCTATTTTGTTTTCTTTATGGATGTAATGAGATGATATTGTAAATCTTAGGGGATAGTTTAAAAGGGAACGAAATGTTATGAATGTTATTTCATTATTTTTGTCTCTATCGGTATGGTGTGTGTTGTATGGCCGGAATGCCCACGTGAACAAGATTGGAAGGCGTTTTCCTAAGGCATTACAATGGAACACCAGCAATGTAAAATTCTTTTATCATTAATTTTTCTTATTTTTCTATGTAATTTAAATGACTTTCACCCGAAGTATTGATTAATAAAATACTAGTTCGATTTGCTTTTTACAAAATGTTGTTGAAATTCATAACTATTAGATAAGACAGAAAATTCTTAAGCTGATGTTCAGTATGAACAAGACGATTAACTTAGTCTTTCCATGATGGTAGAGTTGAACTAAGTTAAAGAGATGTTTCACTGAGAAACAAGGCGAAACTAGCCACGATTTGGCTAGCTTGAATGAAAAGCTGAGGTAGATAGTACTCTAGGTGCACTAAGGTTAGGCCTTAAGTGTTTTGTTTACGAGAGCTAAACACGATGACCTCAGTTATGGATGTCTAAGTCAGACTTAGGCAAGATTCAGGCGATGTATCCTTAATGTGAACATAAGTGATACTTAGATTCACATTAGGGAGCAGAGAGCATAAGTGAGTCAAGTGAATGTGAAACTTGTAAAAAATTTCACAAAATTTGTTGTGAGGTGAAGTTATCCGAGGTGTTTGATAATAGTTATATCCGAGATGATTATCCAAGATATTATACGTAGAAGATTCTTGAAAAGAGGCAGAACATAAAGACAACAAATATATACAAAGCAGTATGAAAGATAGCAAGTACCCAACACTTTGTCAAAAACAAACTTCGAACTCATAAACGAAGAACTTAGGCACTTTAGCCTAGAAAACAAAAGAAAAGTATAACTAAAAGAAAGGAAAAAAATCCTAAGTACTGGATGTAAGAGCAGTGTTCTCGAGCTGTTCTACCTCAGCATTTGGCAGTGTGTTGGCCTGGGTGGACAAAGCAGAATCCTTCTCATCCTTAGTGTCGGTTGCAATTTCCTTATCGATTTCTTTCAAACTCCCTTCCAAGCTTCTGCCAGAAACAGTGATCTTGGTCTCAGAGGTGGCCTTGTTCAAAGAGGTGCTTTTGGAGACCTCATCCTCGTCCTCGTCCCCATCCTCCCTAGTCAAGTCTAAAACTCGATCATTCAAAATTGGGAACTTGGCCCTAGCAGCAGCAGCAGCATCAACATCAGCTTCTTCTTCCTCTTTCCTTTTCTCTTCGGATTGGATTGGGAAAGGATGAAAGGGTACTTCAAGTTGGCTGAGATGCCTAAGTGGAGAATCCTTAGGGACAGACAGCCTCTCCAAGGCCATAGTCCGGCCGAGATAATAGCCACAGTTGCAGGGTTGGCTGACTTGCTTATGGTATTGCACCTTTACGTCTGTCTGGCCCATGGCGTATGATTTTTTATCAGCAGCCTTGATCTTAGCCTCTTTTGTTTCGAGGGCCTCCTTTAGCTTATTCTCAACATCAACAACCCTCCCTTCAGTGGCCTTAGCAGCAGCCTCGGCAGCTCTGGAAGCAACTTCGGCCTTGTGTTCGGCATCCTTGGTTACATTGGCCTTGTCCATTTGGCTTTTAATCCTAGCTTTGACCTTGTTGAGTTGAGAAATGAAGTTGGCAGCTTCTTGGGTCTTCTTGGTTAAGTCATTTTTTATCAACTCAACTTTAACCGCGTGAGAGTAGGCATGTTGAATAGCCTGCAAGTAAAGAAATAAATTAGCAATTTTTTGTTAAGTATGAAAGAAAAAAAATTGAAAAGAAAGGTAAGGGAAGTTAGCAGGACAGAATGCCTTATTATTAGGGAAAAATTCTCATATTGATTGTAGTCACCGATCTGCTCCATGTTGACTGGCAGAAGAAGGCCCGTGCTCAATGTGACGCCAACTACAACATCTTTGATGGCGCTGTTGCCGACTTTCTGAAGTCGGTCACCCACTCGGATCACTAGGACGAAATGCCTCATCATCAAGGCAAAATTCTCGTATTGATTGTAGTCGCCGATCTATTTCATGTTGGCTGGCAAAAGTAGGCCCATGGTCATTACAGCACCAACTTCAACATCTTTGATACCACTGGTGCCTACTTTCAGAAGTCGGTCACCAACCCAAATCACAGGGAGCCAAGCTTCCTCAGGAAGAACGTTCCTCTCTACCCCAGGTCCAACGAACTTTGACTTCTTCGTAGATGGGGCATCGACGGATTCAACCAAGGCTGGCCACTTCTTGGCTTCGACCAACTTCAAGATTGGCACGGTGTCCTCAAGGTCCTTCTCCTCATCAAAAGGAATGGTTGTGACTTTGGCCTTCACCTTGGCCTTCTTTAGCCTCTTGGGTTTTTGAACTGATTGAAGGGAATGGGTGGATTAAATTGTGATGACGTCTGGCGATCTAGCGAGAAGGTTCTTGGTGACTACTAGTTTATGACCCATCTCCTCTGAGGTGGAGGCAATGGTTACTCTGGTGCCAAGTTTGAATGTAGGGAGAGTGAGAGATGGGTTGGCAGGATCGTATGTCGGTGTGTTAACACCTCGACACTTTTTGCTACACGTCCTCCCATCTAGACGTTTGTAGGTCAGCGACAACGTTGGCGTTGTGTTGGCAAAATGTGCAGAGATAGAGTCAAGGTTGATGGCTAGTTTACTGGATCAAAAGTGAAAGCATGATCAATGTGCAAAGAAGACTTTACTGGCGGAGTTCATACTGGAGAAGTTCTACTCCAGCATGGAACGTGGGGCAGTGGATATTGGTACGTTGGCACATAGTTGAGCTAAATGGGGGCCGATGTTTTCAGTTTTCCTACAGTTCTATCAAATCCCAAATCATAAATCTACATATATGCAAAAGCAACAAAGATGAACAAAGAATTAGATGGAGGAATTTGGAAATAGTAAGGAAAATGAATTTAGAATATGAATAGGGGAGATAGACTCAAAACAAAAGATTCAAGAATGCATGTACAAGATCAAAATACATGGATGTACGCAAGATATGGAGAATAACAGAGGGAACAAGAATTCAGACAAGGCAACAAAATGTCCAAGTTATGAACAGATTTGAACATAGAAAATGTAGAAATTGTGTGCAATAAACAATGAAGGCATGCTCAAGAACATGAAAGAACAAGGAGAAATAGATTGAAAATAAAAAGACTGAGAAGCTTATAGATTGCGAGTGGAAGAACGAATGCCAGAATCGTGTTTGCCGGAGTTAAACAGTGCCTTTAATCAAAATGGAACGGTTGAATGCTTGCCAGAGGTGATGAACATGAATAGTTGCAGAAAGCTTCAAAGGTTGTTAATGGAGGTCTAGAGAGAGAGGCTCTGAGAAGAGAGAGAAAATGGTAAAGGTAGAAGTGAAGAGATGGAGAAACAGTTTTGATAGAGTTCAAAAGGGCGACAAAACCGTAATAAAACCGTAATTTAACCGCCTAGGGAGACGTATCAATGTTGACGTTAGGCAGCATGTGGCAAAATTGATGCGACACGCTTGACGTGTGATGAGTAAGAACCAATCAGGTTATGACACGTAGATGAAACGATTGGGGTAATTATGGCCTGACAACTTATGCGCAATTGGGATTCTTGATATTCTTGAACTAGTAGGTGATGACCTCGGCTAATAGTATGATCTTGGTTGAGATGTTAATCTTGGATAAAAGGACATCTTGGTTCTTGGTTCTTGATGAGTGGACATTTGACTCGTGGTTTCTTGACGCTGACAAGTCATAATCTCGGTCGGAGGAGCATCTTTAGCATGTTGTTTAACCGGCATGTTGGAAGATCACACAATATAGGTCTCATCACCTTAGGTTGCCAACGTAATAGAACCTAGGGGGTAGTTGTAGGGATGTATTTTTAGGCCCAATGTGTCACCAAGATACCGCCGAGGTGTTGGCCGAAGTACCACGTGGACAAGCCAGATTGCTGAGATATAGTGTGGTAATATCGGAATTAAGATATTTGGATAAAGGATAAGAGTCCTAGATAAGTGATGCGCTTAGCTCGGATAAGGATTAGGTTCTTGAGTAGTTCATGTATATCTAATTAAGAGTTTGAGATAAGCATTGTGCTTGAGTCCTATGAAGTGAGACTTCTAGGGGACGAGGGTAATATTGGCTATAAAAATAAAGCATCCATGTGGGTCTAAGGTACTCTTTAATTAAGAGTTGTCTTACTTGTTTGATGTCTTTGAGAGATAAGTTAACTAACTTGATCGTTGGAATGCCCCTGGGTGGATAAGTCACC
This sequence comes from Camellia sinensis, assembly GCF_004153795.1. Taxonomy (NCBI): domain Eukaryota; kingdom Viridiplantae; phylum Streptophyta; class Magnoliopsida; order Ericales; family Theaceae; genus Camellia; species Camellia sinensis. Next base: position 263,692 of record NW_021027255.1, on the reverse strand, counting down.
GCGGTATTTCTCATTCTCTTATGTACAGATGTTCAACTTAATCTATTCTGCCGCGTGCTCTCCAACTAAGCTCCGTAGATCTCGGTAAGAGATCTGTTTGGCTGTGAGGTCAAAAATCAACACCCACATTTTATTATGTCAATTTGTGATGAGATTATACATTTTGTGATTAATGATATGGAATTTTATAATAAAATTAATGTAGCTTGCTTTTCGTGCTCCTTTCAAATACGACTAGCCCTACAGTTTGGACTCCCGTGGTTCTGAATCTGATTTCACAAGTGCAATGTGAAATAGTGAAACACAAATGAGTCCAAATCTGACAAATATTTTGGAAAATCGATGTTTGAATCAAACGCCAAAAATGGATTGCTTTGCTAGATTACAAAGTCGCCACCTAAATATTTTTGGAAAATTTAAGAAACCTGTGACTCGTGCCAGAAGCCACTTATCTGTCATCACCAAAGTCTCTTAGCTCAAGAACTTAGGTATGAGATGGGAAGGTCATGAATTGAGCACCCCTCTCACCCGATCAAAGATCGACCTCTACTAATCATGTTGTAATTTTTATTTACATTATATGCTATTGTTTCGATTTATTAGCTAACATGATTGCATGATGCACACAAGTATAGACTAATTTGCAAAAGTTAGAACATTTGATTTCATGTTTCTTTGAAAAAAAAAAGTGTTTTGAATACGCGTCACTTAAAATAGTGAGTTTGTATGTACATTAATCAATTTATCCCAATTTTAGAAATTGCCTTCATCCACCAGCATTAAAACAAGTATATCAATTAAGCACCTAGCCCCATGGTATTATGCTTGGCATGGCAACAATCACACTTATGCGGTATGCTAAAACAATAAGTGCTCACCTAGTACTCCAAGGCAGGCCAAATAAAGAAAAATGATTAGAAAATATGCATGTTCCTAAACAATACAATGTGACTAATGCAACACACACATTTATGCAATTTTTATAGGCTCGGCTATGAGCATGGTATATGATCCAATTCGAGACATGTGATAAATCACGTTTTCAAGCAATGAAATTAAAATTGACATTGGTTAGTATGATGAGCCGAATCCAAATGTATATGAAACAAGTGTATGTGAACATAGGAATGCTAAATAAATATGATGCTCTATGCTACCATCATAAGCGGGTAAATAAAAGGGAGAAAGAAATGGGAGTTGGAAGACATACATTATTATTATATATTTTCTTTCACGCAAAAGGGTCCGAATAAATGTCCGAGTGTCTAAATTAATTAACTAAATATTACAAATTCGAATAAATGAATTAAAACTAGCTAAGTTAATTAACTACTTACTACAAATTCAAGGGACACTAAGCTAATTATCTAATTTATTACAACAAAGATATTATATTAATACTAATTACACGACAATAATATCCAATGCAATTGCAACAACAATTAATATTTACAACAATAACAAAAATTATAATAATAAGATAATAATACAAATATAAGTAACAATGAGGCACAACGATTGCATGCACAGTGCCTAGAAATTGCTTTGTCTACCCAGACTGCTCTGCCTCACCCTCAATCACTGCCCTCTGTTTTTGCAAAAAACTCACTGCTTGCCAAACATTGGGAGTCGGCCGACCCCAAATAAGATCTGGCCAAGTTCAAAAAGAACCAGTCGTGCCCTAATTTTATGTCAAAATTATTTTTGTGCTCTGAGGTGAGGACAGTGTAGACAAAGCCTTTCAAGGCCCTATTTGTCCCTTCTACTTTTCTCTGTCATGTTAAACTCAAGAGAAGAACAAATTCGAGTCCAAAGCCCTCACTAAGCACAAGTTGATGGCTTGATGATCTCGAGCACGTTTGCACAAAATTGAATAAATACAATAGAAAACCACCACTCCTCTCTCCTATCATGAAGGCTTAAAGAGGGAAGTAGACACGCTCTAAGTCTCATCATCGTATTAGGGATTGATAAGTGACAATTCTCAGAGTGATGGGCTTGTCATAACGTCCAGCCAAATCCAATCATCTAAACATTTTCTTTATGTCGGTTTCATTCATTTTAAACCAATTTTATTAATCCTTTCCATTCTTTAATCAATTTGGCCAAAGTGATGTTTAAGTCCACTAAATAAAGAGAAACGTCAAACGAGAAGTGATCCATCGCATGAAAGAGAGATTATGCTTTGACGATGAACCTCCGAATAGATTAAGTCATTGAGCATATGTCTCTTTCTCATGCCTTGAATAACAATCGATCGCTTGAACTTACTCTCAAACGAAAGAACAGAAGAAAGAAGGGAGGGTGCAGAAATGATCATGCAAACTTGATTATTAGGATAAGACTCTTGATATGAAAACTAAGTAAAGAAAAGCCATCAACTCAAATGACTCGGTGTCTAAGGCCTAAATAACCAAAGCCATGAGGACTTATAACACAACAAGCTAGATATTCAATGCATAAGCTATTTAAATAAATTAAAACAGCCCCCAAAGTGTAAAAATAGTGACAAAACTACTTGAAAAAGGGGAAGAAAGTGAACACAAATAGAAGAGGACAAGCTAGACAAGTACAAACATGATATTCAAAGCATAAATTAATTAAATGAGTCAAACAGCCCCTAAAACCCAAAAAAAAAAAAAAAAAAAAAAAAAAAAAAAAAAAAAACAAACTGTGACAAAACTACCCAAAAAACAAGCTAAAAACAGTTTGAAAAGCTAGAAAAAGTAAGCAAAGATCAAAGAGAAAAAAGCTAGTAAGCAAGCTTAAGGAAGGGTGGCTAATCCCTCCACTTTTTACAACTTCAAATCACATATTTTAGCCTATGAAAATAGTCCAAAAACAGTGGGTAAAATCATGTTAAAAGAGCACAAAAGCTAGGGAAAACAAAGAGATACAAAATTAGTAAGCAAGACTAAGGAGGGGTGGCTAACCTTTCCACTTTTGGGACTTTTCAATCACATTTTTTAGCCTTTTCAAACTCTGAAAATCAGTAGATAAAGACAAGAAAAATAGAGAAAAAGAGTAGAAGAAGATTAAAGAAGAAGGTGCAAAATTATACCTTTGGAAAAGAGAGGTAAACTCTTAGTTAACAGACTTGATTCCAACACCCTCAAGTTTCTGAAATTTAGTTTGAAATCTCAACAAAAAGCTCCAAGAACAAGCTCTAATGGTGTATGTATAGCTAAAAGGTGATATGAAGTCAAGGAAGCTTTTGGAAGGAAGATGGATGTTCTATCAATGTCTAAGCCTCTTGGAATATTTTTCTAACCTTAAAATCTGAAGTGGGAGGTCCTATTTATAAAATTTGAGCCAATTTGGTCGAAAATATCTTCAAACAAAGCTAGCTGTCTAATTCCCGCTAGCTATTTGTTTGGCACTATTGAGAGCCGGTCGGCCCCCAAAACACACGGTCGGACCCAAAAATGAAAGGCAGGCTCTAAAAGGCACAAATTCACTATTTTTCATTGAAATCCGGCCGGCTCTAACTAAGCCACGGGCGGAACTAAATTTGACCCAGCCAGCTCAAAAAATCTTCATTTTAGGCCCGACTTCAAACGGGCATATCTCTCTTATTCGGACTTGGTTTTAGGTGATTCTTGAGTCTAAATTGAAGCCCCAGAAGTCTAATTTCCAATGGTGGTGGCCTCACATATAAATTCTAAGTGTACAAAGAGATATGTCTAATTTAGTAAGGCTACTCATTTGTATCTTAACGGATTGATGTTCAACCTTTTCCTACACTAGTTTTCTTCTATCCTCTTCTATTTCCTTTAACTTCAAACCTATAAATAAAATGTTTTTAAATATTTTTTCAAATATTTTACCTCCTCCCATGCATCTCCACTTTGTCCTTACTCAGTTTATTGAAAAGTGCAATATTTTAAACGAAATGCGAGTCTCGGAACATTGTAGAAACATTTGGAAAAATATTTTGAAAAAGAAGGTTTTAAGGCTTAAATTAGTTTTGGTCAAAATGGGGTATAAGGTTTGGAATTAGAGCTTGAATCCAAATTTCTTCGTGGAGAATTCAAAAGATTGCACAGTGTAATTTTCATCATCGAGTGTTTGTAATAAAGTGTCTAAGTCTTGAGGGCAGTCAAAAATAGAGTGTCTACAATTACATATTTTTATGATAGGATACATATGATATGTACCCCTAAAAAATACACACCATAAGATTTCTAGCCAAGTTATGAAAATAAGATGTTTTTGTAAAAAGTGAGATGGTATTCAATAGTTTTCAAAATCAGAAGATGGTTTTAAAAATAGTTTTTTCTCCGTCATGTAATTCAAGAATTCACTCAAATTTTACTGTCCATCGTTGTCATGATCGATTGAATTGAAAACGTCATGTGCCAGTTGCTTCAGGCTGTTTGACGATGGAGTGAACCTCTCGTGATTAATCTTAGCAATCTCAATCATACTTATGCTGTGATGCCCCTCCATCTTTCACCTTTTCTCTTTACTACATATTGTATTTGGTTAGAGGATTTAATGAGAGAGATAGAAAAATAAATAAATAAAAGAAATACAATCTCATTTTTTATTTGGTTATTATAAAAAACGAAATGAAAAAGAAAGTGAGAGAAAATTGCAAAAAAATCACTTTCTATCTTTTGAGTACACTTAAGTTATTTTCTTTCTCTATTTTTAACTTAAACAAACATAACATTTTTTTTTAACATGCACAAATGAAGGGGACCTACCACAAACATAGTGTAGAATCAATTCTTTTTTCTCATCAAATTTTAAAACTAAACATAATGCCAATCATCTTTTGTCAATGGTGGAAGACATGTCAATCAAGAAAGGCCAAAACTAAGACCAAGACCAAAACGATGACAATGAAGATGACGCCGACGATGATGAAGAAGTTGGTTGTCAATATATAAGCAGCAATACTATTAATCTAGAAGAAAAAAAATGTTTAAAGATTTAGGATAAAATAAATCATTAGTCCATGTGGTTTAAGGGTAGTTTCAATTTAAAAAATTTCATTTTTATATTTTCAATTTTGTTATAATGTGACATTTGAGTCATGTGCTGTTAACATTTGAAACAAAAAAAAATGTTATGTTTTGAAAAAAATTAATCACTACACTTTGTTTTGAATTTCACTTTGCCTCCTCTAATTTTACATATAATCTTTTTTCTATTCAAAATGTTAAAAACACATAATGGATAGATCACATTGCAACAAAATTGAAAGTGTGACAACCAAATTGTTCAAATTAAACTACTGGGAGTAAAGTGACACTTTGATTAAATTACAAGAACAAATGAGTAAATAATTCATCCAAAAAATTATTTTTGAAAAACTAACCAATTTTTAATTTAGGTATATATGGCTCACGTCTCGCGAATTTAAATTTACACTATGTGGGTGTTTGGGAAGTAACTATTTTAGAGGTTTTTTGACTATTTTAGTAGGCTATTTTAGTTTTTGTGTTTGGAAAGATAGGATGAATTTTTATTTGAGTTGTTGTATTGAAAAATGTGTTTGAAATGATATTTGAGGTTGAAATGACAAATTTATCCCTAACTTTACTTTTTTCAAAATTACTCTATAGGGGCAAAAGTGTCTTTTCGGCCTGTGGGACTAGGCTGGGCTTACCCACTGCCGGCTGCCAATGCATTGGTTTTTGTTTTTGTTTTTTTTATAAATATAAATTATTATTTTAGTAGGTTATTTGGCTTTTTTTTTCTTTTTTTTTTTGTATTTGAGACTATTTTAGCCTCAACTTTTGGTTCCCAAACACCCCCTATATATACACTTTCGAGATAAACTTTCATGATCAATGACATTTTTGACATACGAGGCCTGAGAAGACTAACATGATTGACTTGAAAAATATTATGAATAAAGAAATTGTAGTTTGAATTTATTTTAAAAATGAAATGGATGATGTAGATTTAAAGTTGGTGGGATGTTTGTCACATTTAAAATGATTGTGATTTATAAATACATTTTATATTGTTGGATTGACTTGGCTTATTCAATAATGTTTATATATATATATATATATATAATTCTAGATTAATTATATTTTTGATCTTTAAAATATGAGTTGTGTTATTTTGATTTACAGTGTGCATATGGAGGAAGACCAAGACCAAGATGAAGACGAAGAGAAAGACGAAATGGGTTGTTCACACTCCATGTTATTTGCATGTGATGTACTGATATGCATGTTTCGACTTTATCTCTAATGCAAAAGTAATTGTTTTGATGTATCATAAATGGGAAACACTTTGGTCCGCACCCTCTTTAACAGTGTGTATCAAATACATTTCGTTACTTTTATGCTGTGTTATGTATTTTTATGGTAAATGTAATATATTTTTTTGGATATTGTTATACAAGTTCAAAAATTAGACCCAATTTTTAAGTATAATGATATGACAATCAATTAGGATGTTTAAGGTAATACGCACTCTCATATCTTCTCAATCAACAATCAATCAGATCACTTACACATTATCTCTAGAAAATGAGTCTAGAAAATGGGACTATATATCATTTTTCTATTTTTTTTTAATAGGAGTTACGACAATTTATGGTTGAGAAATAAAATTACGCAATTTTGTGGTAATATTACATATTTTGTGATATTGTAACACATTTTGTAGTTAAAAGATGTTAGATAAAAAAAAAATGTGTAATATTACTCTTGGAAAATTTGGTTTATTAGGCTTATGTTGTGCCAACTTTGAACCCAAAATTGAGTGGGCCCTAAACGTCTTTTGGAGTGCGTCCAAAGAGGTGAAGTTTTCCTTGCCGCATGGCAAGTCACATGGTGAAGACGGTTCGTCAAAACCATTTATGAGTGAATGGGAACATGACGTCATTTTCGGGTTCGTGAAATCGAACATTTAAGTCTTAAATGTGGGTTTCCTTGTGAGGCTTGTCCCATAATGAAACTTTAAGAGAGTTTTGTTAAGTTTATAAGCTCCAGCCTACAACACTTGAGTTAGGCCCCAAGGGGCACCCCAAGTTTGTAGAAGGGAGGAGTTATAGACAAAGTAAACCTTAGCCCAAACCACCACACGCGCGCCGCCACCGCCGTCCGGCCGTGCTGGGCGCAAGTGTGGGTCGGGTCGGTTCTTGTATTAATTTTTTGGACAAAATTCATTTGAATCTTCTCCAAATTTATTGCGGGAATTTAATTTTTTAACTGCCAATCTGTTATATATTTCGGACAGATTCACTATCAAAACTGCCCAGGCAGTTACAACAGTTACAGATTCAAACAAGTGTCCAGATCTGTTTGAATTTAAACATGTTCACTTCCAGAATGCACCTGTTCGGGTCAAATTTAGTTTCCTATAAATACCAACATTCCAGCAGTGTTTTTACATCCGAAAATCAGTCTACAAATCCCATCTTTTGCTGTCCAATTTTGCTCCATTGCATATTTTCTTCATATATAATTTTAGGAATAAATATTTAGAGAGTTAGAACACAGGTTTGGTTCGCCGAACAATTTGTTTTGGAGTGCTACTACAAATTGGTTAAGATCATTGTAATCTGTGAGATAGACGCCACTCAACCGTAAGCACTGTAGCGGGGCAAATCTGTCTTAAGGACAGAGTGTCACACACTCGACTTGGTCTTTTATTTTTAATTCGATTCAATAAATAAATTCGGTACGTTATTTATTTATTTTGTTTGATTTAGTTTCTGTTTTTTTTTATTTACACAGAAGATTGTTCCAACAATCTTAAGACATATTCGAATTATTCTGTTTACAGAATTTTTCGTTTGTTTCCTTTTCTATCTTCTTTTAAGAAAATTATTTTCTGCGGATTTACAAAATAATATTCTGGTTGGAAAAACAAATAGTTATTATATGCTATTTGAAAGATAGTATTAATATACTGTCTATTTTCTTTAACAACTAGTAGTAATTTACTGGTGTTATTAACAATTCAGAATATATTTTTGTGCAATTTTTTCATAAATTAATTTTAGTTTTTTGAAATTATTTTCTGAGTTTTCATTAATTAAAATTATGTTTCAGTATTTTAATTATTGAAGTAAAACAAAAATTTAATTTTCTGTGTGGAATTAATTTGGTTAAATAAAATTTTATTTTATTTCCAAATTAATTGAAAAATAAAAGGTTATATTCTTAGTTTCTTGTAATTTTTTAGAATTTAATTATGTGAATTTGGATTAGTTTTCTGTGTAGTATAAATTCTAATTATAATTTGTGTTTTATAATTTAAATTAATGGCTACTGAAACAAATGCTCAAACCAGTACTACTGTGGTGGCTGCAATGACGCCAATCCTATATCTGTGTGATAGCACACCATCACGGACAACCCACAGAAGTTCTCAGGAACTGATTTTAAAAGATGGCAACAGAAAATGTTGTTCTATCTTAAACTCTGACCTGGCTCGTTTCCTTCGTGAGAGATGCTCCTATTTTGAAAGAGGATGAAACCCGACCGGCAAGTGGTTGCTGCGGTTGATGCCTGGAAACATGCCGATTTCCCTTGCTGGAATTACATCTTGAACGGACTTGACAACACATTATACAACGTCTACAGTCAATCAAGACAACAAAGGAACTTTGGAATCTTGGAGAAAAAATACAAAACGGAAGATACCGGCTCAAAGAAATTTGTGTTGACAAATTCCTGGACTTTGTAATGGTTGATTCTAAAACTGTGATCAGCCAAGTTCAAGATCTCCAACTCATTCTGGCATGACATTCACGCAGAAGGCATGTCTCTCATGAATCCTTCCAAGTTGTAGCCTTAATTGAAATCATTAAAAGTAATTACTAACCTAAAACTCTATCAGTCATTACTTTTCTTCATCTAGAAATGGGTAGAGAGTTGGACCTCCCCAGTGATTCGTCTTGAAGTCATTCACAAACTCGGTGTTCCTTTGAACCATAGATCTTGGGATCTCCAGTCAACTAATTTTGGTTACCGTTGTGGTAACTCTTATTTAATAGGATTTAGTCAATTCCCCCTCGACTGAATTCTCAACTAGCTCTCTTGCTAATCCCTTTGGTAAGTGGATCCGCTATGTTGTCTTTAGACTTCACATATTCATGGACATAATTCCATTAGAGGATAGTTGTCTTACGGTATATTATGTCGACGACGAATATGTCGAGACTTACCGTTATCGTATGACTCTGTGCTCTACCTATTGCAGATTGACTATCGCAATGTATGCATATAGCAGGCACCGGTTTTGGCCATATTGGAATATCTTCAAGGAAGTGACGAAGCCATTCTGCCTCTTCCCCAGCTTTGTCTAAAGCTATGAATTCTGATTCCATAGTAGACCTAGCAATGCAAGTCTGTTTGGAAGATTTCCAAGATACAGCCGCCCCACCAAGAGTAAAGACATACCCACTGGTGGATTTGAGTCTCTAGTATCCGATATCCAATTTTGCATCACAGTTTCCTTCAAGTACTGCTAAATATCTAGTATAATTAAGCCCAATATACGAGTAAATCGGAGATACCTTAGAACCTATAATTGTTTCCAGTGTTCTACTCCTAGAAAATTTAAACCTTTTTGTATATTCTACTTAAATTTACTTACTGCATAAGCTATATCGCGTGGCGAGTGCAGTTTCAACAAATACATTAAGCTTCCAATAATTTGGGCATAACTCTAATTGAGTATATACTTTCCTGTACAATTTTTAGATAGAAACAAGATTAACACCTACAGGTGTTCTAGTAAGATGATCATCATCTTTGTTGAATTTGTCAAGTATTTTCTTAATGTAATGAGATTGTGAAAAAGCATATCCTTCGGATGTCTTGGTAATTTTCATAGCAAAGAATTACATCAGCAATGCCCATCTCCTTCATGTCAAAATGTTTATTTCAACATTTTTCTTAGTAAGTTTAATCATATCATTATTACTACCTATGATAAGCATATCATCTACATAAAGACATACAATGACATAACCTTTGTCTGTGTTTTAATATAAACACATTTGTTACACTCATTAAATTTTAATTCATTTGACATCATTGCCTTGTCAAATTTCTCATGCCATGACTTTGGCGTTGTTTTAAACCATATAATGATTTAACCAATTTACACACTTTCTTTTCTTTTCGTAGAAGCACGAAAAACCTTCTGGTTGTCCATGTAAATTTTTCTTTAACTCACCATTTAAGAAGCGGTTTTAACATCCATTTGATGAATTTCTAGTTGTATAGAGATGCATGACAATTAGCATTCTAAATGGATGTTTTACTGTCGTGAGTATGTGTAAAGTAATCAAGACCTTCTTTTTGTCTAAAACCTTGACGACAAGTCTTGCCTTGTATTTGTCAATTGATCCATCCGCTTTCAATTTTCTTTTGAAAATCCACTTGTACCAAGAGGTTTACAACCTGGTGGCAAAATCCACCAATTTTCAGTATGATTTTTGCAAGATGGATTCAACTCACTATTGACAGCTTCTTTCCATAAAGGAGCCTCAGGAGACTGGACATACGCCCCTTTAAAAGTTAAAGGTTCATTTTCTAACAGAAATGTTTAGAAAATCTGGACCAAAAGATTTTGGAGGTTTTAAACACAGTTTACTACGCCGTAAGTTCCTCTTTCTCATTTTGAGTCTAACTCTTGTCTCTTGATCATGTTCTTGGATCCTGACACAGTAAATACTCATGAGATCTTTATTGTTACTAGTTTCTTGCCAGTCATTATTTGGAAATAACATGTTGCAAAGAAAGATGCATGCCGTAGATTCAATAATTGTATTTATATGATTTCGGAATGCTCTGATATGAATTCAAAAACCAAATATGTACTACTATTCTTGGCATACCAATGAAAATGCAATCAATGGTCTTAGGACCTATCTTAGTCTTTTTAGGACTAGGAATAGCCACTTTAGCCAACACCCCCACATTTTTAAGTATTTGTAGGATAGATACTCTTCCATGCCACAATTCAAAGGTGTTTGATTCCTTTCTTTCGGGATACTTTATTAAGTATATAATAGCAGAAAGAATTGCTTTCCCCCACAAGTTCTGAGATAATCCAGAACTGATTAACATGACATTCATCATTTCTTTTAAAGTCCTATTTTTCCTTTCAGCAATTCCATTTTGCTGAGGTGAGTAAGGAGCGGTGGTTTGATGAATTATTCCATGTTTTTTACAAAACTCACTAAAAGTTGATTCATATTCACTAGCTCTATTATTTCTTAGTTTTTTTGATTTTCTTACAAGTTGATTTTCAACTTCATTCTTATATTGAATGAAAGTTTTCAAAACTTCATCCTTGGTTCGAATTAAATAATAAACATAACTATATCTAGTATAGTCATCTATAAAAGTGAAAAATACTTTTTCCCACCTCTAGTTTGAATTGATTTAAAATCACAAATGTCACTATGAATTAATTCAAGTGGTTCCATACTTCTTTCATGAATGAAAAGGAGTTTTAGATAATTTGCCTCAACGCAAATTTCACATTTATGATATGAATCAATGTCAAATTTAGGTAAACTTTCCATATTAAATTAATCTACGCAAGATCCATAATTAACATGTTTTAGTCTACCATGCCATAAATTTGAAGACTCAAGCAAGTAAGAGAAATGTATTATATTATAACTGAGGGTACAACAGTCATTACATTTAACTTGAAAAGGCCATCAGACATGCAACATTTTCCTACATACATCCATTCTTAGTAAGTACAAATTTATCACTCTCAAATACTAGCCTAAACCCATTTCTTACTCAATAGAGATCCGAAAAACAAGATTTTTGCGAATGTCCGGTACATGCAGTACATTGTTAACAGTGAGTTCCTTTCCAGATGTCATCTTAAGTACAATCTTTCCTTGTCCTTCAACTTTGGAAGTTGAGGAGTTGCCCATAAAGAGTTGTTCACCATTGTCCACTTAGATATTATGTGAACATCTTTTTTTTTCGGCACATGATATAGGAGTAGCACCAGTGTCCACCCACATTCTTTAGGATTTCTGACAAGATTTGCCTCGGAAACAACTGAGAAAGATTGATGTTATCTACACAGTTGGAAATATTGTCCACTTCAGTCATGTGGGCTTGAGCAGGTTCTTGCTTGTTCTTTTTGATTTTGCCTTTGCTACGTCAATCTCTAGCCCGATGTCCCTCTTTGTCACAGATGTAACATTTGCCATTAAACTTGTACTTTTTATTTTCCTCCCCTTTAGAACCTGGTGATGAACTTTCTCCAAAAGACTTTCGTTTCTTGGTTTTTGAAGCATGTTCCACCACATTGCCTCAGACTCCATAGGATGCTTACCGCCTGCTTTTCAGAATTGCGATTGTCATCCAATCCTCAAACGTACAATTAATTCTTCCATAGACATTCTTTGAGCTTGTGTTGAGATAGTTCTTGAATTCCTTCCATCTTCGTGGT
>NW_021027255.1:235999-251256 GCF_004153795.1 Camellia sinensis | reverse complement strand
GACCAGTGTCCACCCATATTCTTTAGGATTTCTGACAAGATTTGCCTCGGAACAACTGTAGAAAGATTGATGTTATCTACACAGTTGGAAATATTGTCCACTTCAGTCATGTGGGCTTGAGCAGGCTTCTTGCTTGTTCTTCTTTTGATTTTGCCTTTGCTACGTCAATCTCTAGCCCGATGTCCCTCTTTGTCACAGATGTAACATTTGCCATTAAACTTGTACTTTTTATTTTCCTCCCCTTAGAACCTTGTGATGAACTTTCTCCAAAAGACTTTCGTTTCTTGGTTTTTGAAGCATGTTCCACCACATTGCCTCAGACTCCATAGGATGCTTACCGCCTGCTTTTCAGAAATTGCGATTGTCCTCATCAATCCTCAAACGTACAATTAATTCTTCCATAGACATTCTTTGAGCTTGTGTTTGAGTAGTTCTTGAATTCCTTCCATCCTTGTGGTAATGTCCTAGTGATTCTTATATCTAGGTAAACCTAGTGGAGTATGGCAGGATAATCTTCATAAGAATTACCTATATGAGTGTGAACTGGGCCGGTTCTATAAGATTTGTGAAGGGCTACAAGTCTTTAGAGCACTCATGAAAGACCAGGTTGTTCAGGGCTAAAATGAACACAATAGTGAGAACTAAACTGTGTCTGGGGATATACTGTGTGAGTTCTATTATCTTGGTTCACACAAACGGCTGAACAGTTCAAGACATCATGTTCACTGGTTAGCTAGTAAATTCGATAGTGCCTCACAAGGGAAGGTTCAAAGCCAAAAACTACCTATCCTTTGCAGAATATTTCCAATTTCTGTACTCTTTGTTATTAGATCATGTTGTTGCATTTTCTCTCCGTCAAATTCCATTCATGTGGGGGATTGTTTGAAAATTTGGTTCATTAGGCTTATTTTGGGCCAACTTTGAGCCCAAAATTGAGTGGGCCCCAAACGTCTTTTGGGGTGGGTCCGAAGAGGTGAAGTGTTCCTTGTCGTGTGGCAAGTCACACGGTGAAGACGGTTCGTCAAAACAATTTATGAGTGAATGGGAACATGACGTCGTTTTCGAATTCGTGGAATTGAACATTTAAGTTTTAAATGTGGGTTTCCTTGTGAGGCTTGTCCCACATTGAAACTTTAAGAGAGTTTTGTTAAGTTTATAAGCTCTAGCCTACAACACATGGGTTGGGCCCCAAGAGGCACCCCAAGTTTGTAGAAGGGAGGAGTTATGGACAAAGTGAACCTTAGCCCAAACCACCACACGTGCGCGCGCGCCGCCGCCGTCCGTCCGTCTGGTCGAGCCGAGCCGTGTCGGGCGCGGGTGTGGGTTGTGGGTTGAGTCGGTTCTTGTATTAATTTTTTGGACAAAATTCATTTGAATCTTCTGCAAATTTATTGCGGGAATTTAATTTAAATTTGAATTCAAATTGTTTGTCCAAAATTTGTGCCTTTTCCATATTCCACAACAGATTTCGAACAGGTTTTTTAACTGCCAATCTGTTATATATTTCGGACAGATTAACTATCAAAATTGCCCAGGCAGTTACAGCTATTACAGATTCAAACAAGTGTCCAGATCTGTTTGAATTTAAACCTATATCTGTTCATTTCAGTTTTGCACCTATTCGCTTCCAGAATGCACCTGTTCGGGTCAGATTTAGTTGCCTATAAATACCAACATTCTAGCAGTGTTTTTACATCCGAAAATCAGTCTTCAAATCCCATCTTTTGCTGTCCAATTTTGCTCCATTGCATATATTCTTCATATATAATTTTAGGAATAAATATTCAGAGAGTTAGAACACAGGTTTGGTTCGCTGAACAATTTGTTTTGGAGTGCTATTACAAATTGGTTATGATCATTGTATCTTGGGAGATAGACGCCACTCAACCGCAAGCACCATAACGGGGCGAATCTCTCTTAAGGACAGAGTGTCACACACTCGACTTGGTCTTTTATTTTTAATTCGGTTCAATAAATAAATTCGGTACGTTATTTATTTATTTTGTTTGATTTAGTTTCTATTTATTTTATTTACACAGAAGATTGTTCCAACAATTACTACGAAAATACGTAATACTGTCACAAAATACGTAATTTCATTTTTTCAACTGTAAATTGTCGTAAGTCTTATAATATATATATATATATATATATCATATTTACCATAAAAATACAAACACACACTACAAAAATATGTACCAAGGTGTAGTATTTCCCATCATAAATAAATGATTATTGGCCAATGGATTTGAAAGTGAAATAAATCTAACCATTGGTTAATAATTATTAAAACCAAGTTATGAAAAGGTAATGGCTTGTCTCAAGTTGGAATTTTAACTAGACCAGACAGTTGGTTTCTAACTGGTAAGAATAATTAAACGGAAAACTTTGATCGGTAAGAATCATTATACGAAATACTCTTATTGATAAGAATCTTTAAAAAAATTTAACTGAGCCATGTTTTCATAGATTTTTATATGTAAGTGTAAGAGGAGTTAAGTTTAAGTCCACTAAATTAATTAGGCCCAATAATCCAAGGCTGATGGGCCCAAATTTATCGCAAGTCCAAGACCGGTGGGCCCAGATTTATCGCCATCAAACGGGCTGAATGGCTCTAAGCCCCAAAAGGGTTCGGATCCACGAACTTAGAGACTTACTCGGGCCTGAACTCGAAAAGGGTATTAGGCAAGCCTAGAGATCCGAGGCACTCGGACTCGAAAGGGTTCGGATCCACGAACCTAGAGGTCCGAAATACTTCGGACTCGAAAAGGGTATTAGGCAAGCCTAGAGATCCGAGGCACTCGGACTCGAAAGGGTTCGGATCCACGAACCTAGAGACTTACTCAGGCCCGGAACTCGAAAGGGTATTAGGCAAGCCTAGAGATCCGAGGCACTCGGACTCGAAAGGGTTCGGAACCACAAACCTAGAGATCCGAAATACTTGGCTTCGAACGGATTCAGACGCAATCTAGAAGTCGCTCCGTTAATGAGTCCCAGAACACTTGCGGGCTCGGAGCTTTCCGGGATCTACGCACCAGAACCATGGGCGTAATGGAGTTCGAACAAAGGACCCGATCCCGAGGACGGTGAGTGCAGATAAATTCACTCTTCGGTTACACTAGCCTATACCCGGGTCGAGGTGGCACGACCCCGGGGGGTCCATGAGACTCGGCAATCATAATCATCACGGTCTTCTCTTAGCACATGGGCTCCATCTTACATCATGAGGTGCCTATAAATAGCACCCACCCATAGCTTTACAAGGGATGGATTTTGGAGATTTTTAACTCTTGGGAAAGAACTAATTTCTCTTCTCCATTATTAACCTTGAGAGTGAAAGTGGGAGATCATGGGAGAGCCTTACCATTATTCTCCATGCCGGCATTTTGCCTTCTTCTTCACCCAATCTCTTATCTCCATCATCTCCTTTACTCTTGTGTTCTTGAGTTGAGACCATTGAAGAATCTAAGCCTCTCACATTTCTTCTAGAGAATTCGAAGTTGTTCTTCAAGGATCTTCGAAGATCTTCGAATTTTCCAACTCTTTTCTTGAACCCTCTCCTACATTTTGGCGACTCTGCTGGGGAGGCGGATTGGTTAATGGTCTCAACGAGATCTGGAATCCACACAACTCCAACAAGGATGGCGGGAGAAGATGAAGTTCACCAACAAGGATTCTCTAACGGTGGTGATGACAGAACCATGGCTCCAGATCAACCACTTTTGCTTGAAGCCATTCAAGGACTTCAGAATACTCAGCAAGAGATTCTTACCACTCTTCAGAATCTCACTCACACCATGTTGGTGATGAGTTCTAACTTTGCACCAATACCAAACGGAAATCAAACTGGTGGTGGAGTTATTCCCGCGGGAGCGCAAAATCAAATCCAAGGAGAAGTAGGCCCCAATCAGCCTATGGCTCATGGCAACACGGCCACAGTAACACATGCTCAAACCATAGTAGGCGGCAGCAGTTTGCCCATGCCCGGGCTCCATGGCGTGCCAAGCCAAGATCCAATAGTGACTAGGGGAGTTTCTGGGGTAATGAATGGTGCTCCGGCGACTGTTGGTGTTCAGGAAAACATAAGGAGCATGATGGCGCAAAAGGGAGCTCTGCCCGTACCTAATCTTGTTACGCCACCAGTAAATGTTACCCAAGCACCAAGCGGGCCTCCTTTGGTGCTGATAACAAATCTGCAAGCACAACCCGGTATAGCGGCGCCGTACGGTGGACTTTACGGGCCTCAATTCAATGTCCCATCACCAACTGGCTTGTCTATAGGCGCTGATGGCCAATATCGTCAAATGTCCTCACCAATGATGAATTCGCAGCACCAGAATGGCTAAGTCGCCCCTAGTTCAGTCTTCGGGTCCACAAGCCAAGTCCCGGGAATACCACCATCAAACTCTCTCCCTCAGCAGTTTCTCACTCTTGCTGATGTGCAAGCCATGTTCGATCTCGAACGGGGCAAAAGGACCTTCCCCTCTTTGCCTGATCCAGACGTCAAGCCGCCTTACCCTATTGAGATGTTGAGCTATCCATACCCTGAGGGGTATGCAGTGCCGAAGTTCATCAAGTTCGACGGCAAACAAGGAAATGCCCGAGAACATGTTGTGCGATTTATCGAGACTCTGGGTATTCATGGTTCAAACCACGTCCTCCGACTGAGAGAATTCTCTAAGTCCCTCACCGACCGAGCATATAGTTGGTATGTTAATTTGGCCCCAAACTCTGTCCGAAGTTGGGAGGAAATGGTTAACAAATTCCACTCCAAGTTCTTTCAAGTGGCGGAGAAGGTGACCACACTTACATTGTGTAAAGAGAAGCAACAAGAAAGTGAAGACATCCTTGACTACGTCAAAAGGTTTCAGGACAAGGCCGTAGATTGTCATGAAGCAGTTGAGGAGAGTTATCTGGTTCAAATCTGTCTAGAAGGGGCATTGAGCAGGTACAAAATGTTTCTAGTTAATCACAAGCTACCCACCTTCTCGGCATTAATAGAAGCAGCTCGGAACATTAGCATTCCTCAGGCTCAGGAGTCCGAATTTAAGGCCAGTTACAAGACTAGTTTCAAATCGTCTCGTGGACCTATTGTTGCTGCTGCCTCTGCCCCAGATACCCGAAATTCACAAGGAGGAGGTCAT
Source organism: Camellia sinensis (assembly GCF_004153795.1). Taxonomy (NCBI): domain Eukaryota; kingdom Viridiplantae; phylum Streptophyta; class Magnoliopsida; order Ericales; family Theaceae; genus Camellia; species Camellia sinensis. The sequence goes on along the minus strand of NW_021027255.1, from coordinate 246,112 downwards.
AGAGGCTATAAGAGAAAGCAATATAATGGTGAAAAGGGGAATGTTTCTTATCCATATGGAATCGAGGAAGTGAAAGCTCTAGTTAAGGAATGGGTGGCTGACGGAGAGCAAAAATTGCCTTACGTTGAAGAAATGCCATCAAAAAAGAACCGTGAGAGCCCTGAATTCTGTGTCTACCATCGTACATTGAAACATCCGACAGAGAAGTGTTGGACTCTCAGGAAAATCTTCAGAGACAAAGTCAAGGCAGACGAATTGAGGTTCAAAAAGCAAGGGACTCAAGACATCCGAGAACAACCATATCCTCAACACCGAGACAAGGGCAAGAACGTTGCTATGATAGCTTATGAAAGCCCGATGATCGAGGCTATCACCAATCTCGATGACGATGATTGTTATCTGGACAACATCCTCGAGCTAGAGGGTGGGCAAGTTTACTATGGAAGTGCTATCGATCCAGAGGGCAGAACATTTATGACCCATGGGAAGATCCCTTTGATCCAGAAGGAGAAGAAGAATACTATGGAAGAGGAGGACACCATGTTTATGTGGCATCTTATTTTGAAGAGACCGAGGAGATGGTTAACTACGAGCCTCCAAGAATGGAAAAAGATCCGGATCACTATGCCAAAACCCTGCAAGACTGTGTAAAGTTCAAGCAGTTCTTTGACCAACTTGGATTTTCCAGGGAGGCAAGAACGGAAATCACCAAGTCTATCATTAATATAGCCGAGGCACACCATGAGGAATGCATGTCGACTGAGGGATCTATCCCGAGGAAGGCAAAAGAGCAATCTAGTGCCATTACTTTCTCCGAGGTTGATCGAAAGTATCCTTTTTCTCACAATCGCCCGCTTTATGTGACTGCTTTTATTAATGGAGTTAAGTTTAAAAGGGCCTTTCTAGATAGTGGAGCCTCTATCAACATTATGACTCGCGCTACTCTAGAAAAAGCCGGAATCTCTGAAGAACGCATTGTGAAGCAGCCGATAATCATCACTGGCTTCGGTGGAGAAAGAAGAGTTATTATCGGATGTGTAACAGTTGATTTAGCCGTTGGAGAAATTCGCTCGGCCACCAAGTTCCATATTAACGATTCTGAGGCAAATTATCACATCATTCTAGGGAGGACCTGGATGCATAGATATGGGGCTGTACCATCAAGTTATCATCAGTGTGTTAAGGCTAAATGGGGAAACAAGACAGTGACAATTCAGGCTACAGAAAGGCCGTTCGAGATCCATGAAGCTCATTATTCTGATGCCATCTACTTCACCGAACTGGCTGTCGAAGAAGTTCCCACCACCTCTAAGCCTCGAGGGGTCAAAATTCCTGTTGGGAGGATATCAAAGATGACAGGAGCCGAGGCAGAGGTCAAGTAAGCGGGCAATGTCTAGAACAGAGAAAGGTCCGCCTAATCTCGGAAGGTGATGAAGTTGGAAGTGAGGCAAGATGGTGTACTATTTCAGTGAAGGTCGGGGAGTCGGTTTCCTTCAGTCAACCGACTCCGAGCAAAAGAAGAGCCTCCTGACAATGATATAGTAATAAAGCCTGAAGTGGCTCCAGAATGTATGCAAGATGGGGCCTCATGCCTAGCCCGAACATAACGTTATTGAAATAGATCTGAGTGATGGACAAGATGCACGAGGCCGGTATTCGTAGAGTTCGAAGCCTTAGCCCAGAGAAGGGAACAGGTGTTAAAGTTGAAACCGATACTTCAGATGTGTTTGTGTGTCATTATAAGAAATGCCCGGACTAGATCCTGAACCTAGTCTCCCACTATCTTGATGTGTCCAAACTCCAAGCCAATTAAGCAAGCTCTCGAAATATCATCCAAATCCGAAGAAAGATTAAGAAAAGAGATTTGAAAAGCTTCACAGGCTGGTTTCATCCGCCAATACAGTTACCCCACGTGGTTAGCAAACATCGTGCCAATTAAAGAAGAGAGAATGGCCAAATAAAGTATGGGTAGCTTTCGAATTTGAACAAATTGCTTGCCCGAAGATGAATTCCCGCTTTTCTCACATCGACACCCTCGTGGATACTACTCGGACACCAGATTTTTCATTCATGGATGGATTCTAGTGGTACAATAACAGATTAAGACTGCTGAAGAGGACGCAGAAAAGGACTGCTTTTAAGAACACCTTCCGGAAACTTCTTCATATACAAGTCATGCTTTGGATCAAGAAGGCGTGCAAACTTACCCAAAGGCTATGACTGCAATCTTTCATGGCATGATCCATCATGAGGTGGAAGATTATGTTGAATGATCTAGTTGTGAAAATCCAAGAAAAAAGAAGACCCATCTCCGAAACCTTGAGAAGTATTCAAGATGTGCCAGAAATTCAAATAGAGGATGAATCCTCTCAAATGTGCTTTCGGTGACGCGCGGAAGTTCCTCGGGTTTCTTGTACATAGGCAGGCATCGAGGCAGATGAAGACAGGTCAAATCTATCAGAGCAATGCCTCCCCCGCATTCTCAGAAGGAGTTAAAGAAGTTTCTCTCGGGAAGGTGTCTTATATTCGGAGGTTTATCCCAGCGACTTGCAGAGATCTCTGGCCCATTTCGGTCTCATTTTTAAAAGGAGATGCCAAGTCGAGTGGAACCAGGAGCACAAAAGGCTTGAGAGAATCAAGGCGGCCTTGACCTCGCCTCAGACCATGATAGCCCGCAGCCCGGGGTGCCTCTAATGTTGTACTTAACTTCAACCCCAAGTCCATAGGGCATTATTGTCCAAGATGTAGAAGAGTTAGAACGCCCGGTGTATTAATCAGCCGGAAGATTCGAGGAGCAGAAGTCCGATATACTCCGCGTAGAGAGACATTGTTAGCTTGGTAATTCACCTGCCCAAAAGCTCAGACATTACTTCTTAGCACATCAGATTCAGATTGTTACTATAAGTGATCCAATCCGATACCTCCTCAGCAAGCTGCTCTAACCGGAAGGTGGCAAGATGGTTGTTAGCACTGGGTGAATTCGAGATCACATGTGTACCCCAAGGCGATCAAAAGCCAAGCCTTTGCTGACCTCCTTGCTCAATTTCCAAGTGGTGACTATGAACCAGTGAATGAAAAGATAAGAGAGAGGTGCATACAGCTATGGCTTCCGAGGAAAGCTTTTGAGCATGAGCTTTGACGGAGCAGACAGCCGGAGGTAAAGGAGAACCGGGTAGTCCTTACAAGAAAAATGGGGAAAAGTTAATTATCTTTATAAAATGGATTTCATTGTTCGAATAATGGAAGCGAGTATGAGGCTCTTATGTAGGTTGATAGCGGCTGAGAAACACAGTATCAAGAAGATCGATTCCGGGGGGACTCAAAGTGATAGTGAAGCAAGTTTCAGGACAGATCGTCTTAAAGGAGCCTGCCTTGGCCACATATCGGAACAACAGTCCAAAGGCTTCTTGACAAATTTCAGAAGGTCGAAATAGAGCATGTGCCTCGTTCCGACAACAAGTTTTCAGATGCCTCGCAACATTAGGGCAAGAGTGCGTATCCAGAGAGGAAGGGGACAACATGTTATCAGAAGAGAATAGACCTTCATAATACCGAAGACAAAGGCCTTCGAAGGACTGGAGAGGAGAAGTCCTCGAACAACTCAGAAGCAAAGTTGGAAAATTGACTATGGCCCAGCTTGCCCAAATTCACAATTATTCAAGGTGAACTTTACTTTCGAGGAGTACCGGATTCCTAGCCCGGTTGTGTTGGGCAAACAAGAAGTAGTTTCCGACTTACAAACAGATCCATGAAAAGTCTTGCGGGATGAGGATATCAGTCTTGTACAGAAAGATCCAAAGACATGGCTTATGAGGTGCATGATGGCCACAACCCGAAGCAGCTGGTGAAAGCTTTCCAAATGATCTTGCAACTCTAGGGGCAAATTTCAACATTCCGTGGAAGAAGTCTATCTATTGACATTTACAGTTTGCATTTACTCATTGTCGCAGAAGTTCTATCTTTCTTATGTTATGAAGAAATTTATTCCTCATATTATGTATCTCCATTAAAAGTTATTTTCTCTACATTGTATATCTTCATTGTGTTATGTTGCTTGAAACAGTTTTCAATTTTTGTTGCCCTCAAGAAGAAAAAGGAAGGTGACTCGTTACCAACCTGAAGGGATTTCTTGACACAGTAGAAGTATACTTCCACTCGGACCTCCGAAGAGCAGCCATGCTTCCATCAATGAAGCTTTGAGGGTCTTTCTTGCTGAAGTAGAGTGTGTGCTCCCACTCGGACTTTCCGAAGAATAAGCCCTTCTTCCATCAATCGAGCTCGAGGATCTTTCTTTTCGAAAGTAGGAGTGACTCTTCGACTCGAAACTCCGCAGATAGCCTTTGCTCCATAGCCTTGCCGAAGTAGGAAGTGCGCATCCACTCGGACTTCCGAGAGACAGCCTTGTTTCTGCTCGGACTTCTGAGGAGAGCCTCCGAGGACAACTCTTGCTCTCATTAGTGCGGGTCCGAAGAACAGCCCTTGATTTCATCAATACGAGCTCCGAGGGTCTTTCTTTTCAAAGTAGAGTGGACTCTTACTCGAACTCCCGAGGGATGCCTTTGCTTCCATTAGCTGCCAAAGTAGAAGTGCACATCCACTCGGACTTCCGAGGGACAGCCTTGTTTGCTCGGACTTCTAAAGACAAGCCTGTTTTCCGCTCGACTTCTGAGGACAGCCTTGCTCTGCTCGGACTTCTGAGAGACAATCTTTATTTCTGTTGGTGCAAGCTTGTAGACTCGGTTATTTCCAGAGGAATCTTTCTTGCCAAAATAGGTGTGTGCTACCTTCGGACTCCGAGGGACAGTCTTGCTTTGTTCGACCTTCGAGGAAAGCCCTTGCTCTCATTAGTTCGGGTTCCAAGGGCCCCGAGGTCGTGGATTTCAATCAAGAATCATTTGCCTGAAATAGCAAAGCCGACAACTGAGACAAACAATATTAATTTCAGATCATGATTCAGGCATTACAGAATGGCAACATCAACAAATAATAATTATCTATTTAAGCTACAACAATTATTACTCTGAGCAAGTTCATGAAAATGCAACAATCAAGTTTTGTGTCTCGGGCTGGTCTTCTCAAGCCGACGATAAACTACAACGGTCACAACAAAATTTTGGCATCAGCTATGTATTTCTCAAGCATCCACAAGTTAAACAAACAACAATATATCATCTTTATTATTCACGAGTATTTCATCATATCAACAAGTCCTACGATGAATTCTACATCAGGGATTCGAGCATGATATCTAAATTCTCGGGTTGCAACAATCAATCATTCGATAACAAAATTTATATTCAACAAGAGGAAGAGGGAGCGAATTTCATACTCACAAATTTGGGATATGTTAAGGGGTGAAGTCCGAAGCCGATGTTGGAATTCAAGTTGAAATCAGAAAGGTTTATAACTGTAATCAACAGGACTGAGCTAGGCTGGGCAAGACACGCACGTTGCGTTGAGTGGGCGAACGTGCAGTGTGCGTTGACAGGAGACGAAGCAGTGTTGAAGCGTAGCGGAGTCGGGGATCAAGATCAACAGCTGGCTAGGCTTGGCAAGACCACACACGTTGCGTTGAGTGGGCGAACGTGCTGTGGTCGGCGTCAGACAGTTGAAGCCGGAACAACGCTGGTACCACAAAGAGTCAGCACCACACACGTTGCGGTGAGAGGCGAACGTGTGTGGTTTGCATTGGACCGTCGAAGCCGGAGGAGAGTTTCAGCAAAGAGAGCCGATGGTAGGCTGGTTCGGTCTTGGCGCAAGGCATCAAGCGTGACATCATTCCTATCACATCTCCACCCTTGGACATTCAATATTTCAATGCAAGCATCAAATATTCTATTTATGTTAGATTTGTCAACATGAGTTCAAGATTTGGTAACAGTGGTTCAAACACATAAGTGAGCAGTAAAATTTCATCATTCTCGGATTTAACAAGTCTCAGCAGTATAGTTCAGATCCCAAGTGAGGATTCAAAATGTATTTTATCAAGCATTATCAACAGATATTTATGTTCAAACTCGGTGATTCAGCTACTCTATAAAACAAAGATTAGCAAAATTCAATATCGGAGCATTTCTTTTCTCTCCATGACCAAGCACTAGCTATTTAGAAGTCAAGAACACAAATCCCAAATTTATTCTTTGCAAGCCCAGGTTCATGAGCAACAAAAAAAATACATATATACATATTTATGTATCAGAAAAATAAAAAAAAAATATTCAAGAATGGGGTTTCAGCAACATTTGCTCACAAACCGAGAATGACAGCGCGGGCATTGGGCAACTGGGCAAACCGGCACCGCGCTGAGTCGGCGGTGTGGTTGGTGTTGATTAATCACGGCTGGAACCAAGGGCGATGAATTTCAGTGGGTGTGAAATCAAGGCCAAGATCTGGGGGTTCGGAACTCTGAAAAGTGTTGATAAGCTGAGAGGGAGGACCGGTGATGAGCTAAATAGCGCTGGGCAAGACAACGCATGTCGCGTTGAACGGGCAACATGCGTGGTCAGCGTCGGACAATCGGGGCCGGAAGCAAAGAGGCAAAGAGAGGGCCAGCGGTAGGTCGGGTCGGTGATAAGGACGACGCCGTCACCGGGAGTTGCAGCAGACGTTGACGTGAACCAGTGTTAGCCGAAGCTGTGGCTGTTAACGGTGGTCAGCGTTGATCAAATCATGGCTGAAGGTAGTGGCGAGGTTGCAGGACGTTAGCAGCATGAGCAAGCAGCTACCATGGCGAGCTGGTTCCAGTACTGGCCAACCGTGGCAGTGGCGTGGGTCTTCGATGGTGTTGCTTGGAGCTGCGCCGACCAGCATGCAAATGGCGTTAGCCTCAGATTTGTTGAAGAACAAAAAGCCTGGGTTGGTCTCTGTTTTAGAGAGAGGGGCGGCTGAGTATAGGGTTTGATAAAAAGAGACTAGGTCAAAAATTTATGGTCCTATAAAAATAAATAATGGGCCTTATCCTTCTAAAATAAAAAATGATGGTCGGTGTGCTTTATTTGCTTGGAATGAAAAATATATATATACTTTCGGACTCCCGAGGGACAGTCTTGCTTTTGTTTGGACTTCCGAGGAACAGCCCTTGCTCTCATTAGTGCGGGTTCCAAGGGCCCCGAGGTCGTGGATTTCAATCAAGAATTCATTTGCCTGAAATAGCAAAGCCGACAACTGAGACAAACAATATCAATTTCAGATCATGATTCTGGCATTATCAGAATGGGGCAACATCAACAAATAATAATTATCTATTTAAGCTACAACAATTTTATTACTCTGAGCAAGTTCATGAAAATGCAACAATCAAGTTTTTGTCTCTCCGGGCTGGTTCCTCTCAAGCCGACGTAAAACTACAACGGTCACACAAAATTTTGGCATCAGCTATGTATTTCTCAAGCATCCACAAGTTAAACAAACAACAATATATCATCTTTATTATTCAACGAGGTATTTCATCATATCAACAAGTCCTACGATGAATTCTACATCAGGAGTTCGAGCATGATATCTAATATTCTCGGGGTTGCAACAATCAATCATTCGATAACAAGATTTATATACAGTATGAGGGGTTTATTTTCTCGGGTTTCATCGACAACAACAATAATTATTTTATTCGTCCCATTTAAGCAAAGCTAGCAACAACACTCACGTGGATTATATGTTCTTCCTCAACATCAATAACTCATACAAGATTCAAGTGGGTCATTCTCTCTCATATTACAATATTCAATATTAAAGACCCAATTTATACAAGACTCTGACTCTGGACAAACAGAGGTAGCAAAACCCAAATTGTTTACATGTCCAAGTGCATAAACTTAAAAGCCATCAGAAATGGAGAGTCAAATTTCAAGGGTTCTAGAAATTTGTTCACAAAACCTGTGAAAGCCAAATAAAGATGGGTCAATGGAAAGCTAGAATCGGCATTAACTATTTCAGAAGTGAAGAAGACAAATCCCATATATTTTTTTGCAAGCCCAAGTTCATGAACAACAAATATATATATATATATATTCAAGAATGGGTTTCGGTAATTTGAAATAGCAACACAAAGAGGATGGGCCGATGACCGATGTCGCGTTGAGAGGGCGGCATGGTCGGCATTGGCTAGATCACAATTGAAGACAGTAGGTCGGCAGTGGCGCGAGCTGTGCAGTGCTAGGCAAGACCACACACGTCGCGTTGAGTGGGCGGACGTGTGTGGTCAATGTCGGACAATCCGAAGCCGGAGGCAGCAGTGATGTCGCAACGGAGTTGGTGACCACACACGACGCGTTGGAAGGGCGACGTGTGTGGTTGGCACTGGAACAACTAGGTAGAACGACACCACATTGAATCGATGGTATGGTCGGCGTTGGCAGGTCACGGCTAACAGTGATGGATTTCAGTGGGCGAGAAGGCATATCGACAGACCGACGCCACGTTGAGTGGGCGGCATGGTCGTCACTGGTCAGTTACGGTTGGGCACGAGACAGACAAGCCGGGTGAGTTGAGGTGGTCATGCACAGAGCAGCGCCGTGGTGGGTTCGCACAGAAGCCGACGGTGGCACTCGAAGGGTTCAACATCAGACCTGTATGCATGTCAAAATTATCGGCATATGACAAGTTTCAAAACATGAATTTCAAGACTACATTTATCATGCAAATCAAGATTCAATAGAGGCAATAGCTATTTCAAGACAAATTTGCAGCATCAAAGTTCTATGCAAGTCGGGATCATCAATAGAAGCTCAAATCTCATGCAAAGGTTTCGAAATATATATTCTCAAAACGAGTCAGAGATACTAAACCAAGATTTAATAAAGCACTGGCTATCTCAAATCAGAATTACAAGCTGTCGAATAACCCGAATGTGAGAGCTGAACCGTAGTGTAGCAGCGGGTGGAGCAGATCAACAACTCAGTGTACTGACTGCCGTGAGCGAGTGCGCGCCTCCAAGTTGTCACGCTGTCAACAAGCTGAATGGTGACCACACATCGCGTTGAGTGGGGCGATATGTGTGGTCAGCGTTGGACCGTCGAAGCCAGAAGCAAACCAGCAGAGAGAGGCCAGCGGTAGGAGGGGTCGGTGACAACGACGGCCCTAATACCTGGAGTTGCAGCAGGTGTTGGCATGAACCGGTGGTAGCCGAAGCTGTCGCGACATCATCGTTAGCCGAAGTCGTGGCCACCGACGGTGCTGCGGAGCTCCAATTGAAGAAGAGGACAGCTGGGTTGGTCTCTGTGTAAAGAAAGAAGGAGGCCGCAACAGCTGCGCAACAAAACAAAAAAATAAAGAAAAGAGAGGCTACATTGATTAGGGTTGCTATCCTTATCTTTGAATAGAATAAAAAAAGGGGTGTGATGGAATATCCTCTCAAATACGAGTTTTAAATTTAAAGAAAGAACGGTGGGTTTCACTTTTTTAGAGGGAGAAGCAAAAGTGGGTTTGGATGATTGGACTCCACAAAATAAATTTCATTTATTTATTTATTTATTTTTTTTGCTGAGCACATTTCAAAAAAGTGAGCTCACATTTGCAAAAAAAGGATAAGAATGGTGGATTTTGTCTTTAGCTTCCATATATATGTATATATAAATAAAGAACCTGATTGATTTTAGTGGTTTCAAATATTTGAGAAAGAAAAAAAATGTGTGTAGCCGTTATCTCGTCATGAAAAATGAGTGCTTTATTTATTTTATGTTTTCATATGTTGTAAAAACAAATCAGTTGCATCAAAAAAAAAATAAAAAAAGAGAGTTAAAAATAAAAAAAATAAAAAAATAGAGTTATTTATTTATTTATTTTTAATATTATTTATCCTTAGACTCTGTCAAGACCAAATATTCTTGAAGACGTAATGTGAAGCATGGCTGATAAGGTGAAATTATGCATGTCCGAGAAAATTACAATTTCTCATACACGCAAGGGGCAAATGTAAGAGGAGCTAATTTAAGCCCACTAAATTATTTAGGCCCAATAGCCCAAGATTAGTGGGCCCGAATTTATCGCAAGTCCAAGACCGGTAGGCTTGGATTTATCGCCATCAAACGGGCTGGAAATGGTGATTAGGGACTTGGAAGTTTTTTTAGGAAATGAGAGGGATAGAGAGGGATTTGTCTATGGAAGCTTGAAGAC
>NW_021027255.1:203947-235974 GCF_004153795.1 Camellia sinensis | reverse complement strand
AATGGCTCTAAGCCTCAAAAGGGTTCGATCCACGAACTTAGAGACTTACTCGGGCCCGACTCGAAAGAGGTATTAGGCAAGCCTAGAGATCCGAGGCACTCGGACTCGAAAGGGTTCGGATTCACGAACCTAGAGGTCCGAAATACTTGGCTTCGAACGGATTCAGACGCAATCTAAAAGTCGCTCCGTAATGAGTCCAGAATTACTTGCGGGCCTGGAGCTCTTGGGATTACGCACCAGAACCATGGGTGTAATGGAGTTCTCGAACAAAGGACCCGATCCTGAGGACGGTGAGTGGAGACAAATTCACTCTTCGGTTAAACTAGCCTATACCCGGGTTGAGGTGGCACGACCCCGGGGGGTCCATGAGACTCGGTAATATTTTGCGGCAGGACGTCCTCTGGGACTACCCCTGACCCTTTTGGGATGATTGGGGATCATTGGTTAAGTGTGGCTAAGAAGAAGGGTTCGCCGAGGGATTGATCTCCTCTTCGGGGTTTTCTCATCCTCGGAGAAGTCACCTCCTCGGAGAGGTCACCTCCTCGACAAGGTGGTTAGAGAGAATATCCCCCATGTGCCTTGCACATGGCTCCATCCTACATCATGAGGTGCCTATAAATAGCACCCACCCATAGCTTTACAAAGGATGGATTTTGGAGATTTTTTAACTCTTGGGAAAGAACTAATTTCCCTTCTCCATTATCAACCTTGAGAGTGAAAGTGGGAGATCCATGGGAGAGCCTTGCCATTATTCTATTCTCTAGCATTTTTGCCTTCTTCTTCACCCAATCTCTTATCTCCATCATCTCCTTTGTTGTTGTTCCTAAGTTGAGATTATTGAAGAATCTAAGCCTCTCATCAATATTCTAGAGAATTCGAAGTTGTTCTTCAAGGATCTTCGAAGATCTTCGAATTTTCCAACTCTTTTCTTGAACCCTCTCTTACAGTAAGAAACCTCCATTTAATAAATCATACTAATAAGAAATCTCTATTTAATTATTCTTACCAGTAAGAAACTTCAATTGTCTGATCTAGTAGAAAGTTCAACTGGAAAGGACCAAATCCTTGTGAAAATAAAATGACTTTTTGAAAAACAAGGTGGTATTCAATAGTTTTCGAAACTACCGCGTGCAAAGCATGCTAATGAGTACCAAATCAAGTTGGAGTGATGCGGAGAAATAATCATTATATCTTTAAGAATAAAAACTATGTGTTATATAGTTTAGTAAATAATACTCACAAGATGCATTTTTCCCCTTCTTCTTTCATAAGTTAACGTTAAATTTAAATACACAAGAGAAAAAATAAAATAAAATTGATAATATCCAAAAATAATAGAAGAAGAAGCATGTAACAAAATAATGAAGGTCATTTCACACGCTATGAATTGAGTGAGAGGGCCGTTCTCCTAGTCAGCCGACCATACTCCAAATCAAACAAATGCTATTTAATACGCGTTGGTTGGTCTGCCTTGCCGATTCAACAAAGAAAAAGAAAAAAAAGAGATTCTAACTGTTAAATATCCACAAGAGGAAAAACAACTCAAAGTGGTTATCGACAAAAAATAAATAAATAAATAAAATAAAAAATAAACAAAACAATAACAACATAACACGGTTATTATAGGCATTTACAAAAAGAAAAATAGGACTCAATAAACAATGGATCTAACCACACGTAACTAAAAGGTAAACTACACTGTTAGTTCTTATATTTTAAATATTATATTTTAATTTTTAAAATTTTAATTAGATCAAATTTTGATCGTAAATTTTGACTGTCTCAAATTGATCTAATTGATTTCAATTATTAATAATTTTTCATGACAAATGCATACATTTGAAAAATCTAAAATCTCGGAGATATTAATTAGTGATTATGTATCAATTTTAAACTGTAAATAGCAATCTCAATCAATAAATCAAAGACAAATCGACACAACGATTTTACGTGAAAAAATCAGAATTGGAGCGCCTCCAATTGTGATAAAAAAAAACATGACAAAAGTTACAAAACAATTCCACTAAGAAGAACACAACTGGATTACACAAGTGTACTCTCAATTACACTAACGAATCTACGCCCGAAACCAAACCGATCCCTATGTGCCTCTTCCAGCCTTGTCTTCACCTCTGAGTTGTCTTGTCCAACATTGAATCTACAACGCCGACGTCGAATCCACGACGATGAGCCACTCAGGAATCCACAAAAGCTTCAGGCCCAAATTCTCCAGAATCTACTGAAGAACAACTTTCAATTTTGGAATAAAACAAACTAAACAAACCATTTGATATAATCTACTCAATTCATGACTAAACTCTCACAGATATTAAAGGAAACCAGCAAAGAAGCTCCAGATGAAAATTCTAATATCTAAAAACAAGATTTGGAAGCCATACCCTAGAAACAGATTGAATTGCATCTTTATATAGAACAGAATCGCGATCTCCGCTCGAGCACAAGAATGGCGTCGAGCGAACTGACTAAAACGTGTGTGACTATACAGGGTCTACGCTCGAGCACAGGAATGACTCAAATTTGCCAACCTTCTTGAATTGCCCCCGGTCGGGTAATGAGTATGAACAATTTTTACAGAGGAAGAATTTGTACAGAAAAAATATTTACTTGTTTTATTAAAAAAGAAAAATTACAAGTGTTTTAAGAAAGAGCTTAAAAATAAAATACTTTGGGTGTGTTTGGTAACGTTTACGTTTTCAGTTTAATATTTACAAAAATTTTATAAACTAGTTTTGTTTATTTTTAGAAAAACATAAACTACAACGCGTTTGGTAATTGAAAAAATTGTTTAAAAAATTTAAAAATATAAAAAAGAATGAAGAAATGGCAAGTGGTAGCAAGTGGTGCAGAAGACGATGTGGAAAGTGGTGATGGTGAGCGGTGGGTAGCTGGTGGGGCGGGTGGGTGGTGGTGGTGGGTGTGTGGGTGGGTGACAGTGACGGGCGGTAGCGAGTGGGTGTTGGTGGTGGTGGTAGCAGGGCGTGGTGGTGGTGACAGGTGGTTGGTGGATGGCGGGTGGTGGTGGGTGTGGCGGGTGATGGTGGTGGTGGGTGGGTAAGTGACGGTGGCGGGTGGTGGTGGTAGCGAGTAGGGGTGGTGGTGGTGGTGGTGGTGGTGGTGGGTGGTGTGACAGTTGGTGGCGGATGGCGGGTGGTGGTGGGTAGGTAGGTGACAGGGGCGGTGGTAGGTGTAGCGAGTGGGTGGTGATGGTGGTGGTGGAATGTGGGTGACGGGTGGGTGGTGGGTGATGGTGGTTGTGGTGGTGGTGGTGGTGGCTGCTGATGGTGGTGGCTGGTGGTGGATGGTGATGGCAGGTGAGTGGTGAGTGGTGGTGGCAAGTAGGTGGCGGGTGGTGGTGGCGGGCGTGGATGGTAGTGGCAGGTGGATGACAAGTGGGTGGTGGGGTGGTGGTGGTGTGGTGGCGACGGTGGGTGGTGGTGGCGAGTGGGTGGCAGGTGGTGGTGGCTGGTGGTGGTGGGTGGTGGCGGATGGTAGGTAGTGGTGGCGGATGTGGGTGGTGAGTGGTGGTGGCAGTGGGTGGTGGGTGGTGCTGGCGGAAGACGGTGGTGGAAAATGGTCGGGAGGTGCGCTAGTGTTGGGTGGTTAAAAAAAAAACAAAACTCAAACGGAAACACTTTTTTGGTTGTTCTATTTTTTGGTTTTTAAACTAAGACTGATTTATAATCAAAAATTTTACCAAACGATTTTATTTGAGTTTTTAAAATTTTTATAATATAAAACATGCAAATATAAGTGTTCCAAACGACACATTTGAGATTGGCTGTGTGCTATGGCCTTGGAATAGCTTTGCTATCAACCTCTTCTAGGTGATATGCCCCTTTTTTCCGCCACAATCACTCTATATGGTCCTTTCAAATTAGGTCCTAATTTTCCATCTCTAGGCACCCGTGTTTCTCATTACTTTGCACATTCTCCGATCTCCAATCTTAAATTGCCTTGGGTGCACTACTTTATTGTATATCCTGACAAACTCTGCTGATATGAGGCAATGTGTACCAATGTCCTCTCTCTTCTTTCTTCTGAAGGTCGAGTTCTAGGGCTATGGCCTCGCCATTTAAGTCTGAATCAAAAGTTTCGCTTCTGATGGTGGGCAGGCCAACTTCCAGAGAGATTACTACCTCTATGCTATAGGCCAAAGAAAAAGGTTGTTTCGTCAGTTGACCGCCGAGGTGTAGTTCAGTTAGGCCCATAAGACATAGGGAAGCTCCTCAGCCATCTATTGTTGCCTTTTGCTTTTTCCAGCCTTTTTTTTAAACCATCTAAGACTACATTGCTTGGAGGCTTCAGAATGGCCAGGGGGTACGTTGGCGTAGAGTTGTAAAATTCTATCTTGTATTCTTCGCAAAAACCCCTAAAGATTTTTTCATCAAACTGAGTGTTGTTGTCAGATATTAAAGCCTTGGGAATTCCGAACCGGGTTATCATGTTCTGCCAGAACAAACTTCTTGACGTCTTTCTCTTTATGGAAGCAACAGCCTCTGCTTCTACCCACTTGGTGAAGTAGTCCGTTGCCGCAATAAGAAACTTTCTGTTTCCCGACGCGATTGGAGTGGTCCTATTAATGTCTAGGCCCCACATTGCAAAAGGCCAAGGTTAGTCAATAGTAGGAGCTCTCTTGCTGGCTAATGGATTTGATGCATGAACTTCTGACATTTCTCGCATTTTTTTGACGTACTTCTCAGCGTCTGCTTACATGTATGGCCACTAATACCCTTGTGAAATGGCTCAGTAGGCTAGCGATCTCCCCTTGGTGGCTTCCGCAAACGCATTTATAGATTTCGAACAAAAATGCCTTGACCTTGCTAGGATGAACACACTTCAAGTATGGTCCTGTGAAGGATTTTTTGTACAATGGTAGTGATGGGAAGAGCCAAAATCGTTGTGAATTTGCACTAATTTTCTTTTGGGAAAGAACTAATTTCCTTTCTCCATTATCAACCTTGAGAGTGGAAGTGGGAGATCAATGGGAGAGCCTTGCCATTATTCTATTCTCTAGCCATTTTGCCTTCTTCTTCACCCAATCTCTTATCTCCATCATCTCCTTTGTTTTTGGTTAGAGAGAATATCCCCCATGTGCCTTGCACATGGGCTCCATCCTACATCATGAGGTGCCTATAAATAGCACCCACCCATAGCTTTACAAGGGATGGATTTTGGAGAGTTTTTATCTTTTGGGAAAGAACTAATTTCCCTTCTCCATTATCGACCTTGAGAGTGAAAGTGGGAGATCAATGGGAGAGCCTTGCCATTATTCTATTCTCTAGCCATTTTTCCTTCTTCTTCACCCAATTTCTTATCTCCATCATCTCCTTTGTTGTTGTGTTCCTAAGTTGAGATTATTGAAGAATCTAAGCCTCTCATCATATTCTAGAGAATTCGAAGTTGTTCTTCAAGGATCTTCGAAGATCTTCGAATTTTCCAACTCTTTTCTTGAACCCTCTCTTACAGTAAGAAACCTCCATTTAATAAATCATACTAATAAGAAATCTCTATTTAATTATTCTTACCAGTAAGAAACTTCAATTGTCTGATCTAGTAGAAAGTTCAACTGGAAAGGAACCAAATCCTTGTGAAAATAAAATGACTTTTTGAAAACAAGGTGGTATTCAATAGTTTTCGAAACTACCGCGTGCAAAGCATGCTAATGAGTACCAAATCAAGTTGGAGTGATGCGGAGAAAAATCAAACTCGTTATGTAAGAATAAAAACTTATGTGTTATATAGTTTAGTAAATAATACTCACAAGATGCATTTTTCCCCTTCTTCTTTCATAAGTTAACGTTAAATTTAAATACACAAGAGAAAAAATAAAATAAAATTGATAATATCCAAAAAATAATAAGAAGAAGAAGCATGTAACAAAATAATGAAGGTCATTTCACACGCTATGAATTGAGTGAGAGGGCCGTTCTCCTAGTCAGCCGACCATACTCCAAATCAAACAAATGCTATTCTAATACGCGTTGGTTGGTCTGCCTTGCCGATTCAACAAAGAAAAAGAAAAAAAGAGATTCTAACTGTTAAATATCCACAAGAGGAAAAACAACTCAAAGTGGTTATCGACAAAAAATAAATAAATAAATAAAATAAAAAATAAACACAAAACAATAACAACATAACACGGTTATTATAGGCATTTACAAAAAGAAAAATAGGACTCAATAAACAATGGATCTAACCACACGTAACTAAAAGGTAAACTACACTGTTAGTTCTTATATTTTAAATATTATATTATTTTAATTTTTAAAATTTTAATTAGATCAATTTTGATCGTAAATTTTGACTGTCTCAAATTGATCTAATTGATTTCAATTATTAATAATTTTTCATGACAAATGCATACATTGAAAAATCTAAAATCTCGGAGATATTAATTAGTGATTATGTATCAATTTTAAACTGTAAATAGCAATCTCAATCAAATAATCAAAGACAAATCGACACAACGATTTTACGTGAAAAAATCAGAATTGGAGCGCCTCCAATTGTGATAAAAAAAAACATGGACAAAAGTTACAAAACAATTCACTAAGAAGACACAACTGGATTACACAAGTGTACTCTCAATTACCTAACGAATCTACGCCCGAACCAAACCGATCCCTATGTGCCTCTTCCAGCCTTGTCTTCACCTCTGAGTTGTCTTGTCCAACATTGAATCTACAACGCCGACGTCGAATCCACGACGATGAGCCACTCAGGAATCCACAAAAGCTTCAGGCCCAAATTCTCCAGAATCTACTGAAGAACAACTTTCAATTTTGTGAATAAAACAAACTAAACAAACCATTTGATATAATCTACTCAATTCATGACTAAACTCTCACAGATATTAAAGGAAACCAGCAAAGAAGCTCCAGATGAAAATTCTAATATCTAAAAACAAGATTTGGAAGCCATACCCTAGAAACAGATTGAATTGCATCAACTAGTAGTAATTTACTGGTGTTATTAACAATTCAGAATATATTTTTGTGGAATTTTTTCATAAATTAATTTTGGTTTTTTGAAATTATTTTCTGAGCTTTCATTAATTAAAATTATGTTTCAGTATTTTAATTATTGAAGTAAAACAAAAATTTAATTTTCTGTGTGGAATTAATTTGGTTAAATAAAATTTTATTTTATTTCCAAATTAAATGAAAAATAAAAGTTACATTCTTGTTTCTTTTATTTTTATAGAATTTAATTATGTGAATTTGGATTAGTTTTCTGTGTAGTATAAATTCTAATTATAATTTTGTTTTATAATTTAAAATTAATGGCTACTGAAACAAATGCTCAAACCAGTACTACTGTGGTGGCTGCAATGACGCCAATCCCCTATCCTGTGGTGATAGCACCAGTAAATCACAGTGACAACCCAGAGAAGTTCTCAGGAACTGATTTTAAAAGATGGCAACAGAAAATGTTGTTCTATCTTACAACTCTGTACCTGGCTCGTTTCCTTCGTGAGAATGCTCCTATTTTGAAAGAGGATGAAACTGACCGGCAAGTGGTTGCTGCGGTTGATGCCTGGAAACATGCCGATTTCCCTTGCTGGAATTACATCTTGAACGGACTTGACAACACATTATACAACGTCTACAGTCCAATCAAGACAACAAAGGAACTTTGGGAATCATTGGAGAAAAAATACAAAACGGAAGATACCGGCTCAAAGAAATTTGTGGTTGACAAATTCCTGGACTTTGTAATGGTTGATTCTAAAACTGTGATCAGCCAAGTTCAAGATCTCCAACTCATTCTGCATGACATTCACGCAGAAGGCATGTCTCTCAATGAATCCTTCCAAGTTGTAGCCTTAATTGAGACATTACCACAAGGATGGAAGGAATTCAAGAACTACCTCAAACACAAGCTCAAAGAAATGTCTATGGAAGAATTAATTGTACGTTTGAGGATTGATGAGGACAATCGCAATTCTGAAAAGCAGGCCGGTAAGCATCCTATGGAGTCTGAGGCAATGTGGTGGAACATGCTTCAAAAACCAAGAAACGAAAGTCTTTTGGAGAAAGTTCATCACAAGGTTCTAAAGGGGAGGAAAATAAAAAGTACAAGTTTAATGGCAAATGTTACATCTGTGACAAAGAGGGACATCGGGCTAGAGATTGACGTAGCAAAGGCAAAATCAAAAGAAGAACAAGCAAGAAGCCTGCTCAAGCCCACATGACTGAAGTGGACAATATTTCCAACTGTGTAGATAACATCAATCTTTCTACAGTTGTTTCCGAGGCAAATCTTGTCAGAAATCCTAAAGAATAGTGGGTGGACACTGGTGCTACTCGCTATATCAGTGCCGAAAAAAAGATGTTCACATAATATTCTATAGTGGACAATGGTGAACAACTCTTTATGGGCAACTCCTCAACTTCCAAAGTTGAAGGACAAGGAAAGATTGTACTTAAGATGACATCTGGAAAGGAACTCACTGTTAACAATGTACTGCATGTACCGGACATTCGCAAGAATCTTGTTTTCGGATCTCTATTGAGTAAGAATGGGTTTAGGCTAGTATTTGAGAGTGATAAATTTGTACTTACTAAGAATGGGATGTATGTAGGAAATTGTTGCATGTCTGATGGCCTTTTCAAGTTAAATGTAATGACTGTTGTACCCTCAGTTATGAATAATAATACATTTTCTTCTTACTTGCTTGAGTCTTCAAATTTATGGCATGGTAGACTAAAACATGTTAATTATGGATCTTTGCGTAGATTAATTAATATGGAAAGTTGACCTAAATTTGACATTGATTCATATCATAAATGTGAAATTTGCGTTGAGGCAAAATTATCTAAAACTCCTTTTCATTCAATTGAAAGAAGTATGGAACCACTTGAATTAATTCATAGTGACATTTGTGATTTTAAATCAATTCAAACTAGAGGTGGGAAAAAGTATTTTATCACTTTTATAGATGACTATACTAGATATAGATAATTTATTTAATTCAAACCAAGGATGAAGTTTTGGAAACTTTCATTCAATATAAGAATGAAGTTGAAAATCAACATGGTAAGAAAATCAAAAAAACTAAGAAATAATAGAGCTAGTGAATATGAATCACCTTTTAGTGAGTTTTGTAAAAAACATGGAATAATTCATCAAACCACCGCTCCTTACTCACCTCAGCAAAATGGAATTGCTGAAAGGAAAAATAGGACTTTAAAAGAAATGATGAATGCCATGTTAATCAGTTCTGGATTACCTCAGAACTTGTGGGGGAAAGCAATACTTTCTCCTAATTTGCCATCTCTAGGCACCCAAGTGTTTCCCATTACTTTGCACAGTATCCGATCTCCAATCTTAAATTGCCTTGGGTGCACTACTTTATTGTATTTCCTGGACAACTCCTGCTGATATGAGGCAATGTGTACCAATGTCCTCTCACTTCTTTCTTCCGCAAGGTCGAGTTCTAGGGCTATGGCCTCGCCATTTAAGTCTGAATCAAAAGTTTCGCTTCTGATGGTGAGCAGGCCAACTTCTAGAGAGATTACTACCTCTATGCTATAGGCCAAAGAAAAAGGTGTTTCGCCAGTTGACCGCCGAGGTGTAGTTCGGTAGGCCCATAAGACATGGGGAAGCTCCTCAGCCCATTTGCCTTTTACTTTTTTCAGCCTTTTTTTTAAACCATCTAAGACTACATTGCTTGGAGGCTTCAGCTTGGCCATTGGCTTGGGGGTACGTTGGCGTAGAGTTGTAAAACTCTATCTTGTATTCTTCGCAAAAACCCCTAAAGATTTTTTCATCAAACTGAGTGTTGTTGTCAAATATTAAAGCCTTGGGAATTCCGAACCGAGTTATGATGTTCTGCCAGACAAACTTCTTGACGTCTTTCTCTTTAATGGAAGCGAGTGCCTCTGCTTCTACCCACTTGGTGAAGTAGTCCGTTGCCGCAATAAAGAACTTTATGTTTCCCGACACGATTGCGAGTGGTCCTACAATGTCTAGGCCCCACATTGCAAAAGGCCAAGGGTTGGTCAATGGTAGGAGCTCTCTTGCTGGCTGATGGATTTGATGCGTGAATTTTTAACATTTCTCGCATTTTTTGACGTACTTCTCAGCGTCTGCTTACATGTATGGCCACTAATACCCTTGTGAAATGGATCAGTAGGCCAGCAATCTTCCCCCTTGGTGGCTTCCGCAAACGCCTTTGTGTATTTCGAACAAAAATGCCTTGACCTTGCTAGGATAAACACACTTCAAGTATGGTCCTGTGAAGGATTTTTTGTACAATGGTAGTGATGGGGAGAGCCAAAATCGTTGTGAATTTGCTCTAATTTTGTTGACCTCTTTCTTGTCTTTTGACAGGATGCCATCTTTTAAGAACACCATTATGGGGTCCATTTAGAAGGGACCTAGCTCAGCGCAACATACTTCGGTTACTTCAGGTTCTTCAATACCTGGTCGTGGCAGGAAGTCCATTAGTAAAGGGTGTGGGATAGACGTGTCTACCATCGATGCAAAACCAGCTAGCTCATCTGCCTTGCTATTTTCTTCTCGACCGATTTGCTCTATCCTTACCACGTCAAACTTCATGATCTCCTTTCTGGCCAACTCTTGATACTTGACCATTCTATCATCCTTTGCTTCGTAGTTGCCTGAAATTTGGTTGACTACTAATTAGGAGTCACTGTATAGCATCAGCTCAATAGCTTTTATCCAGAATGTTTTCTTTAAACCGGCTAATAGTGCTTCGTACTTGGCCTCGTTATTGGATGCTGGAAATCCAAGGTTGAGTGTTTGTTCAATTGTTAGGCCATCTGGCGAGATGAGAACTATGCCAAGTCCTGCACTGTGCCTGTTGGACGCTCCATCTATGAAGAGCTTCCACATCTCTCCTACAAACAACTTCCAGCAAGTGGAGGGATCTGATGATGCCTTAGGATTAGGGAAGTTGCCGCCGACGCTATCTTCTTCTAAGTTGTTGGTCATTGGCATGATCTGGTCCTCACTGTTTGGTTGTCTTAGCACCAAAATTTCAGTCGGGTCTTTGCTTGTCGTTCTGTGGGTTGCTCCTTTTTCCCTTTCTGTAAGGCTTAATGGTTTGTTATGCAGTTGAGTGCCTTGCTGTGGGGGCTACGCTATCCCTGCAGCACCTTCCCCCATTTCCCCGGTTAAGTCAATCGAGCAAACTTGATGACTTCCTAGGAAAAATTCAGCCATGAAGTCTGCTAAGGCTTGAGCTTTTATTGCGGTTCTTAGCCGAAACTTAATGTCGAACTACCCTAACTCCACTGCCCATTTCAAAATTCGTCCAGAAAAATCCACCCTCTCAAACAAGGCTTTTAATGGAAAAGTTGTTAAAATAATCACAATGTGGGCGTGGAAGTAGTACGACAATTTTTTGGAAGCCATCATCAAAGCTACGGCCAACTTCTCCAATGGAAGGTACCTTGTTTCAGGGCCCAGCAATGTCTTGCTAACATAAAAGATAGACTGGTGTTGAATTTCCTCAGCTCGTACCAACATTGCATGTTGGGAAATTGCTAAGTATAAAAAGAGTTCCTCTCCTGGTACTGGGGTTACCAACAACGGAGGAGAGGCCATGTACTCTTTCAAGCTTTCCAGAGCACGGTCGCACTCGTCATTCCACTCAAACTTGGCCTATAGTGCTTGGAAGAATGGTCGACACCTATCTGATGACCAACTTATGAATCAGTTTAGCGCAGCTGCTAGGCCATTGAGATGCTGCACCTTCTTGACTGTGTTGGGCCTCTCGAGATCTTGTGTGGCTTTGATCTGAGGCGAATCAGCTTCTATACCTCGGTTGGTCACTAGAAAGCCAAGGAATTTTCCTGATCCCACACCAAATGCGCACTTGGATGCATTCAGTCGCAATCCATAGGTTTCCAAAATTTGAAACATCTCAGCTAGGTCCTTGAGATGGTCCCCCTCATTCTTACTTTTGACCACCATATCATCTATGTAAGCTTCCATTGTTTTGCCTAATAATGGCTCAAACATTTTGGTGATCATCCGTTGGAATGTTGCCCCCGTATTTTTTAAGCCAAAGGGTATGACCTTGTAGCAATATAATCCTCTAGGAGTTATAAACGACATGACATGTTCGCCCGATTCATACATAGCGATCTGATGGTAACCGCAATACGCATCAAGAAAGCTAAGTCAGTTATGTCCTGCAGTTAGGTCCATCAGTTGGTCTATTCGTGGTAGAGGAAAGTTGTCTTTCGGGCATGCTTTGTTGACTATCTTATAGTCCACGCAAACGTGGCATTTTTCGTTCTTTTTAGGCACCACTACCGTGTTGGAAATCCACCTAGGATAATGTACTTCTCTAATTGCCCTTACTTCTAACAGGTTTCCTACTTCTTCTGCCGCTATCTTTGCGTGGTGGAATGCGGATCGGCGAGTTCGCTATATAATTGGTCTGGCAGTCAGGTGGACATTGAGTTGATAGCAGATGAAGTTGGGGTCAATGCTAGGCATGTCATACGGTGTCCAGACAAGCACTTCGATGTTAGAGGTTAAAAATTCCATGATCTATATTCTCTCGGTGCTGGACAGAGACGAGTCGAGCAAAAAAAATCTCTCTGGGTTTTTCTCATCTATCCTTACTTCTACCAAGTCTTCCACGGCCTTCTATTTAGCTGCCTTGCCGACGTCTGCGAATAGCTCGTTACTTTCTGGCTTCTCTACCATTTGCACGAACCCTTTTACAGCCGACTTCCGTTTACTGTTACGAAGCACTGCTTGAACATGATTTGATCTCCCAAGACTTCTTCAATCATTCTGGCTTCATTGGGGAATAGTAACACCTGGTGGTAGGTCAATGTTACCGCTTGCATGGCGTGCAACCATGCTCTTCCCAAGATTATGTTGTAAGTGGATGAGACTTTCAATACCCAAAATTCCACTTGTTTTATCATTGTTCCTACTTTGACTGGCAGAATTATCTTGCCTACTGGCCATTTTGGCATCGAGTTGAAGCCGACCAGAGGGGATGTCGTGGGTGCCAGATCTTTGTCCTCTAACTTGAGTTGCTTGAAGGTGTCATAGTACATTATCTCGCATGAGCTGCCTTGGTCAATTAAGATCCGTTTGATGTTAAAATTCTTGATGTACAGAGTTACCACTAGTGCGTCGTTGTGAGGGCTTTGTATCCTTGCCAAGTCTTTGTCAGAAAAGGTGATGACGTTTGTAGCCTTCGCTTTTTCTTTTTCTATGGTAGGTTATACACTCAGTACCTCTCTCATGTGCTTAGCCTTCTTGATCTTTCCTCTGAGTTCACATACTCGTTCAGGCTCGATGATTCTATGTATCATATTGATTATGCTTTGGGGCGGACCGTCAGCTGGTGTCCCATCTGGCCTATTGCGGTCCTAGTGGGCTGGCTATTTTCCCCCCTCAATATATTGGTCCAAGTGGCCTGCGACCACTAACTCCTTTAGATGTTGCTTTAATGGCATACAATTTTTAGGTCGATACCCCCTTTCATCATGGAAGGTGCAACGGTACCTATCGTCGTAGTCCCTCTATGCTTCTCTCAATTTGGCTGGCCGCCGAACGAAGGTTTCGTCACGTATCTCGCTAAGAGTCTGGTAGATAGGATTATTGAACACTGTGATGATGGCAGTTCAAACTTTCAACTTCCTTGCTTGGGAGTCCTTTCGCCTGCCCCTATCATTTTTGTTCGGTCGTTCTTCCCGGCAGACCATGTTGACTTTTGCCCAAGTTTTCTGTCTAACATCGCTGTTGTGCTAGATTTTACTTTGGCGCGAGCGCCATTTTTTTTACCCGGATGTGTTGATGCACTCATTCCATTATGGCCTCGATTGTGAGGGGTGGCATCATCATCATTGAATCCCTCAACTTGTTGCCTACCGGTAAACCCCGTTTGTATTGTGCAATAGCGAGGTTTGTAGGGCAATCTCTAATCTGATTAAAAGTCTCCCAATCCTCCTTCTCACCCATGTCTATGGAGAGCAGCTGGTCAATCTCCACCAGCGTCTTGGTGTTTGTTCTAAACCTGGTCACAAATGCCTCCGCAAGTTGCGCCCACAAAGCTATGCTGCCTTCTGGCAACCTCTCAAACCATGCCTAACCTAGGTCACCTAGGCTAGAAGGAAACAAGATACACATTAGTGCCTCGTTTCGTTGATATACAACCATAACCTGGCTCAAGTGACTCAAGTGCATATAGGGGTCTCATAAGTTGTGAATTTAGGCTGATGAAAGCCTAAGGGTAATGGTGCGTTCTCAATCGCCGAAACGAACGACGAGCTCTGCAACCTTACTAACACTTTGTCTGTTGATTCGTAAGCAAGGCATGGCACTGGCATCCCGACCTCGACACTCCCATGTGTCCTAGGAGCCAATCGTTGCAGAGCTGAGACCTTACAGGGGTCGCGAGCCTGGGTGTCCTCCCTCCTCCAGCCCTTTCCTCTAGTATTGTTCGCAAGTCTACCGACCTAGGCAACTCTATGTGTCTAGATGTCGTTTGGTGCGAATGCCAGGGCCGATAACGGTTTCTTTATGTACAAGACCTTTCAGTCCTCGTTCTCTTAGACCTGGAGAAATGAGTCATGGAAGTCGTTGACTGTGTGTCGCTTGTCCTGAGGCTTCTACTTTCAGCTTGTGACGGTGTGACTTGCCTGTCATAATCTTCTGAGTGGCAAGAGTGCGTGTTGCCTTTGAGCCTATCTTCTTCTGCCACCCCTTTGCCTTTTATCTGGCACTTCATCGTCTCTATGTCTGCTGCCATCCTTCGTATCAATTCATCTTGCTCCCTTACGCGATCTTCCAGAACCTGAGGATCCATCATCCACCTCTATCTTTTAGGGCTTTGGGATCAATGAGGACTTGAGCCTCGTCTTTCTCATGTGCCCCTCCATGGGTTCCATCACTGGGGATCGAATTCTTTCATGGGCAGGACAAAAGGTAAACCTTCGCGCCTCCCGCTCCCTTCTGGGGTTTGCCCATCAATAGTAGAATGTGGTAAGTCTTCATTGTGCGCCATTGAATTTAATTGAAGAGGAAACTCAATCAAAAGGTTTGTTCTCTCTGTGTTTTCCCATAGACGACGCCAATTGTACGAGCACGAAATAATCTTCTTGTATAATCCTGTTGATCAAGTTTGCATTCCTCCAAACGTCGTCGCTTTACTACCTGAAAACACAAACGTGAGCTAGTCGGCGGGTGTGTACCGGAAACCTCTCCGATGCCTAAGTCAGCAAAATAGACAGTAGACACAAAAGCTTTGTGTATTTTAGAGTAAGAATTGTGATACCTCTACATAGGTCCTGCCATAAGCTTTTATAGATTTTGTCTGACACAATCCTAGTAGGACTCCAACTCTCTTTAGTAGAGTCCTAGGAATCACTTTCCCAAGGATAATGCCTATCCTAATAACATCCTGCTCACTGACAACCAAGTGAGATGGTTGCAACCCTTACCTTGGTTGGTGCCACACCCAACCGAGCTTAGACTAAAGTAGCACTGTGGTAGTCCTAGCTACGAGATGGTGCCTTGTAGAGCTACCCCTAGCTCAATCCTACATTTTACTAGCACCTCGGTTCTCTATGGGATTTTAGCCTGGGATAGCTAGGTCAGGCACCTGGCTGCCCATCTCTGACCAACCTGATGCCTAGATGATCCAAGACTGTGCTACTTAAACTTTTACTCCGGCCTGTAGTTCGGCCCAATGTCTAAGGAAAAATGAACTTAGCTTGGTAAAGACTATTCACATAAATTACCCTCTCAGCATCTAGAACTCATAGCCTCACTGAAATAAAAGAACAAATAAAATTACAACTGAAAGGAGTTTTGTCAAACGAGATTATCAAGAGCAAAAGCCTAACAATGAATGACATATGATATCCTTTTAGGAGTAAAATTTTACACTTGATCAATTCAATGACTTAACTTCAACCAATTTAATGAAAATTTTGTGTCAAAAATCTTAACGGTGTGATCAATTGAACTCAATTGACACAAAATCTAAAATTAAAGGTTAAAATTGAACCAATTAAAATTATAGACCAAAAATGGCATACACGACTAAATCTAGAGACTAATTTGTCCTAACTAAAAATATGAAAACCTTAAAAACCATATTTTCTAACACTTTGAAGTTAAAAATACTTAACAAAAAATATACCAATAACTATAAAGCTAGACAATCAAACACAAAAGACGAAGCATAACTTAAATATTCAAACAGGGCACAACAGGGCACAAACACAACACATGTAAATTTGATTTTTTTTTTCTATACAAATATTCTACTTCATACAAGCAATTTCTACCCAAAAATAGATAATAAAAACAACAACAAAGAGGCTTATCTAGGCATTGCAAATCCGAATTTTACTCACTAAAATATTAGCTTTACAAAACTTTCTCTTACAAACGGCCCCTATTTGGTCTTCAAGTTTTCTGCTACTACAATAAGAGATTAGCTTAAAGAAGCCATCTTAAAAGATGTTTTGCACTATTGTCTACTTTGCAATTATGCTCTGCTACTGCAATGGTTATGGGTTTTCTTGAGTAGTATTGAGGATTAACCTTCCCTATATACTAAGCAAATCCTTCAATACTCACAGTGTTTCCTATGGAATGCATTACCATATCATAAAACATACTAGTGCTAAAGAAGCAAAAACACATGGCTTTGTCAGAGAGCTTATTTCTAGCAAGAGAGAGTTGCTGCAAATTTGCCAGAGGGGCTTACTTCCAGCAAGAAAATCTGCCACTGCTATGAATAAATATTCAGCAGTGACAGACTTTTAGTCACTGCTATGAAAATCTATCTATATTGTTTGGGTCAAGAATAGGAAGACTTGCAATATAAACTTAGAGATCACAAGCACACAATAACTCAAGTAAATTCATGATGAAGCAATCACTCAAGTTCAACATCATAGCATCATAGATTGAATTTCACTATTTGACAACTATAAATTCATATTCAAATTCAAATCAAATGAACACATGGATTCAAATTCAAATCTCTCACAAGAAATTTATAATTAAATATGAACCTCAAGATCAGAGAGAGAATTTACCGCTTGAAATCGTAAAGGGCAAACCCTAGGAGGAGAAGAATCGACAGAATGAAGACCTTGAGAGAGAGAGAGAGAGAGAGAGAGAGAGAGAGAGAAAATACGAAACTGAGATTGAATCAAAATCATTGCAGATGGCTCACCTTAGTAGATGATGCAGATAATGGTGGCGATGGAGCTTTGAAATCAAGAGAGAGAACTTTGAAATCAAAATCACCGAGCCGACTCACTAAGCTGTGTATTGATTTATGAGAATGGGGCAAGGTATTGATTTATGAGAAGGAAGCTACTCTACGAAATCAAAATCATTGAGCTCAAGCGAGAGAGTGAGCAAGAGATTTGAGGGATGCCAGCATCTTCTTCTTTACTGAGACTATAGGGTTTAGAGAGAATGAGTGTCTAAAGAGAGAGGGAGAGAGAGTCTAAGAGATTGTAACACATTTGGAGGCATTTATAAACAGTTTCTATTAGCTAAACAATACCGTTTTAATTAACACAAAATGCGACGTTTATAAAACGCCGTTAAATATTACAAAAAGTGGCATTTAAAAAATGTCGTCAAATAAATGTCGTTAAAACAAACATATCCTATAGTGACTCAAGACTTCCATTAGTGTCATGACCCCATCTCGTTCTAAACAGGATGAATTAAAACATTGGAGCTTTAGTGGAAGATTGACTTAGTCTATTAATTACCAAAAATCCATCCAGAGTTTGCAGTTAATCCTGGAAGCACCAAAATGTACCAAGATTTGAAGCAAGTTTACTGGTGGGCCAACATGAAAAAAGATATAGCAGAGTTTGTTTCTTGTTGATTTCTGTGCCAACAATCAACTCTAACACACAACGAACAAGTTCATAATTTAGTTTTTCATACTCCTTCTTCTTCTCTCCTAATACTACACATCTCAAATCACATTAACATATGACATATAACATGAAGGCATGAGCAATTTAATATTCATTGTGATAACTCCGTTCCGTATTATGCTAATGGATCCTAATTATGCTTGTGATTATGCGTTTAATTGATTTTGAGTGTTATTTATATGATTATATGTGATTTTGAATTTCTATCTGTTCACCGTAGGAAAATATGTTCAACTTGCTGTTAGAAATTGAAAATTGAGGGCCTTATCGGCCACAGAAACCGAAATTGGTCGTACCATTATAATCAGCATAATTTTTAGAATCTACGGTGAAATTTAATTGAAAATCGATTCGGAACGAATTAATCAGACTAAATTAATTTAATAATGCTCAACTAATTAGTGTTAATGGAATTTGATTAGAGGTGTGTATATAAATACGCTCATTCACACTCAATTCCTCTCTTTTAATTCATTTGGCTGAAATTAGCTCTCTAAAAAGTGAGAGAACTGAATTTAGAGAGAGAGAGAGAGTGAAGGCAATTGAAGGTTTAATCAAGGAGCTTGGGAATCTTGAAGATAAACTCAAGAATTAACCATAATTTGGAAGATTGAGCTTCTAGGTGAGTAATTGGTTATGAATTCATAAGTTTGAGGTTGTAATTTTGTGAATTCGAGTTAGATGATCATCTAGAACTTGAATTGAAGTAGGTATGTTCATGCATGCATAAAATTGCCATGAATTTGCATAAGCTAGCATGTAATATATTGATTATGAGAAGTTGAGCATTTAATCACACATGCAAGCATGGTTTTGTTGAGTTTCATGATTATAGACACCATTGGTGTCATTTAAAATGGAATTGGGGCCAAAAATAAGCATGCATGTATAATTCAAGGAGTTTATGGAGTTTGGGTATATGTATATTGAAATTGAATTTTGAAGCTATGTGTTTTGTTGTGATGAATTGAGGGTTGGATTATGATTTTGAGCAATTGGCCTCATATTGCTTACATACTCATGATATATAATGTGTTTCCCTATTTTTGGTACCTTAATTCGAACTTTAAAGCCTTTGAATATCGAATTTGAGCCTCAAGAACAGTTCTGGAAAACCCAGAATTTGGCATGTCTGCTCGAGCGGGGAAAAAGCTGCTCGAGCGTGAAATACGAGCTCCCAGAATTTTTGCAGACATTGATGTCAGCTTGAGCGGGGACATTCACGCTCGAGCGGGGAGCCATGTA
Source organism: Camellia sinensis (assembly GCF_004153795.1). NCBI lineage: Eukaryota > Viridiplantae > Streptophyta > Magnoliopsida > Ericales > Theaceae > Camellia > Camellia sinensis. Next base: position 216,790 of record NW_021027255.1, on the reverse strand, counting down.
GTGTGACTTTCAGCTCGAGCGTCCGAATTCACGCTTGAGCGTAAAAATGAGGCAACTAGTATTTTTACAAACCCACAGGGTGTGCTCGAGCGACGGGACCCACGCTCGAGCGGGGACCCCTGTTTCAGAAAATTTGTAAAGGTGTTCTGTGTTTCATTTTCCGTTCTCTTTCACTTCTAAGTACTCTTAGGCATGCATTGAGCATTATGAATGAATTAAAAGAATAAGAAAGAAGCCTAAGAGGGATGTATGAATTAAGAACGGATTGAATCATTTGTGACCCATATGTGTTATGTAATGTGTAGGGTCGAGCTCTAGGGCAAATCAACTAACAGAACACTGTGAGTAATATCTTAATAAAGATATCTGAAGTATGTTATTTGTCCAATTGCTTACTTCCATAAAAGTCTTATAAGTTTGTTACATTAAATTGGAGAAAAATATTTGTTATGCCATATGATTAGGCCAAAGGCCATTTGACATGAATGATTGGGCCAAAGGCTGTTTGACATGAATGATTGGGTCGAAGGCCGTTTGATATGAATGATTGGGCCAAAGGCCGTCGGAGATGAACAATTGGGCCAAATGCCATCGGACATGAACGATTGGGCAAAAGGTCGTCGGATATGAACGATTGGGCCAATGGCCGTCGGACACGAACGATTGGGCCAAAGGCCGTTAGACATGAATGGATGGGCCAAAGGCTGTCGGGTATGAGTTAATTGGGCCTGAGGCCGTTTGATACATCTAGAACTTTAGTCGATTGATACATTAAATAGAAACATGAATTGGGCCCAAGGTCGTCTGATGTAACTGTTTCAAAGTTGTTCATGTATCTTCCTTATTTGATATTATTCACTGGGCTTTCACTCACACTCATTCATGTGTATGTAGCTGAGCCAAGGGATGTCCAAACCCAGCCTCGGTGAAATATGTGAGAAACAGTCAAGGTTTTGAAGAGTCAACCCAAACGTCTCACGCACGAGACTTGTCTTCACCTCTTTTGATCTTTTGATATAGTTTTGTTATATCGGCGAAAACATTGGATTACTTTTGTATAATATCTTTGGGTTTGACCGACTTAGACTTGAATGATCCTGTATGTACAGAACTTTGTGTTATTATCCCTTTGATGTGAGTTATTAATAGGTATATATATATGGATTGATGATATGCCATGTAATGTGTAGCTCTATGGACAAAAGTTTTAAATTTTCTTCCGTTTGGACCCTTTACTCTGATGAGATATGTCTTGTTTGGTTTGAGGCCGTAGGTAATCCCTTGATTACTAGCCGGTTATGTCCTTAACCCATAGGGGCGGGTTCGGGTCAGGACATTCATGATGCATGAAAAGGCGTGGTTGTCACAAATAGAGTCTGTTTTGATAATAATTTGTATTGAACACTTTTTAGATCTGTGATTTGTGTCCATGGAATGATCATTTGGTATTGGTGATCATTTAGAGATCCAAGTATAATAAAATTATTTAGATAGTTAAAAAATATATTTTTAGACAAACATTAATATATATATATATATATATATGTATGTATAAGTTAACTAAAATATCTAGGATTTTTAAATACATTTTTCTAACAATGAGATTAACGTTGACCACAAAAGTTGTTAAGGAATTGAATAGATTTTGGTTTGTGTAACAAGAGGCTAATTATACACTGTCATATCATTTAAGATGTAGGAGCTCATGCATAATGGGTTGAATGAAAATTTTGTTAAGGAACTGGAGGAGTTTATCAAAGTGATAAATAACTGGATGTTTTAGTTTTAGTTTTAGTTTTTGAGTTTTAACGTGTTAATTTGTATTGCAATATAATGTGAAAAATGTAAGTTTTTGAATTGTATTTTTTAAATGGGAATTCCTATGATGTGTACCCTTTTAGAGGGTGCATATCATATGTACCCTACCACAAAAATATGTAACTTATCACAAAATTTTATAACATCAATCACAAAATGCATAATTTTATCATAAATTGGTGTAACAAAATGTCCAAAATTTTATGATTGATGTTGCAAAAGTTTGTGGCGTGATTACGACATTTTTCGTTACATTGATCTTGTGAAATTTCATGATAAAATTAGACTTTTTGTTATAAGATAGATATGCATTTTCCTTTTTGAATATATTTTTATAATGGTAAATTTATCATTGATAATTACTAATTAGAGTTGAACACATTGGTAAAAATAAGTGCAGTTCACAAAATTGGTCCATGACTACACCCACATTTTTCAGCTTCATATGTCGAAATGGGCATGTTTTGGGCTGAGTTTGCCTTCATTTTTTAGGATTCATTGAATAAAATATTCATGTAAAAAGTAAATTGATAAATGATTGGATATCAGTGGTTATATGTTTGAATCACATTTATCTTAAATAAATAAATGACAAATATAATTTTAAGAATAACCATCAATTTTTTGCAATACAAATGTGATTCAAAGTTATAATTACCAATATCTGATCATCTTGATTTTATATTAAAATTCTAATCAACGAATCTTAAAAAGTGAGCGATTCAGATTACCGAAATCGATAACAAAATAAGCCCATCAAACCCAAACTATTCCCTTAAGTTGGATGGCAAAAGGTGATCATATGACAAGATCCAAACTTTTTTTTTTCACCAATCAAAAATTCATTTTCCTTTCTTATGATAGCTCATAAAATATTCTTGCGTCAATGTGAAGAAGAGCTTTGTCGATGTATTTAGACTTACCCATTTCAAATCCCTCTATATGAAGGTAAATGTAAAATAAACATTTTTCTTTTATTTGTTATCCAGGCAGAGATCTATCAAGAATTGCAACTACAATATAGTTTCCTATCATTGGTGTAAAGAGAAAGAGATGGTCCAACAAGGCAATCCATATGGGCATGGGAATAGATGAGGACGATGGCAACTAGTGGTCCGTCAACATGGTGGCAGGGGAGTGTGGAGCAGAAAGGCAGACGCAACTACACACTCTATTTTTGTGGATAACATTCCAGAATCTATGGGGACCAAAGGGTTATACACTATTTTCTTTAACTACGGTGTAGTCATGGATGCTTTTATTCCAAACAAGAGAAGAAAGATAACATGATCTCGTTTCGGCTTTGTACGTTACAACTGCTCTATAGCAGCAGACATGGCATTACAAAAAACACATGGACTTTGGTGCGATGACAGAGCACTGAAGGTCAAAATGGCAGAGTTTGGAAAAAAGGTTGGTCCGAAGCCCAGGTTGATACAAGGACCACAGACAAGCAAGGCTGCAAATGGAAATCACATGGTTATTGATGGATACCAAAGGACCAGGTCCTTTGTTGAGGTTGTGTGAGGTAGAGGTATCCAATCAGATGCAATCCGAACCATTCAAGTATTTGAGGAAGGCAATGGTTGGTTGTACGAAAGTGTAGTAGTAAGGTTAAAACCATCCTCCTCAGTAGTTGACTTTAAGGAGGAAATCGTAAGGAGAGACTTTGGGGATATAAAGGTGAGAATGGGTGGCGGAAGAGATATGGTTCTCACCTTTAAATCAGTTGAAGATATGAAGGACAAATTTCAGAAAATGCAGGAGTGACATAATGAATGGTGTGAATCAGCTTATGAATGGCAGCAAGGGCTAGTGATTGCACGAGAACAATATGTCTACCTTGGCTGCTATGGTGTACCATTGAACTTGTGGAGTTTTAATACATTTTGCAGTATTGGCAAGATTTGGGGTGCATTGACTGATATAGATGATGATACACTTCGGCTTAACTCCCTCTACTATGGTAAGATGAAAATAGCCACGACAAGTATGGATTCTATCAATCACACCATAAATTTAGAGTGCAAAGGTAAAATTTAACCTGTGAGGGTATGTGAAGAACAAATTATAGTTTCTAAACCATTGCAGGATCAGTGTGTGTACCATTTCACTGAATGGAAGAATGGAGTGAAGACATTCCCTGAGGGGCTAGTTCAGCTTGTTGATAACATCACTCAAAGCCCAAATACTACTCTAGGCCATATTACACCACTATCCTTTTTTCCAGCAAAAAAAGAGAAAATAAAAGGAAAAGAAATACCAGCAACAAGAAAACAATTGTAGAAGTAGCGTATAAAGGGGAAAGTCGGTGTTACCAAGAGGTTGGGGTAACCTTCCTTGAATTTGAGGAAATGTGCATTTTTTAGGTCGGCGATTGCGGCCATCTCACTGTCAATAGCAAGCGGCACCAGTAGAGGTAGGCGAGTATTGTCAGAGGCGGAAGCTACAATTCAAATAGGCAAAGCCCTTGCTCTTGATTGTGAAGGCAAAGAAGAGGAGGTGCTTAGTAAATTACATGCTCTTGAAGCTCAAGATGAACAGAGAGCAAGGCTGAGGTAAGGGGAGGACAATTAGATTAATACAATCGGTTGTTTAGAGAGTTTGATTGTGCTTATGAAGTTACAGTCATGGAATGTGAGGGAAATTGGAAGATTTGAAAAAAATGAGGCAGATAAAGAAAAGTCTGGCAGATAGAAAAGTGAATATTGAGTTATTACAAGAAACTAAGAAGGCAGCAGTTGATTCTACCTTGGTTAGGTTTGCGTGGCCGGGGGACCATTTTGAGTTCATGGCAATAGATGCGATCGGTAGAGCTGGAGGGCTGCCATGTATTTGGAATCCAAAGGTGTTTCTCTTGAAGGAGTGTTGCAGTACTCATCATTTCATCCTTCTATCAAGTATATTATTTTCCTGTTTTGATTGTGTTATTATTAATGTTTATGGTCCTAATGAGGTGGCTAAAAGGAAAGAGACTTGGGATGTGTTAGTGAGGTTGAAATCCAGTTTCTTGGGGCCATGGTGTATGGGGGGTGAATTTAATGAAATTAAGAGTATTTCAGAAAGAATAGGGTGCTCGAGAAGGGATCGAGGGATGAGGGATTTAAACAATATGATTGAACAACTTGAGTTGATAGATCTACCTATGTTAGGGAGGAAGTTTACTTGGTGTAAGACTCAAGCTAGGGAGAAATGGAGCAGAATTGATCGATTTTTACTTAATAATGAGTGGGTGCAGCATTTTTCCTTCAAATTATAAGGTCTTCCTAAATTGTTTTTCGATCATTGTCCTATAATTTTAATGGAGGATGATAGGGATTGGGGACCTAGGCCTTTTAGGTTTCTTAATGCTTGGCTTCTTCATCCAAAATTTCTATCATGTGTTCAACATAGTTGGTTAGAATCTTTTGTGGAAGGTTGGGCAGGGTTCAAGTGCCTTATGAAATTTAAAGCACAGAAATAGGCACTCAAACAGTGGAATGTTGAGGTGTTTGGAAAGATTGAATCAAAGTCGAAGAGTAAAGAAGATGAGGCTTGTGCTCTTGATTTGTTAGCTGAGAAGAGACCACTTCTTGATCTACAACTGCTTAGAAGAAAAGAAGTGAGGGGCAAAGTTTAGAGGCTACGTAAAATGTTGGAGTGGATTTGGCTACAAAAATCTCAAGTGAATTGGACATCTAAAGGGGATAAAAATACAAGATTCTTTCACATTATGGCATGTAATAGAAATAGTAGGAACTCTTTGTGTTCAATTGTCGTGAATGGTTCAATGATTGAAAAACCTTTGGAAATTAGGGATGCAGTTAAGGCTCAATTTATGAGGCTATTCTTTGAAAATTGGAAAGCCCGACCCAAACTGTCTGGCCCTTTTAAGAACATAGGGAATGCACAAGGGTGGCACAATTGGAAGCAGAATTTACAGAGGAGGAAATCAAGAATGTGATTAAGTGCTGGGATGGCAATAAGGACCCTGGGCCTGACGGATTTAACATGCCATTTTTCAAGAAATGTTGGAAAATTGTGAGGTTTGATGTGTTACAATTTATGAGGGATTTCCATCAAAATGCAAGGCATGTTGGCGGGCTAAATAGCTCTTTTATAGCCCTAATCCCCAAAGTTTTAAGCTCGTCTTGCTTGAATGAATATAGGCCCATCAGTTTGATTGGTTCCCTGTATAAAACTGTAGCTAAAGTGCTAGCTAACAGAATGAAACAGGTGATGCCCAAGATTATTGGTGAGGCTCAGTCAGCTTTTTTGGGGGTTAGGAATATACTAGATGGCATATTGATAGCCAATGAAATAATGGATGGGTGGAAAATATCTAATAGAAAAGGCTTGGTGCTTAAATTGGACTTTGAAAAGGCCTACGACTCTATTAATTGGGAGTTTTTATTTGATATGTTATCAAAGTTTGGTTTTGGAGCTAGATGGGTAAGATGAATGAAAACTTGTGTTTCCTCTGCTAAGATCTCTGTTTTGGTGAATTGGTCACCAACATCTGAGTTTTGTCCACAAAGAGGCCTTAAACAAGGAGATCCGTTGTCACCATTCTTATTCAACATTGTAGCATAAGGTCTCAATATTTTGTTGAGCAAAGCTAGAGAGTTGGGTCTAATTCAAGGGGCCTTGGTGGGTTCAAATGGTTTAAGATTCCCGCACTTGCAATTTGCGGATGATATGATCTTGTTCTATAATGCGTATAAGGTGGAGGTGAGTAACATTAAAAGAATTCTATGATGCTTTAAAATTACATCAGGTCTAAAACTTAATTATCACAAGAGAGTCATATTTGGGTTTGGGGTAGATGAGGGTTTGCTGCAGGAGTTTGCTTCTTGTTTAAGTTGTCTTCATCAAAAGTTGTTTTTCAAATACTTAGGGCTTCCTTTGGGGGCTAATCCTAGTAAGAGGAGTACTTGGAAACCTGTTCTTGATAAATTCAAGCAGAAATTGTCTACATGGAAGTGAAGATTACCATCCTTTGCTGGGCGCTTAACTCTAATCAAATCTGTAATGTCTAATTTACCCATCTATTATCTTTCATTGTTCAGAATCCCTGCCGGAGTGGCAAAGGAAATTGAGAGAATGCAATCAGCATTTATTTGGGGTGGATCCGATCTTAGAAGAAAAATACATATGGTCTAGTGGGAGGTGGTTACTAAGAATAAGAAACTAGGTGGGTTAGGTTTGAGGAGGATTACAAGTTTCAATCAATGTCTCTTGCTGAAATGGTGGTGGAGATTGGTCTTGAGAATCACTCCCTTTGAAAGGAAGTGATTTGTGCAAAGTATGTGTCCTTGGATGGAAGATGGATACCACAATTAATAGGCAGAGAGTCCAAGATCTGGTCGGGTATAATTCGGGTTGTTCTGTTCAATCTAGAGCTGCATCACTTTTATATTAATAATTCTCAGATTGTTCTGGGGGATGGGAGGAGAGTTCGTTTCTAGAGGGACAAGTGGTTGGGTAATGTATGCTTAATGGATGAATTCCCAAGGCTCTTTTCCTTATCTAATGATAAAAATGGTGTGGTTAGTGTGTTCTTTGAAAAAATGGCGGAGAATGGTGGCTGGAACATGGGCTTTAGACGACCTTTGGTGGTCTGGAAGGAGGAAGAAGCTAACAGACTCTTTAATCTGCTAAACACTACACCATTACTGTGCACTACCAGATCTGATGAGCTCAAGTGGGGTGCAAACCCATCTGCTCTTTTTAATGTTTCATTAGCCTCTAATTGGATTGAATCTCATCTGGGACCTATAGTACCAGTGGCTGCCTCAATTAGGAACAACTTTGCTCCTCCCAAAGTGTATTTCTTTGGGTGGCTGGCTTGGCTGGGCAAAATTAAAACTTTTAGTTTTCTCCATAGAATTGGAATTCTACCAGGGAGTGCTAATCTTAATTGTGTTTTCTATCATAATGAGATTGAAACTGTGGAACATATTCTTCTTTTCTGTCCTTTTGTTTGCTTGCTTTGGTCCAACATTGTACGATGGTAGGGTATGCAGTGGGTGTTACCATGCTCAATGTCCGGACTGTTGCATTGGTGGTTTGGATGTAGAATGAAGAAGTTGGAGAAGAAAATTTGAATGGTTCTACCTTTGGTTATTCTCTGGTCTACATGAAAGCATTGCAATGATTGTGTCTTCATTGGTTCTCAACCTAACTTGGATGATTTGTGTGAATTAGTAAAGATTCGAGTAGCTATGTGGCTCAAAGCCTCACAAGTTCAATGGAGTTCTCTATTAATGACTTAGTATCTAACCTGCCACAGGTGATGTTTTGTATCAGAAATGGAGGCTGACTAATCTGGATCAAGTCTGGTGACATTTTTTACTCTGCTGCTCTTACTTTACTGCTAGTACTCTGCCTACCCATATGAGCTGTTTGTTTTGTCAGCCCATAAATGGTGTGATGGTGCTCATGGTAGCATCACCACAGAAGTGTTTGGTTCTGGATGGTAGCATCACCACAGAAATGTTGTGTGTTGAATTGCTGATGTCTATACTGGTCTCATCACTGTTGATGCCTGATTGGTTGTTGATTGGTCTGTGGATTGGATTATGGTGTTTTTGTTTTCTCATCAATTCTGGTATTCTAGATTTTGGTGTTTTATTTTCCCATCAATTTTGGTGTTATGTGCTGCACCACTGATGTCTGCATTTTTCTGGTTGGTTGCTGGCTTGAATTGGTTGTTGGTCTGAATGGAGTTCATGGCAGCCGAGGCTTGTACAGGCCTCATGTTGTTCTGATGTTTGGTTTGTGGATTGGATTCTTGTGTTTTTGGGTAGACAATGGGACACGTGGAAATTGAATTGCTGATCTGGTGCTAGTTTTGGTTTGCTATGCTGGTGGTTTTTTGCTGAATCAGATGCTCTGGTGCTAGTGTTGATGCTATAGGGGTGTTTTTTTTTTTTTTTTTTTTTGGTGAAGATTTGTATCAGAATTAGAGGTTGAATGTTTGGGCTCAAGTCTAGTGGCATGCAACAGGTGCTTGATTAGGTGTAGATGGTCGCTAGTCTGTTACTCTACTATTATCACTATGCTGCTAATACTCTGCTTGCCAATTTGAGCTTTTTAATGGTTCATCAGTCTATGAAAGGTGTGAATCCCTTCTGGGACCTAAAATAGATGCTCTGCTCAGCAAAGCTTCTGGTTTGTTTTGTCCAACTAATTGGCTTAAAGAGTGGTTGTTACTGTATTCTGTGCTGATGGTGTTGTGTGGTAAAGGAATGTGTCTAAGGTTAGATTATGTTTATAAAGTGGATGGTTGGATGAGACTTGGGATGAGAAGATGTCTTGGGTAGAGGTGCAGTATTGTCTATAAGGTAGAGGTGCTGCTGGTGCGTGCTGTTGTTATGAGCTGCTATCATGAGGCTGCTCTTGGTGGTGAAGAGGTGCATCTGATGTATTGATCCATTTACACTGTTGCAATGCTGCAGTTTGATTGTTTTGTTTTTTCCTTTCTTTTGTTGGTTGCTTTTGATTGGTTTCTCACCAATCTTGAGTTAAGTGCTAGCAAATGATTTTGCTTCCTTTGCGATGCCAGCCTAGTTGAGATTGTTGAGGTTAGCTATGATACTCAGTGCACTTCTTTACGTTGTTGATGTATTTTTGCATGTATATTGCATCAGTAAGGCTTTATTTTGCCGATCAAAAAAATACAGTATTCTTGCTATGAGCAATTATCAGATAATGACAGGAGGGTAGGTTATATGTTTTCTCTTGTAATTGGTTCAAAGGAAGAATAATTTGTGGAGGGTCAATTTATTGAAAAAAATTGTAAGATAATAAAAAACAAACGGTCTGTAGTAGACCTTTTCAAATTCAATCTTTTTAGTAGATATATAAAAAAATGTATTGAAATATACCCCAAAAAAAATTAAATTAAAATATTTTGGAATGTGTAAAAGTTGCAGTGCGATTTTTTGTTCTTTTGGGGCATTTCCTTCCATTTATTTACCATAAATAAAACATTTTGACAAAAAAAAATATAATAATAATAAATAAGAAATACAAAATACTATAGACAGAGAGGAAAAAAATAAAAGAAAAAAGAGTTAATTACACTTAGCACTCATACATTTTCACTGTAATATCATTTTGTTCATCCCTTTTTGACAATCAACCTTTTAAGCTTTTAAATCAAATTGCAATATTATCCTTCTATCCATTTACTATTAAGGTTAACGAAAGTTAAAAGTAAAGAAGCAAAAGTAAGATTAAAGTGAAAGTGTAACCGCAAGAACGAAAGTGAAATTTTGATGAAATATAAGAATGCTAACTATGTTTGGTTCCATTTTTCTAAAAACAGTTTTCAGAAAATTTTACTTTCTTATTTTTCGTATTTTTTGTTTTTACTGAATTTTTTTAATATTTTATGCAAATTTTTTACTTTTTAGACACACCTAACATAAATACACCTAAAAAGCAAAAAATTTGTAAATTTTTTTTTAAAAAAAATTCACTAAATACCATAAATACAAAAAAAAAATACAAGAACTCAGTACATTTTTTTATATTTTTTGTATTTCTTAATTTTTTAAAATATTTTTTCATATTTTTTTTACTTTTTAGATACATGTAAGTAAGGTACATCTAAAAAAGTAAAAAAATGTTTAAAATTTAAAAAATATTCACTAAAAACAAAAAAAAAACACGAAAATCAAACAACTCAATTTTTAAAAAACTTAATCCAGAAAACTCGAACCAAACACACTGAATGAGATTAAAAAAATGTCACATTTAGCTTACATGACAAATTACGTCAGTTTTATTAGCCAACTTGATTTAAAATGTATAGAGCTAATTGTCATAATTATTAAAAGGGTAAATTTCAAATACACCCCTAGAGATTTGCTTAAAATATATATTGGCCCTTGTTTCTCAAAAAGGAACTTTCCACTAATTTTTCCACAATTTATTTCATATTTTATTTTGGTCTATTTTATTTTATTTTATTTTATGTTCAAAGGTTAATAGCAATTGACGGAAATACCATATCGAAACGCATTGAAAGCGTGAGATCTAAATTGATGAAATGCAAACTTAGACTAAAATAAAAATTTGTTCAAATTAAAAGGACTAATCATATAATTTACGTTTTCTTAATGCCATGCTTAGATGCTGAATAAAAAAATAAACCATATGAGACAATGCTACGGGCAAATTTTTTTTTTTTTTTTCTTTGTTTTTTTTTTTTTTAGAAATTTTTTTTTTTTTGACTTTTTGGTATGGGTTGTTGGCTTTTTTGATAATTTAACTATTTGACTTTTTGGCTAAAAGGGAGGGTTCCCAAACGAGGCCTAAATATGTGTGAGAGAAAAAGTGATAAGGAAAGAAGAAGAAAAGGAGAAAGGAGAGAGAAAAAGTAATTGATTGATGTATAATAGAGAGAAAAAGTAATTGAGAAAATTTATAATCGAACTTGTTTTGGGAAATTTTATTCTAAAAACATGCTTCAAAACACAAATCAAACACACCCTAAGGCTTCGTTTGTGAAGAAGGGTTGGGTGGGTTTAGGGTTATTTTAGTCACAAAAAGATAAAATATGTTTTTTAATTTAATAAGACAAAACTCAAATCTAATCTATAATCATTCTATTCTTTCTTTCACAAAAAATAAAAAGTCAAAAAATTACTTCCGAACGACACCTTTTAACTCCGGAATAAAATAAGCAAAAAACTAAAATATCAAAAAATCAACCTACTTCTAAAATAATCCTAAATAATACATATTAATTAAATAAAATTATAGACCTCATTTTCCCTATCAATTACAAGAGCACCATAAACCAGTTCGTTTTTGTGGGGTGTTTTGAGAAGATGATAAAAAGTTGACTTTTGATTTTTTATCAAGTTTTTTTGACTTTTTTCGGAAGTGATTTAGGAAGTTGATAAAAAGTTACTTTTTTGTTTTTTTGTATAATATTTATTTATTGTATCACATCACATTAAAATGACCAAAATACCAAACTAAACTTACTATTTGACCCGAGTAATTGTTTGAACAATTATGTAATTCTTGGAGGGCAATTACATAATTTTACCACCTGCGTTTTTGGCCCCGTTTGGTAGAGTTGTGGGAAAGAAATTATGATCCCATTTGGTAGAGTTGTGGAAAAGTGATTATAGCTTATACCTTAACAGCTTATAACTTATAACTGTGAATATAGGCTGATTTTTTACTTATAAATTAAGTTTCTCCTCCCCCACTCAAAGAATAAGTTGATTTTTTACTTACAAAAAACTATGGGGTGTTTGTTTCAGCTTTTCAGAGCTAACTTATGGTTTTTAGCTTTGAAAAAGTTATTTTGGACTGTTTGGTTAAACTTACTTCAAACAGCTTCTGATTCTAACAGCTTATTTTAACTTAAAAAAGCTGATTCTGAGAAGTTGCTCACCCATTGCTTCTGATTATCAGCTTCTACTGTGGACATGTTAATTTTTGGTTCTACTCTTAAATTTTTTTATTTTTTATTTTTTTAAAAATAGAAAAAGACCTAAATGGATTCACTACAACAAAAAGCATTTTTGGCGACGTTTTTTAGCAACCAAATTGAATTTTGTTGCCAATTGTATGTTTTTGGCGACAATATATGTGTTGGTCACCAAAAAATACACTATTAGCAACAAATATCTTAATTCGTCTCTAAAAATGGTTAGCGCCAATTTAATTTTCTGCGCGGGAGCGCTAAAAAAGTTTTGGCGACGAAATTAATATTTGCCGACGAAAATGTTTGTCGCCAATTTGGATTTTTTGGCGACGGAATTAAAATAGTCGCTGAAAAGTGAATGATATTTATGGCAACATAATAATTTTCGTCGCCAATAAATTTCTTGTCAAAACGACGTCGTTTTGAATTTGTCTTTTTTTTTTTAATGACCGAATAAACAAGATTGACCTAAAATGTGTCTTCTTCGTCTTCTCATTCCACAACCTGGAGCGGCACAGAAGAGAAACAGGTATGTCTTCTCTCTCTCTTCTTCGTCTCTCTTTCCCAATGCATGTCTTATTTGTTGGGTTTAA
>NW_021027255.1:76410-203750 GCF_004153795.1 Camellia sinensis | reverse complement strand
TGATTTTTCCCTCACACTCTCTCATCTTCCTCTTTTTCTTCTTTGTCATCAATCTGATTTTTCGAACTGATATTGTGATTTTCGGACTGATATATTCTAATTTTTGGACTGAATATAGAATAAATTTTGTATTTTTTAGGGACTGATATTATAATTTTGGGTATGGATCATCTGGTTTAGGAGGGTATAATAGTTTCAGGCTCTGAATCTAAATGTGTAGGAGGATAGGACTTAATTATTTGAAGTTTCAAAACTCCTGCAGGTTCGTTCTTTTATTCTTTAGTACATTTTCATAAATCTGTACATATTATTTTACTATTTATTGGAAAAGCAGTAATGAGCAGGATTTCTTGACCATTGCGTATGGGAATTGTTGGGGGAGAGTTTAATATGATGACTAATCCAAAGTGATATTTGTTATTTTTTATGAAGGTTATGTTTGTATGTATATTATTAGCTACCTATATTCCTGTATGTTTTGGCACACATTTTGGGTGCAACTCTAACTAAGCTATAGCTACAATACTGACTAACATAAATGGCAAAACTGCAATTCGTTCAATAGCACAAATAGCTTATTGTGTCCTTAAGGGTTCAACATGCCATTTTTCAGTAGAGTGACATAGCAGTAGAAGTCACATAAACAAAGATGTTGGGGTGGGTTTGAGCCCTTCTGAAAATGTATATTGGTGTCAAAGAAACCTAGACCCAACCCATCTTGCTAAAAGTTCAGGTTGATGATTGATCATTTTTCATTTCCAAAGAATATATTAGGCTATTTGGAGAAGGTTATTGGTTTTTGTTATTCTGCTTGTAATTGCCCTAAATAATTTTATGTTATTTAAGAATGTGTTATCAAGAGATGTACTTTGTCTGTTAATATGGGCTACAGAGGCAAAATTTCAATCTCATCTGCGAGTTAGCAGATGTGAACTCTGCAAGCCAATGCACTTGCTTACATAAATACTATTATACATTGCATGTTTCACAATGTTATGCTGTGTAAGCTTTCTTCTAGATGGTACTTTGTCCATTTTCAGCATTTGTTGTCATCTTTCCCATCTTCACTAAAAACTATGAGTGTGTGAGTGAATACATTTTCTCCCTCTTGTATTCATCCATTGGTTCAATGAATTTGATCAATAAAACCATGTGTTAGACACTATTGAAATATGGAACATATATATGGGGTAGTGTATTTTTTCTCTAAACAAAAATCCTGTTTTCTGCCACTTAGTTTATGCATTGTTTTTGACCTCTTCATGCTTAGTATTTACAGTTATGCTTAAGTTTATGTCTTATGTAGCTGCATGACTTTTTTTAATGGTTGTTGCAGCTCTCAAACCTGGAAGTTTGGTTTCAGTGGCCAAAAGACATTGTACGGAAATTAGTATAAGGGGATCTAGACCTTGGTATTGTGGGTCTTGATACAGTTAGTGAATATGGGCAGGTATGAATTGTGCAAATGAGTTTTTTTATTCACATAAGGGAGAAGTCACAATTGTGAGAAGTGAATAGTTGATTGTATGCTCATGTTTGATACCCGTTGAGCAAGTTTCCTACTATGACTTATAAGTTTTGTTCATTTAACATACGCTTCAGTAATCTTCTCTAATCAGTGATATGAAAAATTCCTTTTGCTTTTGGCTTCGTACACTTGTGACATATAAAGATGGCATCTCCCTCTTGATGCATTGTTTTTCTTAAATAAATTTGATTATCAAAAAAGAAAAAAGATACCATCCTTACTGTTAATGTTGCATTCATCTTGGCACTGCTAATTTTCTTGTGCACTTGTTTTCATTTAGTTTGATTTTGTGGGAAAATATTAACAATTGAAAATTATCATGTGAATTACTTTTCATATGGGAATGAAGATCTAATTCTTGTTCATGATGCACTTGAGTTTTGAGACTACCGTTTATCCTTGGCAGTAAGTCATTGTTCTCCTTTAACACAATACAGTGGTATGCTGATTGTCACGCGGTTGTACGGTTGTGGGTATAATACATATTTTCTTTTCGTCAGATACCCAAATATGGGATTTTTGAGAATGCAAACTCAATGAAGGAGCTAGTGCAAATGAGTCAATGGACACCCGAGAAACCTCTGAGAGTTGCCACTGGTTTCACTTATGTATGTTGCATTTCACTTTGTCCTATCATTTTTCTGTTGTATTATTTCTTTCTAAATAATTTTTATTTATAAGTTTCAATTAAGAAGTTTGGTTGGGATTAAGTTTGTAGTCCATTCTTGTGCACAGCTGGGTCCTAAATTTATGAAGGAAAATGGAGTGAAGCATGTTACTTTTTCAACTGCTGACGGAGCATTAGAGGCAGCTCCTGCGGTAAGAGTTATTTTTTTCTATAGTTTTATTATTTTTGTCAAGTTATGCTATCTCTCGTGAGTATTGCACGTGATGCTTGCCAGGGAGAGTGGACAGTACATGAAGGCTTGGCCATTAAAGTCTCACATGTTCACAAATACTATACTTATTTGTCAAATATTTCTTCTATCTTGTTAGTGGTTATTTTTTATTGTGGGGTGTTTATATTTATCTCCAGTTTCACAAATCTGCACCCTTGATTTGATGCAGTCAAGCTATGTTAATTGACTCTTCATATGTGTGTAGTACCCTTTTTCTGGAAACTAGACACTAATGTAAGGGTATGAGATATGTATGTGACACTTGTGGTTAGACATTCACCTAGGTAGAAGCATGTCAAATAATTGAAGTTTACAATATAACTATGTAAAAATACCCTCTTTCTTCTTCTTATGATTTTTTTTTTGGGGAGGGGGGGAGGTTGGGTAAAAATTTGACCTATTTTCTAATTAAACCAGTGAAGCAAAAATTTGAACCCGAATTCCCTGCATGTTTCAATATCATTTTGAAGTTATAGTATATATATGTATACATATAGAGGAGTTGGTACATGTATATATGTGTTTCATTTTCAAGATCTCAATTAGCTTCTTACCTGTTTTTTGATTTATTGTTGCCATTGGCTATGAATGTAATGAACTAACTGAATTTTGCTTTTTGATTTATTGTCGTGACATTTTAGAATTTTGGCAGGCAATTGTGCCTTCGTTTGTTACTTCTGTTTACATTCTTTTTTTTGTTTTTCAGTGATCAGATCACTGAATCTTTAATAAATGAAATTTTTATAAAAGTTTACCATGCTTGACTTGCTATAAAAATCAGCTTCCTTTTTGTTCTGGATGCTGTTTTGAATAGGTAAAATTCAGAACAGTTCATTTTTTCTAGCTCATTGTTTATAGCATTTTTCTTTTTGAAATTGGTTGCTTAGTATCTATAAAGTTAACTTATTTATTTGGCATTGCATAGTTCCTGCCTCCTAATGCAACTCATTTAATATAAATTGCATTATATATGCTAGTTCCCAATGGTATTAATATTAGCTGCTTGCTTTGTTGTTGAAAAAGATGGGAATAGCTGAAGCTATTGTGGACCTTGTGAGTCGTGGAACCACATTGAGAGAGAACAATTTAAAAGAAATTGAAGGTGGAGTTATATTGCAAAGTCAGGTGCACTCTCTTTGGACTTAACCAAGCATGCCAAACGGTCATTGATAATTTATTTTAAAGAGGGTCTTCAAGTATTAATTTGAAAGTCTCTCTACTTTATCTTTGTTGTCTTCAGGCTGTCCTTGTTGCTAGCAGGAAGTCATTGACCCAACGGAAAGGTGTATTAGACATCACGCATGAAATTCTTGAAAGATTGGAGGCACATTTGAGGGCAATTGGACAGTTCACAGTGTGCATAATTTATTTTTTATGTTATGGTTGTAGTTGCCTATAATTTCATTGTCTCATGCTATTTATGTTAGGTTAATGCAAACATGAGGGGAAGCAGTCAAGAGGAGGTGGCGGAGCGAATACTGAGCCAAACATCATTATTGGGCTTGCAGGTGAATCAATCTCTCTTTCTTTCAAAGAAATGTGAAAACCAAACCATATATATTGTTTTATCCTAGTACAAGTTAATTCTAAATGGCGTGTATTGTGGAAGCACTCACTGGAGATACTTTGATATTTTTGAATTATTGATTAAATGTTGAGTTCTTCTCAGTTCCAAGAGCTGCTTTAAATGCTTTTCATGTTTATATATGCAGGGGCCAACTATAAGTCCTATTTTTTGCAAACGTGATGGGAGAGTAGCAGCAGATTACTATGCCATAGTCATATGTGTGCCCAAAAAGTTGCTTTACAAGTCTGTCCAACAGCTGAGAGCAGTGAGACACTTTTTCTTTCTTTACTTAATATATGCCATTAATTATAACAATAGAAACTATTCCTTCCCAAGTTCCCACCCATCCACCCACGACACGCAGAGAGTTAGAGAAAGACCACAAAGTTTAGGGTTTAGTCTTATTTGGGGTAGAGAATGAGAGCTGCCACTTTGTGCAAATAATGCTGTAATTTAATTTTGTATCATGTCTAACTTCCCACTAGCTCACATTTATAGGACCAACTTTGTGTAATTACTTGCCATGTCAAATATCATATTACATATAGAACACGAAAACTTTCTGGCTCTGATGAGGACATCAAAATTTGACTAAGAACCACTATAGAATTTCTGGCACAATGGGCCAACCAATTCCACTGGTTGTCAGCTTGTCCCTGATTTTCCAAGTAAAAACATGTTTCGTGTAAATAATGCCAGAAAATTGGTTGGTTTTGGTTGAATCTGATTTGAGGCTTGTTTAATGTTTTTTTTTTTTGTTTGTGTGTGTGTGTGTGTGTGTGTGTGACTATTTTAGAATTTGAATATAGGAAAACACTGTTCCATCTTTTTTGCGTTGAAGTGTACATTTCATGATTTGCAGCCTCATCTTCAATTTTTTCCCATTTCATTTCTCCTATAGGAAAACATGTTTCCTGTTTCATTTGCAGCCTCATATGGATTTTATCTGGTTCCTCTTAATTTTTGGTTCCATTTCTTCTTTGGCCTTTTGAAGTTTTTGGGACTCTCATATTGACCTTTTGGAACTTTTTTGCTTGACTGTATTGTCTAATGCAGATTGGAGGTAGCGGAGTTCTGATTTCACCTCTGACCTACATTTTTGATGAAGAAACTCCACGATGGCGCGAACTCCTTTCGAAATTAGGGCTCTAGTCATTTCTTTTTGTGGAATGCGTTGGGTGGTTTTGCATTCTGTGGCACAAACATGTTGAAGAAACGGAACTCGTGCTTTTAAAGAATTAGAGAATTTGCAGGTGTAGATTGGGCAGCAGCTTGTGACGTTAGAGAAATTTCCATGTCGTGATTTTTTTTTTTATGTATAAATTGAACTTTTTGCATCTTTTCGATGCTAGTTCAATTTTTTTTTAATTAGTGTTCTGTCTCTCTCCCTCCCTCTCTATCCTGTTGTAGCTTGTAACCATAATGTTTTTCTTATCAGCATTTGGAGTCTGGTGTGCATTGCATAAAATCCAATATAATCGGGACCTATAAGATAAACTCTCTCTCTCTCTCTCACACACACACTTACATATTGCAAATTCTATTGTTTGGTGTGGGACAGGCGTTGTTTCGTTGCAAAAGGGCAAGCAGATGGGGTCCTGACGGGACATATAGAAGGCATTACTTTTATTGACAGTCGTGGAGATGGCCGTTATTTTATCTCGAATGGAAAGGATCAGGTATTCAAACTTTGGGATATTCAGAAAATGTCTTCTAACGTCACTTGGTACACTTCTTTTGTTGCTTTTGTTTTGCATTCGTGTTTACTAATTCTCAACTGTACTCTAGTGATTGAACTGATTTGATTCTCTGATGAGTAATAGAAATTTATATAATACAGTAATGGAGGAGACGTGGAGGAACCTAATGTCCTATTGTTAACTTTCAATTCTTTAAGTTATCCAAAACATGCCCAGTTAGAGAGAAAATTTAGAAAAAAAAAATAGCAACTTTGAAAATATGAACTTAAGGTTGTTGGCATGAATTCTGGCATTAACTTGTATGATGCTCAAAGACAAATTTTAAATTTTACTTAAGGATCGCTATATGAAAAAATGTCTGCATAATGTTTAATATTTATAATCCATGTTCTTTAGGTGGGATCTCATGTTAGATATCATTCATATTCGTTGCTGGTCAGTCATATGCTAAATCGTTCAAATATGTATATGCTTACTTGACTTGTGCCATTGGGATCTCTTGCTTTTTGGCTCTAGTTCTTCCCTGGGCATTGACCTAGAGAAATTCTTAGGAATGATACATCTTACATACTCTGCTTACTCCAAAACTTGGGTTTCAACAGGCTTCCTTTGCTTAATGTTCAAACTTAGATCTTTTTCTTTCTCTAAATTTTTTTGTTGAATTAATACACTAGGATGAGTAACTGGAGAATGTGACCCTTCTTAATTGGCCGCCTTCTCCGTGCAACATGACATTTTTGTCATTGCAAATGATCAATCATGCTGCAAGAGTGTTTATTTATCAAAAAAAAAATAAAAAAAATCATGCTGCAAGAGTGTAAATAATAAGACACAGGCCACTTTGGTTGGACCTTTTCATTTATTTATGCTTAGTTTGTTGCAGCAGAATACGTTTTCTACATTTTTTGGAGTTTGGTATTATGACAAATGGAAGTCAATGGAAAACAATTCTCATGGTCAATGGAAAAAAACTTATTTGAACAGAAAATGTTTTCTAATGGCCACCAAATGCTAAATAATCAGACAGCTTGTTCAAGCCTAAATAGACTTGTAGGAACAAACAGGACTTCAATTGGATCTCTGGTTAGAAAATTAGATGGAAAATTGTAAAACACAAGACTTAAAAGGCCCGTTCGGGGGCTGAAATTGCGAAATGACCACCGAAACCACTGAAACTTGGCACGGACCACTTGTTCAAGCCTAAATAGACTTGTAGGAACAAACGGGTCCTCGATTGGATTTCCGGTTAAAAAATTAGAAGGAAAAATGTAAAACACAAGACTTAAAAGGCCCATTCGGGGGGCGAAATTTCAAAATGACCGCTAAAACCACCAAAACTTGGCACGGACAGCCTTTTCAAGCCTAAATAGACTTGTAGGAACAAACGAGACCTCTATTGGATCTCCGGTTAGAAAATTAGAAGGAAAATTGTAATACACATGACTTAAAAGGCTCGTTCAGGAGCTGAAATTGCGAAATGACAACTGAAACCACCAAAAATTGGCACGAACAGCTTGTTCAAACCTAAATAGACTTGTAGGAACAAATGAGATCTCGATTGGATTTCCGGTTAAAAAATTAGAAGAAAAAATGTAAAACACAAGATTTAAAAGGCCCGTTCGCGGGCTAAAATTGCAAAATGACCACTGAAACCACTGAAACTTGGTACGGGTAACTTGTTCAAGCCTAAATAGAGTTGTATGAGCAAACAGCACCCGATTGGACTTCCCGTTACAAAATTAAAATCAAAATTGTGAAGTTCATATTGAGGTTTTTTTTTTTTTTTTTGTCAATCTAATATTGTTTTTTCTTTTTTCATCTGACAGATTGGCAATGGTGGAAAATAGTTTGGGCTGTATCGGAAGATTTGATTTTGTGTTTTTGGAAATATTTTGACATAGGATTTTGGTAAATGATTTATGGATTAAATGTTTAGTATCAAAATATTTAGTGTTGTGTTTTTGCAAATATTTTGACATAGGATTTTAGTAAATGACTTGTTGGTTAGATGTTTAACATCAAAATATTTGGTTGTAATTTTGAAAATGTTTTGACATAGGATTTGGTAATATATTTATGGATTTAATGTTAGTAGTTTGTAAGTATTTTGGTATGCATGTTTTAGATTGTCAGAGAATTGTAAGTATGTTTATTGGGATTTTTCATAGCTATTAATTTTGAATTAGAATGAATGTCTTGCACAGGTGTATTATTATTTACATTACATTTGCGTATATATTGTGCACAGGAAAACAGGTGTTTTGGATTATTTTGAACAGGAAAATTATTAAAATCAAAATTTGTGTACTGAATTTTTAGTGACAGGTGGTATTTTGGTCGCTGTTAATATATTTGGCGACAACATATTGTTTTTGTTGCTAAAAGTTAGTGGTTATTCTAAGAACTTTTAGCAATCAAAACTTACTCGTCGCTAAAAACGTGATTTTTAGCGACCAAATTAATTTTGTCGTTAAATAGTACTTTTGGTGACGTATTTATTTGTCACTAAAACTACATAGCCTATCCAAATTTTAACCTTTTAGCAACAAATTGTACTTTTATAGCGACAAAATATATGATTTTTGGTGACCAATTTTGCTTGTCGCTAAATGTCTACCTACGGTGACAATTTCTAATTTCGTCGCCAATACTTTTAGTGACAGGCCTTTGGCGACAAGTTGTATATTTGTCGTCGATTCTTTTGGCGACGGAATTTGTACTTTTGGCGACAAATTTTTGGGTTGCCAAATGTGTTTTTTGTTGTAGTGCTAGACAGCTGGGTATAATTCAAGGGACTGTGGTGGGCTCTAGTGGGTTAAGAATCACGCACTTGCAATTTGCGGATGATACGATTTTGTTCTGTAATGCGGATAAAGAGGAGGTGGGCAACATTAAAAGAATCCTAAGATGCTTTGAGATTGTATCAGGTCTGAGAATTAATTATCACAAGAGTGTCATCTGTGGGATTGGGGTAGATGAGGGTTTGATGCAGGAGTTTGCTTCTTCATTAAATTGTCGCCACCATAAATTGCCTCTAAAATACTTGGGGCTTCCTTTGGGGGCTAATCCCAGCAGGAGGAGCAATTGGAAACCTGTTCTTGATAAGTTCAAACAAAAATTGTCCACATGGAAGAGAAGGTTGTTATCTTTTGTTGGGCGCTTAACTCTTATTAAATCGGTTATGTCTAATCTGCCCATCTATTATCTCTCACTGTTCAGAATCCCTGCTGGAGTGGCAAAGGAAATTGAGAGAATGCAATCTTCATTTCTTTGGGGTGGATCCGATCTTAGAAGGAAAATTCATATGGTCCGGTGGGAGGTGGTTTCTAAAAATAAGAAATTAGGTGGGTTAGGGTTGAGGAGAATAAAAAGTTTCAATCAATGTCTCTTGCTGAAATGGTGGTGGAGATTTGGTGTAGAGAATAAATCCCTTTGGAAGGAAGTGATTTGCTCCAAGTATGTGTCATTGGATGGAAGATGGACACCACAGTTAATAGGCAGAGAATCCAAGATCTGGTCGGATATTATTCAAGCTATACTGTCTAATCCAGAGCTGCACCACTTTTATATTTGTAATTCTCAGATTGTTCTGGGGGATTGGAGGAGAGTTTGATTTTAGAGAGACAAGTGGGTGTGTAATGTATGCCTAATGGAGGAATTCCCAAGGCTCTTTTCCTTATCTAATGATAAAAATGGTGTGGTAAGAGTGTTTTTTGAAAAAAAGGAAGAGAATGGTGGCTGGAACATGGACTTCAGAAGACCTCTGTTGGTATGGGAGGAGGAAGAAGCTAACAGACTTTTTCATTTGCTGAATTCTGCACCAATTCTGTGCAATTCCAGATCTGATGAGCTCATATGGGGTGCAGACCCATCTAATCTTTTCTCTGTTTCCTCTCTATATCTTTGGAGTGAATCACGTCTGGGACCTATACTACCAGTGGCTGCTTCAATTTGGAATAATTTCGCTCCTCCAAAAGTTCAATGTTTTGGGTGGATGGCTTGGCTGGGTAAGATTAAAACTTTGAGTTTCCTCCATAGAATTGGAATTCTAACAGGGAATGTAAATCTGGATTGTGTCTTCTGTCATAATGAGATTGAAACTGTGGAACATATTCTATTGTATTGTCATTTCGTTTGGTTGCTTTGGTCCAACATTGTCCGATGGTGGGGTATGCAATGGGTGCTACCAGGTTCAGTGAATGGACTGTTGAATTGGTGGGATGGTTGTAGAATGAAGAAGCTGGAAAAGAAAATTTGGAAGGTTCTTCCTCTGGCTATCCTCTGGTCTACATGGAAGCATCGAAATGATTGCATCTTTAATGGCTCTCAACCAAACTTGGAAGACCTGTGTGAAATAGTGAACGTTCGTGTAGCTATGTGGCTCAAAGCCTCACCAACTCAGGTGGAGCTTTCTATTAATGACCTGGTCTTTAACCTGCCACAGGTGAAGTTCTGCATTAGAAACGGAGGTTGAGTGAAAAAGTGTTTGTTTGGTGGGTTGGTTGTTGGTATGATTGGTGGTCATGGTAGTTCAGAGCTGGCCAGGTCTCATGTGTTTTTGTGCATACATTGTAATTCTATTTCTGGTTATAGGCTGCAGAGTTAGCTCCAAATAAAAATTGTGTATCATGCTGCTGCTGTAATATACCTGATGCTGATCTGGGTTGAACAGAAGTGTCCTAGAGTCTAATATAGCAGGTGCTCCTTACTGAAGTGTTCAAGAATCTGCCTTGGACTATTGGGCATGTTAATCCTGATCTGCTGTAATGTAGAATGCTGCCTTGGCCTGCTGTTGTGTCCTACTGCCTAGCAGTCTTGCATTGCTGTGAGGTTATGTTCATCCTCTGCTAGTTAGCTGATATGGTTTGCTGATGGAAGCAAAGAAAAAGAGTTCATCCTCTGCTGGTTAGCTGATATGATATGGGCTGGTTATTTGATTACTTCTCTATCTCTCTTTGTTTTTGGTGTTTTGATTCTGAGAATGACTGCTGCTGGTATCTACCAGATGATGTCTAGCAGCATAGCAGCATTGGTTTCGTGTTTTGATCTGTCTCTCTCGTTGGTTCCTCACCAACTCGGGGGTGCTTGCAAATGATAGGATGAGCTTTGTGGTGCCAACCTAGTTGGGATCATTTAGCTCATTGTGATGCTCCTGCACTCCTATTTTCTTTATTGGTGTAATTTAATTTGTACCTTGTACTTGTTTTCATCAATAAAGTTTCTTTTTTGCTGATAAAAAAAAAAAAACCTTTTAAGCTTTTAAATCAAATTGCAATATTATCCTTCTATCCATTTACTATTAAGGTTAACGAAAATTAAAAGTAAAGAAGCAAAAGTAAGATTAAAGTGAACGTGTAACCGCAAGAACAAAAGTGAAATTTTGATGAAATATAAGAATGCTAACTATGTTTGGTTCCATTTTTCTAAAAACAGTTTTCAGAAAATTCTACTTTCTTATTTTCCGTATTTTTTTGTTTTTACTGAATTTTTTTAATATTTTGTGCAAATTTTTTACTTTTTAGACACACCTAACATAAATACACCTAAAAAGTAAAAAAATTGTAAAAAAAATCTTTCAAAAATTCACTAAATACCATAAATACAAAAAAAATACAAGAATTCAGTACATTTTTTATATTTTTTGTATTTCTTAATTTTTTAAAATATTTTTTCATATTTTTTTTACTTTTTAAATACATCTAAGTAAGGTACATCTAAAAAAAGTAAAAAAATGTTTAAAATTTAAAAAATATTCACTGAAAACAAAAAAAAAACACGAAAATCAAACAACTCAATTTTCAAAAAACTTAATCCAGAAAACTCAGACCAAACACACTGAATGAGATTAAAAAAATGTCACATTTAGCTTACATGACAAATTACGTCAGTTTTATTAGCCAACTTGATTTAAAATGTATAGAGCTAATTGTCATAATTATTAAAAGGGTAAATTTCAAATACACCCCTAGAGATTTCCTTAAAATATATATTGGCCCTTGTGGATTGAAAAATTATAAATATCCCTTTGTCAGAATTTTTTATTTAATAAAATTAATTAAAAAATAAAATTCATTACTACTTTCTTATACAATAATAAAATTGTCTGATTATTAGGGGAATTGTATTTACAACATTAAAATTATTAATTAACTTGATGATTTATTAATAAAATAGACAATTTGTTATAAAATTAGAAATTTAAGGAGTTTGAATGTAATTTTCAGAACCATAAGAGACGATTTGTATTTTAAATAAATTTCAAAGGATATATTTATAATTTATCTTAATTATTAAAAATAAAGAGGGCAAAGGAAAACTCAATACTTCAAAGTTGTTGCGCAGTGTAGCATGCATTCACACAAACCATAAAGTCTTAATAATAATAAATCTATGTATTTATAATTTATCTTAATTATAAAAAATAAAAAGAGCAAAGGAAAACTACAGGACTTCAAAGGTGTTGCGCAATTTAACATTTTTTTTATCAACAAAACAAACTTTATTGATGAGAAGATTCAAACAATGAAAAAGTTCATCCTAATTAGGTTGGCACAAATTTGCACACTGAAATTATTTTCTAGCATAACATCAAGTTGGCGAGAAACCAACCAAAAGAGAACCAAGACAAAGAGAAATACAAGCAACCAAACAACAATACAGACAGCCAAACAGCAAACAACCAGAAATACAAGCAGCCAAGCACCAGATCCACCATATCCACCATTCCCTGCATTCTCAAGCTACTACCAGTTCATACTTCTATTTCCCATCTCTGACCATACCTAATGATAATGCACACAAACACCTAATGACGCAGTTTAACATGCATGCACGCAAACCATAAAGTTTTAATAATAATATAGAACCATATTTATAAACTTGTGAAAATTAAGAGCAAATTGGTTTGCATTTCTCTCACATAATGCTACAGCTGTCACCCTCAGCCGCAAGGTCAGCCGCAGCCGCAGCGCCAGAAACAGCTGCAACCTCAGCACCAGCCACGGCCGCAGCGCCAATCGCTGACTCGAGTAATCTGAGCAGCCAAGTCGACTTCTTCTGAAAATATGAAAGTCCATAAAATAAAATAAATAAAAAAAATGGAAAGGAAATTAGATCAATAACTTGAGAGTTTGACTTCTATAACTTAAACCTTAATTATGTGTTCTGTTTATTACAGTAAAATATAATTGAATGACTATTTCTTAACAATAGTAAATAATGATGCAATTTATAATATTTTTTTTTATTATCTTTTTAAAGAATCAAACGTGGAAATTGATAAAATAATAACATTGTGAGACTTAGGCCAAGTTTGGCATGATTGAAAAAATACAAAAAGTCAAAAAGTCACTATCCTATTTAAGTCACATCATCTTATTTAAGTCACATCACCTCTCTAACACATCACTTCAAACCCAACCTAAACCCAACCCATATTTCATAAAAAGTCAAAAAGTGCACTTATTTACTCTTCCCAAACTAGGCCTTAATGGTGTACATATTTTTGTAGTAGGACCTGTGAGCAATTAACCCTAATTATTCACTTCTTCTAGTAAAACTGGAATATAATGTTTTAATTTTTTAATTAAACCCTTGATTTTTAAATTGAACATAATAATATCCATCCATCCATATTTCCAAGAAGTTTAGAAGGAAAGGAAAAAAAAAAACAAATAGTCTTAAAATTCTGACATAATTATATTGATTTCTTTTTTAGTAAGGCTAAGAACATATAAGGATAATAAAAATATATACATTTTAGAATAAAAGATGTGATAATATCAATTTTATGTCTATATGACTAACCAGTTTAGTCATGAAAATAAGATTAAATATTACGTGCATTAAAATCTTTAGGGATGTTAATGTAATTATGTCAAAATTATGAAATTTGCTATATTTTTGCCAAACCTCATGGGAGGACAGTGTAATTTACCTAAAATGTAAATTGAAAAAGAAGGGGATAAATTTCACCGTTAGTCCTTGCATTTTAAGCGAAGTGTAACTTTAGTCTCCATAATTTCAATTTGAACCCTAAACTCTTAATTTTGTTGCAATTTTATTGTTTTGTCATGTGTTGTTAATATTTTTGGTGTCCACGCATAATTTTTTTTGAGTGAATTTAAAAGATAATAATAATAATAATAATAGTGATTACTAATATAATTTCTTTTGAGTTTCACTTTGATTTCTCTAATTTTATATGTATTTTAATTTTTTTTTGGTTTAAAATTTTAACAACTGTAAATAATGGAGGGATAACATTGCAACAATATTAAAAATATGAAATGCAAATTGAAACTACAAGAATTGAAGTGAAACAACAATCATACTAGCAAGAAATTATTCAATGCTCCGCGTGCAAGTTTAGATGATGTTTCAAATGAGCAATTATTGAGGTAAATCATGAAATCTACCACTTTTATGTTAAAATTTTAAGAGATAAAGTGTTAAATATCAATCTATAAATGAGAGTATTACTCCAAAAATATTGAATAATTATCGATAACATTAAATTTATATATACATATTTAAAAAGATCACGTGATTGTATGTCCATCAAATAATATATTATTATTTCTATATCACTTCCTTGATTTTAAACCCATGTAATTATTAAGGCCATGCTATTGCTTGGCATTGTACTATTGATTGGATACACCACAAATGTAAAATTTTAAAAGATAGGATAATTATGTGAGAGAGAGAGAGAGAGAGAGAGAGAGAGAGGTGTTACCTTAGGCTCTTCCGGGGAAGGAGGTGGCTTTCTGGTATCCATAGCCATCTTTCTCTTAGCTTCAAGCAAAGCAAAGTTATCCAAGAAATGGCCAGGCATATGTTTGTGGGTGTAACTTTTATTTTCATTGCTAAAACACTTGGGGCAAACGCAGAACTTGTCATCTTCATTGTCAAAACATATCGAACAACTGAAGAACATCCCTGGTATGAACTTACCACATCCTCCACAGAAAGGTCTTCCACTCTTAATAACGTAGTACAGAGCCATCACCTCCTTGAAATCCAGACTTCCATCATGGTTCACGTCGAGCGCTTTGAACATTTCTGGTGGATTTTCTGCTTTTACGAGTCCTTCCTCCTTCATGTTGTTCAAGAATTCGCTCAGACTTACTTTTTTATCGTGGTCTTCATCCATTGAATTGAAAAAGTCTTCTATCAGTTGCTTGAGGTTCTCTGATGATGTGTTGAAATAGATCTCAGCTATCTCAAGCATACCTATGCGGTGATGATGCCCCTCCATCTTTAACCTTTTCTCTACCTTCAAAAAGACCAAGATGAAGATGAAGATGAAGATGGTTTGTCAATATATAAGCAGCAATACTATTAATCTAGAAATAATATTTAAAGAATTTTTTTTTATCAACAAAAAAGAATCTTCATTGATGAAAAACTGAAGAAAAGGTTGATGAAAAATATTATGTAATACACCTAATTCTTTACATTTAGTCCATGTAATTTAATTTTGAAAAAAATATTATTCGGTGTAGATGTAGAAAATAAATTACTCATAAACACACCCCTAATTCTTTACATTTAGTCCATGTAATTTAATTTTGAAAAAAATATTATTCGGTGTAGATGTAGAAAATAAATTACTCATAAATGATAAACTTTATAAATATTAATATTTTAAATTTTAAATTTTTTCATGCATATGTAAATATTTTTTTCAAAGCCCAATGAAATGTAATTCTCCTTTTAATTTTTATGAGTAAATTATAAATGCACTCCTTTAAATTTGCTCAAAATATGAATTGTCGCTTGTAATTCTAAAAATTACATTCCATCCCTTCAAGTTTTTAAATGCATAACAAATGATTATTTTTATTAATAAATCATCAAGTCAATTAATATTTTTTTTGATGGTTTTTGAAATATACTTCAATTAGAAAAGTAGTTAGAAATTTTATTTTTCTATTAATTCTGTTAAACAAATTTTTTTGAGAAGGGACTATTTGTAATTTTCAGAATCACTTGTGACAATTTGTATTCTGTTAAACAAATTTTTTTGAGAAGGGACTATTTGTAATTTTCAGAATCACTTGTGACAATTTGTATTTTAAAAAAATCTAAAGGGATATATTTGTAATTTATCATTAAAAAAATAGTTCTTACACTTTCAATTTTGTTGTAATATGATCTCTCCTTCATTTTTTGTTATCATTTAGAAAAAAATTTAATCCTTACACTTTCTTTTGAATTTCACTTTGATCACTCTAGTTTTACATATAATTTTTTTTCTTTCTATTCAACTTATATGTTAACAACACATGACAAAAGCTCCAAAGTAAAATCTGACTCAAACTAGAGGACTAATAATATAATTTATTTATAAATTATTCAAAAAAAATAATCAATTATTTACATTAAATGTGACTCACGTACTATTAATTTTAAATTTCACCATACATACTTTCGGAATAAATTTTCATCACATTTTTTATATATACAATGTACGAGAAGATTAAGGTCTCGTTTGGGAACAGGCTAATTTAGTAACTTTTTGACTATTTGGCTAAAAAGGTAGGTAAAAAAAACTTGTATGTTTGGAATGATTTTTTGGCTAATTACGAAAAGATGTGCAAAAAATAGAGAGAAAAGAGAATCTTTGACTTTTTGATATGAGTTATTGATTTTTTGATTAATTTAATAACTTTTTGACTAATTAGCTAAAATAACCTCTTGCCAAACGAGGCCTAAGCCGATTGACTTGGAAAGTATTATGTTGTGCGCCGAATTTTATTTCAAAAAACGAGACAAATTGTGTAGATTCAAAGCGGTGAGATGTTTGCCATACCTAGTTCTCCTTTGGGAATAAATTTTTTCAGTAATTTTTTTATTTTTTAGGTAAAATATGATATAAAATTAATATATTACAAAAAGATGTGTAAAAAAGTATAAAATTTTTTTTTTTAACTTTTTGGTATATATTGTTAACTTTTTGATTTTTTTAATAACTTTTTAACTTTTAGACTAAAAAAATTACTTTTCAAACGAGGCCTTAATTTGATTGTAATTTTTTTTTATTGTTTTCAATAGATAGAAAAGTAGTTACATTTAGAAGAGAAATAAATTAACTACCACAAAGGATATCAAATTCTATTCTATAATTTTTTATTATTTTTATTTTTATTTTTATTTTTATTTTTATTTATTATTATTATTATTTTATTTTTTTTGGTGTAATCGACGAATAATTTATTTATAAATTATTCAAAAAAAATAATCAATTATTTACATTAAATGTGACTCACGTACTATTAATTTTAAATTTCACCATACATACTTTCGGAATAAATTTTCATCACATTTTTTTTATATACAATGTACGAGAAAGAAAACTAAGGCGATTGACTTGGAAAGTATTATGTTGTGCGCCGAATTTATTTCAAAAAACGAGACAAATTGTGTAGATTCAAGGCGGTGAGATGTTTGCCATACCTAGTTCTCGTTTGGGAATAAATTTTTTTAGTAATTTTTTTTATTTTTTAGGTAAAATATGAAATTACCAAACGAGACCGAAGTCTCGATAAGATAAAAAACCCCAATCCAAATTCAAAATCCTAATACCTTTAGTTTACTTTTAATAAGATTTAAAAATGATGGAATGGAGTCCAAAATCAAAGATTAATTTAATTGACTACATTATCTGTATTTAAAAGGATACTAGCAGGTGGCACACACGCTACGTATGTAATTCAAATAAATAAGAATAAAAATAAATAATAAAAAAATTAAAATATGTTTGTTGTTTAAGTGGTAAGAACTTTTGTAATGAAATCTAAAATTTTAAGTTCAAATCTTGTTTTCCTCCAATATACCAAGCACAAACCCAATAACCATTACTAAACTACATTTAATTCCCATAATAGAAGAGAAATAAATCAATTACCACAAAGGATATCAAATTCTTTTCTATAATTATTTTTATTTTTATTTTTATTTTTATTTACTATTATTATTGTTATTATTTTATTTTATTTTGGTGTAATTGATGAAAGTCAATTATTGATTGTTGGATTAGTACTTGTGGAAGTTAACCTCTCCATTCTTACAAAGCACCAAGTGCTTTTCTACTAATCTAACTCCCCCTAAGAGAAGTTGAACTCATGACCTTCCCTTCAGGATTAAACCCCTTAAGAAAGTCATGATCGCCAATTAGATTAGGCTGAATTGATTTAACTTGTCTCTATATTTTTGACAACTCAGGGTGTCCGGGCCTGCTTGCGCGCACCTCGACTAATCCCTGGGGGACCAATCCCACCGTCCACTAGCGGGGGGTCCATTTAAAGTCAGAGCAAAGCTCTGTATGGACTGTCCGAACCCAAGAGTTGATAGCACCTAAGAGGTTTTGAACCCGAGACCTAGAGAGGAGCAAACTCCCAAGTCTCAAACCTCCACCACTAGGCCAATCCTTGGGGGTTTATAAATGCACTTATGGGTTTTGTTTGGGAGCCAAACCTTTATATGGCATTTTATAAAATAAATTAAAAAGAGACCCAAAAAAAAAAAAAAAGAAGAGATATTTACCAATAAATCCTATCTCACAAACAAGTACCCCAATTAATCCCAAGTTTTTTATGTTGATCTGTTAAGTCCTATTAGTGGAGAGTTTTTTTCCGTGTGGTCCTATTTTTTATTTTGGTAGTATTTTGGTGGACAACTATACCCTTTTACTAATATGGCAGGTATGATATGACACTCTAACGTGCCGGGTATAATGTGACACTCCAAAAAAATTAAAAATTCCCTAATGTACTTTTCTCAAATGTGACAACGTGACGGGTGTGATGTGACACTCTAAATCTTTTACTCAAAAAAAATTAAAAACTCCTCAGTGTACTTTTCTTAAATATGACGTGGTGGGTATAATGTGACACTCCAAAAAAATTAAAAATTCCCTAATGTACTTTTCTCAAATGTGACAACGTGACGGGTGTGATGTGACACTCTAAATCTTTTACTCAAAAAAAATTAAAAACTCCTCAGTGTACTTTTCTTAAATATGACGTGGTGGGTATAATGTGACACTCCAAAAAAATTAAAAATTCCCTAATGTACTTTTCTCAAATGTGACAACGTGACGGGTGTGATGTGACACTCTAAATCTTTTACTCAAAAAAAATTAAAAACTCCTCAGTGTACTTTTCTTAAATATGACGTGGTGGGTATAATGTGACACTCCAAAAAAATTAAAAATTCCCTAATGTACTTTTCTCAAATGTGACAACGTGACGGGTGTGATGTGACACTCTAAATCTTTTACTCAAAAAAAATTAAAAACTCCTCAGTGTACTTTTCTTAAATATGACGTGGTGGGTATAATGTGACACTCCAAAAAAATTAAAAATTCCCTAATGTACTTTTCTCAAATGTGACAACGTGACGGGTGTGATGTGACACTCTAAATCTTTTACTCAAAAAAAATTAAAAACTCCTCAGTGTACTTTTCTTAAATATGACGTGGTGGGTATAATGTGACACTCCAAAAAAATTAAAAATTCCCTAATGTACTTTTCTCAAATGTGACAACGTGACGGGTGTGATGTGACACTCTAAATCTTTTACTCAAAAAAAATTAAAAACTCCTCAGTGTACTTTTCTTAAATATGACGTGGTGGGTATAATGTGACACTCCAAAAAAATTAAAAATTCCCTAATGTACTTTTCTCAAATGTGACAACGTGACGGGTGTGATGTGACACTCTAAATCTTTTACTCAAAAAAAATTAAAAACTCCTCAGTGTACTTTTCTTAAATATGACGTGGTGGGTATAATGTGACACTCCAAAAAAATTAAAAATTCCCTAATGTACTTTTCTCAAATGTGACAACGTGACGGGTGTGATGTGACACTCTAAATCTTTTACTCAAAAAAAATTAAAAACTCCTCAGTGTACTTTTCTTAAATATGACGTGGTGGGTATAATGTGACACTCCAAAAAAATTAAAAATTCCCTAATGTACTTTTCTCAAATGTGACAACGTGACGGGTGTGATGTGACACTCTAAATCTTTTACTCAAAAAAAATTAAAAACTCCTCAGTGTACTTTTCTTAAATATGACGTGGTGGGTATAATGTGACACTCCAAAAAAATTAAAAATTCCCTAATGTACTTTTCTCAAATGTGACAACGTGACGGGTGTGATGTGACACTCTAAATCTTTTACTCAAAAAAAATTAAAAACTCCTCAGTGTACTTTTCTTAAATATGACGTGGTGGGTATAATGTGACACTCCAAAAAAATTAAAAATTCCCTAATGTACTTTTCTCAAATGTGACAACGTGACGGGTGTGATGTGACACTCTAAATCTTTTACTCAAAAAAAATTAAAAACTCCTCAGTGTACTTTTCTTAAATATGACGTGGTGGGTATAATGTGACACTCCAAAAAAATTAAAAATTCCCTAATGTACTTTTCTCAAATGTGACAACGTGACGGGTGTGATGTGACACTCTAAATCTTTTACTCAAAAAAAATTAAAAACTCCTCAGTGTACTTTTCTTAAATATGACGTGGTGGGTATAATGTGACACTCCAAAAAAATTAAAAATTCCCTAATGTACTTTTCTCAAATGTGACAACGTGACGGGTGTGATGTGACACTCTAAATCTTTTACTCAAAAAAAATTAAAAACTCCTCAGTGTACTTTTCTTAAATATGACGTGGTGGGTATAATGTGACACTCCAAAAAAATTAAAAATTCCCTAATGTACTTTTCTCAAATGTGACAACGTGACGGGTGTGATGTGACACTCTAAATCTTTTACTCAAAAAAAATTAAAAACTCCTCAGTGTACTTTTCTTAAATATGACGTGGTGGGTATAATGTGACACTCCAAAAAAATTAAAAATTCCCTAATGTACTTTTCTCAAATGTGACAACGTGACGGGTGTGATGTGACACTCTAAATCTTTTACTCAAAAAAAATTAAAAACTCCTCAGTGTACTTTTCTTAAATATGACGTGGTGGGTATAATGTGACACTCCAAAAAAATTAAAAATTCCCTAATGTACTTTTCTCAAATGTGACAACGTGACGGGTGTGATGTGACACTCTAAATCTTTTACTCAAAAAAAATTAAAAACTCCTCAGTGTACTTTTCTTAAATATGACGTGGTGGGTATAATGTGACACTCCAAAAAAATTAAAAATTCCCTAATGTACTTTTCTCAAATGTGACAACGTGACGGGTGTGATGTGACACTCTAAATCTTTTACTCAAAAAAAATTAAAAACTCCTCAGTGTACTTTTCTTAAATATGACGTGGTGGGTATAATGTGACACTCCAAAAAAATTAAAAATTCCCTAATGTACTTTTCTCAAATGTGACAACGTGACGGGTGTGATGTGACACTCTAAATCTTTTACTTGTGTTTGCATTGCATGTGTTCAATTGGACGTTATATTGAACACAAAGTAGATTGGAGCATTTCATACTCAAAGTGATGAAATGAGCCAATCTTCTTTGTCTCCATTGCCTTTGATCATCAATGACAAGGTAGGGTCTAGAGTCCTGTTTTATGCATTCATTGAAAGTGTACAACTTGGATCTTTGGCCATTACGCATTGAAAATGCTTGATTGGTGGGTTTGGATCCAATAGTGCCATTCCTTTGATGTTTTGAGATGATAAGGAGGGGCACAGTACAAACATATCCTTGGAAAACCCCCTTTTTCCTCTGTTTGTGCTCTGTTGCAGTTTGGTGATTCAGCACACCAGTGGTCGGCAATGGCTCGCTAATGGCCGGCAGTGCTTCATCCTTGGCCAATGTAGCACATTTTTGGCCGGTAGATGGCCGGCAACAAGTATTCATGGCCGGTAGGCCACTGGTGCAGTCCCCAGCATTGAATTAGTAAGGTGGAGCAAAAAGTTCTTGGAGCAAGCTTAACCCTGCAAACAAAGCCTCTCAAGAGCAAATCGGTGGGCTTTTCAAGGCGAAAACCGAGTGCATGCATCCACCATTTCCTAAAAGCAGAGCTGAGGCACCGTGGTTTAGTGCTCTAAATGTTTTATTAGTGTACATTGACATTGTAATTTAGTTAATTAGTTTGCTAGTTAGTTAAGTATTGTAATAATTAAGTAGCTTAGCTTAGCTATTTCTTTATTTTGTTTTGTAATAATTAGTCTAATTAGTTCAATTAGATTAGTTTAATTAGCTTAGCTTGGTGTAGCTTAGCTTATTCATTCGGACCCTTGTTTACGAGGGTGTAATGTTGTAATAAGTGTGTGTGCGTGTGTGCATGTCTTCCAACCCTACGTCTTTCTCCCTTTTATTTATCCTCTTTCGATGGTTAGATTAGGGATCATTTTCGATTAGCATACCTTATGCTTGCATGTTTGCATCATTCATTTGTCTTGCATGCACTGAGGCTCGACGCATCATTCAAACTGCATTGTATTTCAATACACTTATGCGAATACGTGTTTCAAAGCATGTTAACAAATTGTTGCATTCATATGCCATCTTAGGCAGCTGAGCCTATTTAGTTGCATTATTGCATGTGTTGCATTAGGCATCTTGTATAGTTAGGATCATACATTATTTCTAACTAGTTTTTGTTTTGGCTTGGAGTATTCAGTAAGTTTTATGCTTTATCATACTTGCATGAGTGTGAGTGATGCCATGTTTAGCATGCTTGCCATGAGGCTATGTGCTTACTTGCTAAACTGCATGAATGTTTATGGGTGAAGCCTTTGTTGTTTGAATTGGAATAGTTTGACGAATGTGTGTTTTAAGCCCACTTTGCGAAGTGGCAAATCATCATGTTTTAAGCCCATCATGTTTGATGGCAAATCTGCGTTTTAGCCCACTTGAGGGTGGCAGTTTCAAACCATTTTTGAAAACAAACATGAGTGGATTTGTTCCAATTCTTGCGATTTAGTCTATACTTGCTTGTGTGCGTCACATAGTAAAGTTAGCAAATAATCGGAATAAGAACACATGAGGTTTATAAAACAACATATCATGTTAGTAGAGGCTGATCTTTGATCGGGCGAGCGGGGGTGCTCATTTCAAGACCTTCCCCTCTCGTACCCAAGTTCCCGAGCCGAGGCAACTTTGGTGATGACGGACACGTGGCCTTAGGCATGAGTCAGGGTTTCCTAAAATCTGATTTTTTCATAAATTTGGCAAAACAATCCAGTTTTTTCATTATTTGACTGAAAATCTGATTTTTCAAAAATGATTTGCCTGACTGAACGCTTTGGTGTTTATCAGTCTCACATTGCATTTTGTGAGATTAGATTCAAAACCATGACAGGAGTTTGAACTGCAGGACCAATTTGAGCTCTCCGAGAGGGGGGCGCGGAGAAAGTCGAGTCTACACCAGGAACCAAAAGAGGGTGTAACAAGTCCGCGAGGGACCCCGCTACTACAGTTCGGACTCGCGATTTTGTTGTCGCGGTTCTTAATCTTGAACCAAAGAGTCCAAATCTGGCAAATCGTTTTGAGAAACAGATTTTTGAAAAAGTAGTGCCAAACATGGACTGCTTTGCCAGATACAGAGTCGCCACCTAAATATTTTTTAATGGGGAAATTTAGGAAACCCTGACTCAGTGCCGAAGGCCACATGTCCGTCATCACCGGAGTTGTCTCGGCTCGGGAGCTTGGGTACGATCGGGGAAGGTCAGCTATGAGCACCCCCTTTCGCCCGGTCCGAAGACCGGCCTCTACTAACCATGATATCCGATTTTCCAGACGTTATGTGTTCTTATTCCAATTATTAGCCTAGAATTACTATGTTATGCACGCAGCAAACAAGTATAGACTAGATTGCCTAATTTGGAAATAAGCATTGCATATCCGTTCGGTTTTGAAAAGCACTTTGGAATTTGCTACTCGCAAGTAGGCTAAAATACGGATTTCAACGAGTTTTTCCAACTCAAACAATCCAACCTCCACCCACAAGCATTCAAACATTTTAACACATAAGCACTTAGCCGCATGTCAGGCATTCTGTCATGGCAACACTCACACGCATGCGGGATGCTAAAACATAAATACTTACATCGTACTCCGTGCCAAAACAATAAACTAGTTAGCAAACATGCATGTCCTAGTTCATGTTAAAAATGGCTAATGCATCACATGTAAAAATGCAATCTAGGTAGGCTCGGCTAACCCTAAACATGGCATGTGAAATACGCTTAATCGATGCACGTATTCAAATTGGAATTGAAGTACAAATGCAGTTAGCATGATGTACCGAGCCTAATGTATGCAGTACAAATGCATGAATGCACGCATGCATAGCATAAGGTATGCTAAATTAAACGTGCCCTAATACTAACCATCAAAGAAGGTAAGTAAAAGGGAAGAAAGAAATGGGGATTGGAAGACATACACACCACTCACACACACTTATTACAGATTTGCCCTCACTCGGAGGGACCAAATAAATATTACAAATTAATTAACTACACAAGCTAATTAAACATTACAAATTGCCTAATCAACTAAGCAAATTGACTTAAGCTAAGAAAACAGTAAATCGCCTCGGGAAATGCCCCGCCATGCATAGGCTGCCTCTGTTTTCCTTCCTTCACTCCTCTGGAGGTTGTCAAAACCTCAGGACTGCTCCATTGGACAAAGGGGATCACCACCGGCTAGATGGAATTGCCACCGGCAGTGGAATATGGCCACCGGCACAAGGTGAGGCTATCGGCAGAGAAATGGTTGCCGGTCGGCACTTGACACTGCTGGTCGGCAGAGTGTTCCTGCAGAATCTGCAAATGACAGCAACAGAGGGCAAGGCAAAGCATGGCAGCACAATTCAAGGCATATATGCACCAATCATGTCTCTTATCATTGTAATGACTCAAAGGGACATGTGCCTCGATTCTCGGACCATCGATCACGCATTTCCATGCATGATGGCCCAAGGAATCAAGTATGTAACTTTCATGTCAAATGAAATGCAAACCAATCAAACAAACTAGGGCCCAATTCCTATCATCAAGTCAAGGAACAAGGCATGCATGCAAGATGCAATGCAACCTAGGCATGTAAGCTAAGGATGCAACATGGCATGGCAAGGCACTTATGCAAGCATACAAGCATACATATGGCAATGGAAATGGATGAAAAGATGGACTTAAACATGAGTTGGGCAGCTCTAAATAGGCCTAAAACAGTAGCCAAAATGCCCAAAAATGGAGGCTAAACACACATGCACACATACACATGTTATGGTCCAAGCATCACGCATTAAGCAAGCAGCATTCAAGCACACTCGCAAAGGGATTTCATGGACAATTAGTATGCAACATGAGCTCTAAAATCATGCTATAAAATGATACCCAATCATGTTAAACAAGATAAGCAAATGCATGCAAGCATGGTCCAAATACTTGAGGCAAGTCATGAAGCTTTGAAGCACATTTAGCACAACAATCATGGCATGCATTAAACAACTAAAAACAGATTTTTAGCCTGCCAAAACAAGGCCTAAGGATCACTTAGATGGCATCCAAATGATTCAAAAACAAAGGCATGCATAATCACCAAAACATGGAGCATGAGATGACAACCTTACAAGGCATTAAAGGGACATCAAATGCAAGCTTACAAGCATACTATAAGGTCTGAAATGACATGGTGGATGGTCCCAAATCACCAAATCAATGCAAAGATGTCATGCTATACATGCACATACTTAAGGCCAACAAGCCGGAATGCAAAGGGGCTATACTAAGCATGCTAAAATCAACCCAAACACTTATGGACAGACCTAAAACATGTCAAGATAAGCACAAAATCTTCACAAATGTAAGCCTAAAACATGCTAGAAACAAAGGCACACAACCTAAGACATGTTAAGGGATCACAAGGCATTACATGGCAACTATGCTAAGCATGCATGGAGTACCAAAACCAATTTAAAGTCATGTTATATTATGGAAATATAAGCATGAAAAACAGTCTATACATGCTCAAATACACAGTCAAACATAGGCTCCCTTTAGAGGCCAAAACATGCCCTTTTCAAGGACAACAAGGAGAGGGGGTGGCCTTCTCCTTTTGGAGACTTCAAGGCACCATCTCCACCACTGAAATCCCTTAAGATTTCAGTGGTGAAGAGGCCCAAACACCAAAGTCCCAAAACTAGCACAAAATAGCACAAAATGAGGCCTTTCAAGGCCTAAGAGGGGTCAAACACCCTCAAATCACAAAACACCCTTAATAAACAATCAAGAGGGTCTAAAAACAGAACTTTTTTATATTATACACCAAGCTCAAAAACGAATTTAAGATAGGTAGAAATAAGGTGCAATAATGGGGAATAAAGGGGTGAGATTCTTACCCTTGAAGCCTTCTTCAACAATGATGCTCCAATGGCCTTCCTTGGCTTGAATCCAACACCAAAGTACTAAAATCAGTCCCTTAGAACCTCAATAGCTAGACAAAGGTGAAACACTAGGTGTTTATGTGCAATAGTAAGACACAAAACACCTAGAGCACAAAAGAGAGAGAAAGAGAGATAGGATGTGTATCTAACCCTAACCCTAGAACTCAAACCCTAACAATGGATGTCTAAGCTCTCTCAAAATATCTCAAGTGTCTAACCCTTGCAACAAGAGAGAGACCCTCCCTTTATGGAACTTCTTGTCTTGTAAAGCTTACAAGACAAGCTTCATAAGAGGGAGATCCCTTCATACACGTGTATAGAGGGCAGCAAAAAGTAAGACAGCTGTCTTAAAATATCTGCAAAAGCAGATGCACAGTAGTCGGCTGGCCAAAAATGCTATTTTGGCAAAAAAGAGTGCCGACCGGCACTAAATAGTGCTGACCGGCAACAAATAGTGCCAGCCGGCAATGTACATTGCCGGTGGCAGCAAAAACCAGCCGGTGGCCTCTAGCCACTGCCGGTGGTGTGTGGGGATTCCTCACAAGGCATTCCCTGCCCTTCCAAGGCAAAACACAAGTGTTTGGTGTGAGACTAGACACTAAACGGTCGAGTTCGGAGATCCTGAGGCAAGGCGTGCGAGCCAAGGCCTCCGGGAACTCCAAACGAACACGAACATGGATAATCACCGAGTGTTCAAACGGTGACGTCCAAGTCTTGAGGACGGTCAAAAATGGGGTGTCTACAGAGGGTTTCTCAGACTTCGTGACAAGGTGGAGGTCCAAGGCTTCTATGATGACTACATGACCTTTAGAGAAAGACTAGATCTGAATGGTAGTTTGCAATCTGCATAGGATATTGCTGCAGAAAATGATAGTCCTACCCTTGTCCACGTTCACCGAGCTCTGTGGGATGGGAGTTTAGATTGAAGATGCCATGAAACAAGGGCTGATCACTAATGAGAAAGAGCAGGACAAGAGGCCTTTTATTCGCAGTTCCAATGCAACCACTAGTGGAAGCACAACTGCGTGGCTGTCTGATGTGAGTGTTGTCACCACCACAACCAAGACTACCAATCCCTTTGCCAGCATAACTCCACAAACTTTAAACAACCCAACCCAATCACAGAGGACATTTACCCCACTCTACATGCCTTTATCCCAAGTCATGAGGGTGTTGATCAAAAAGAGACGCCTCAAGCTGTTAGAACCCCACCCACTACTCGATCCTCCCCCACCAAAACACAACCCAGTAAGGTACTGTGCATTTCATTAGTAGCACGGTCACTATAGTAATCAATGCTTCAGGCTGCTTCATAAGATTCAATATCTCATTGACAACACGGCGATTGCACCACCCCAAAAGCCAAATGTAACTACAAACCCTCTCTCGGCCCACAATCAAGTTCCCCCACTGCATAATCTAAACCTAATCCACACACTGGCCTTCTCCTATGACCCCAGCATATATATTACCCCTTCCCACCTACCTAGGTCGATCATATTCATTTTCGAAAGCACAGATTTGTGCATGATGGACACATTTACACTTCAACCTAAACCTGTGGTGGTGACAGTGGTAGAAAAGGGAAGCCAGCCTTAGAAGAGAGTAAGAGTCCATTGCTTGAGTGCTCTGAGGACTTATTTGAAGGGGAGTATAATCCGTGTTACTACATTGTGCTAGTTGATCAAGTAAAGCCAGAAGTGGTATTGCTAACAGTAGCAGAAGTCAATGTGGTTAGAGAGGATGGCCTGAGCCAAGGTTTGGATGATTTGGCGAAGCTAGAGGAGGACTTAGACAATCTGCAATTCTATGACAAACAAGATCAAAGAGATGTGCAGATTGACTGGTTTGATTTGAATGGGTCAACGGACAACTCTGGATGGTTGAGTGACAAACCCAATAGAGAGGAGGGAACTGAAACAAAACCAAAGGAAAAGGAATCAAGAATCGATGCAGTGGTCGGAATGGCCGATGAAAAGGGAAAACTACCGAGAGCACCAACATCGAGAATTTAGCTCAGAAACTGGGCGCTGTGAGTACTATGGATACAGAACAGGAGGCTGCATTAAAGCAGTTTGAAGAAGAGAGGGTTCAGGATAAGTGGAAAGTTGGAATGGCGGCCCAACACCTTGCGGGGGATACTTTTGATGTAAGAATGATCAGACCGGAGCTGGACAATTGTTTGTCGCTTGCTGGAGGGGTATGGTGGGAGGACGACAATATACATCTGGCCCACACCAATAAAGACTGGGGTGGATACCTGCCAGAAAACACGTGGTATGCTGAAGAGATTAACCACATAACGAGGAGTAGGTGGTATTTCAAGCCCCTACATTTGGACCAAGTTGAGGCCTCTGGGAAAGATAAGGAGGTTGAGAAGTAGAAGGAGAAATAGTTAGAGGAAGAGGCAACGTTGAAGCAACTGAAGAAGATCCAAGCAGATATCTCAATTTGGGGGCTGCTCATGGCTTCTTGAGTACACCGACAAGCTGTATTATCAGCAATGGACAAGGCCAAACTGTCAATTGACACCACCCTTGAACAGCTTATGGGATTAGTTTTCCCAGGTGGTGCTAGCCCAACCCTAACCTTTTTCTGAGAAAAAACTGCCACTAGAAGGCTCAGTACACAACAAACCTCTATACATATCTGTTGAGTGTAGAGAAAAATGGATGCCATTGGTGTTGGTCAATACTAGGTCAGCTATCAATGTCTGTCCTTCTCGTATAGCTTATGCCATCGGTCTGAAACCGGCAGACTTCGTGCCCACAACCCTAGTGATTCGGGCATATGATAATACCAGCAAGGAGGTGATAGGCACAGTACAAATCTGAATTCAAGTGAACACAGCGCAACAGGATGTCGAGTTCTATGTCCTACATGTCCCGGCCACCTTCAACTTACTACTAGGGAGGCCCTGGCTGAATCTGGTGAAAGCAGTTTCTTCTACCCTCTACCAAATGCTGAAATAACCTTACGGGAAGAGAGTGGCTATTGTGTTTGAGAATTCATCTATACATCCTCTGCCAAAGATAACTACACCAGTGCTAGAGATCGTTTATGGCGAGGAGGATATTTTCCTCCCGGGGTTTACTCCAAATGAGGCCCGGACAGTGCAAACTATCTTGGCAGCAGATGAAGGCATGCATGTTAGTGCCCAATCAATTTATTTCATGAACAAGCTGCAGCATGTGCCAGGAATGAGACTGAGAAGAAGTGGCTGGAAAGACGTCATAGCATTGGCCGATGTGCCACATAATCCGCATGCCTTTGGTCTTGGCTATATGCCCACCAAAGAGGATTGGGTCAGGAAAAGAGAAGAGAAGGCAGGCAGAGCAAGAGCCAAGCAGGCTGGGAAGCACTATGAGCTAGTTCACAGGCCGATCCGAGGAACGCTGAATGGTCACTTTGTTCGGGAGGGTGAAGACTTCCCATTTTGTGATTTTCTAGAGCCCTAGATAAATTCTGAGAAGCAGCGTGTTCCTGGTTTCGAAATCTTCTTCGACCTCTAGTTGCAAGACAGTGATGCCGAGAAAAAGGCTGAACCAAGCGCTGAAGCTGAATAGAGCATAGAAAGTGATTCTAATAGCAGCGAACTCAGAGTAGGGACAACATTGGTATGTCTTCTTTCAGATCCTTCGGCCGGCTCAGAGAGGTTGGGGGATAACCTTACCAACACTATGATCGGGGACCAACCGGACGTGAACCCATCTAGCAGCATTTTGGATGCATCTGAAGCACCATCTCTCGTCTGGCAGTTGAAAGAGGGCTGCTTGTCCAGTAGTTTTGAGTCGGGTAGTGAGCCAGAATCGGATTCCACATAGTCTGTGGAGTTAGAATTAGATTCCGGTTCTTCTGAGTTTGAGTCTGGTATTCCTGGGGGTGATAACCTAGATGCCAAGGTCTTGTCCAAGTCCTCTTTTTCTTTTGCTTTTAAGTCGGTTGTAACCGAAGAGCTGGATGAGCTGGACTTTATGAATGAGAATGCTACTGCTAATTTTGAGTATTTCTCTGTGCCGCTTGTGTATTGCATTGATTAAGATTTTTAAAATTTTAATGAAAACGATGAGGAAAGAATTCCTTTGGTTTTGAAAATTTTGATTAATCGAGAGGAGGAGAGGTTTGCAAAACCCCTTGTTTATGAAATCATTGCTTTTAATATAGGCACTAAGAAGGATCCACATCTGGTCTAGATCAGGTCCACGTTGTCTTTGAAGGAGCGCGAGCGCTAAGGCACTTTATTAAAAGATTTAAAAAATGTTTTTGCATGGTCCTACGAAGACATGCTTGAAATCGATCCTCTGATTGTACAACATCGGATCCCTTTTGACCCCGAGGCTCGACCCGTCAAGCAGAAGTTGCAAAGAATACGTCCAGATTGGGCTTTGAAGATTAAGGAAGAAGTTAATAAAGAGATTGAGGCAGGGTTCTTGCTTGTGTCTGAGTATCTAATGTAGTTGGCAAACATTGTTCTAGTCCCAAAGAAGGATGGCAGAATCAGAGTAGATGTCGACTTCAGGGATCTGAATTAGCCTACTCCGAAGGACGACTTTCCCCTGCCGCAAATTGATGAGTTGGTAGACTTTACCGTGGGCCATGCATTGCTCTCCTTGATGGGTGGATTTTTCGGGTATAATCAGATTCTGATAGTGCCCGAAGATAGAGAGAAAACTGCCTTCACCACACCGTGGGGTACCTATTGCTATAAGGTGCTGCTGTTCGGGCTGAAGAATGCCGGGGCTACCTATTAAAAGGTTGCAACCATAATTCTAC
The DNA here is from genome assembly GCF_004153795.1 of Camellia sinensis. NCBI lineage: Eukaryota > Viridiplantae > Streptophyta > Magnoliopsida > Ericales > Theaceae > Camellia > Camellia sinensis. The sequence continues at coordinate 172,905 of NW_021027255.1, read as the reverse complement.
ATGATATGATCCATAAAGAGGTTGAGGTGTACGTAGACGACATGATTGTCAAGTCCAAAGAAAGAGAGGGCCACTACACTGCCTTGAAGAAATTCTTTCAGCGGATCAGAGAATACAGACTGAGGTTGAACCCGCAGAAGTGTACCTTCGGTGTAATAGCAGGGAAAATGATTGGCTTCTTGATCACACAGAGGTGCATCGAGGTAGATCCTTACAAAGTCAAGGCTATCCTAGAAATGCCACCACCAAGGACTAAAAAGGAGGTGTGAGGCTTTTTGGATAAACTGCAATTCATAAGACGATTTATTTCTAAATTAACCTCGACTTGTGAACCACTTTTTGGTCTCCTAAAGAAAGGAAAGAAATTCCAATGGGATGATCGGTGTCAATTCGCTTTTGAGTAGATTAAGCAATACCATGAAAATCCGCCTATGTTATCGCCGCCAGAGCTGGAGAAGCCTTTGATTTTGTATCTGTCAGCAACAGACACCACAATGGGATGCATGCTTGCTCAGGAATCTGAGGATAGGGTGGAGAAGGTCTGCTACTATTTAAGCAAGAAAATGCTGGATTATGAGATCCGCTACACTCCGCTGGAGAAAGCTTGCTTAGCCTTGGTATGGGCTACCAGGAAATTGAGGCACTATTTGTTAGCTCACTCCGTAATTTTGGTTTCGAGATTAGATCCCACTAAATATCTCTTTGAGAAACTAGCGCTTATGGGTAGGCTAGCCTGTTGGTTGCTTCTCCTCTTCGAATTTGATCTCAAATATGTCACGCGCAAGTCAGTCAAGGGAAGAGTTATAGCGAAATTCTTGGCAGACCACCCGGTAGAAGGAGATGAGGTGGTGGAATACTTGTTCCCAGATGAAGCCATTCTATAAGTTGAGGAGGAGACTTGGACGATGCACTTTGACGAAGTAGCCAATCAGCACAATTATGGGATCGGTGTGTTGCTGATAACACCCGATGGCTCTCATATACCTTTACCCTTCAAACTCTGGTTCAAGGTGTCCAATAATGAAGCAGAATATGAAGGGTGTATTGCTGGTTTAGAAGCTGCCCTGGAACTAGGGGCAATAAGATTGAATGTTATCAGGGACTCAAACTTAGTTGTTTCTCAAGCAAATGGAGACTGGAAAGTCAAAGAAGAAAATATGGAGGTTTACCACCAAACTTGGACACTCTGATTCCTAGGTTTGAAAAGCTGACTTTCACGCATCTACTGAGAGAGAACAACAAGTTCGCTGATACTTTAGCAAATCTATCTTCTATGGTAGACATCCCACTTAGAGTTCGGATGCGTTTAATTATCATCGAGCAGAAATACACGCCGGCTTCTGAAACTATTGCCACGATAGATGAAGCGCAAGACAAAAACCCTTGGTACTACGATATTTGGAATTTCTTAGAAAAGGAGATTTATCCACCAGGGGCAAATGCCAAGGACAAAAGGGGAATACGATGAATAGCCGTCCAATTTATCATCTACGGAGGGAAACTATATAAAAGAGGTCATCTGGGAATGCACAAGTTATGTGTCGAAGAAGAGGAATCAAAGCGCATGATGGAGGCTATCCACGGCGGGGAGTGCGGGGCGCATATGAAAGGAGTGATGCTAGCCCAGAAGATTCTTAGGCAAGGTTACTACTGGTCCACCATGGAGAAGGATTGTATTGGTTTCGTTCGGCGATGCCACAAATGCCAAATTCATGCCAATCGCATGAATATCCCGCTGTCCAAATTGCACAACATGACTTTAACATGGCCTTTCTCAATTTGGGGAATCGACGTCATCGGTGCAGTCACACCAAAAGGGTCGAATAGGCATGAATATATCTTGGTGGCGATTGATTACTTTACAAAGTGGGTGGAAGCTCAGTCCTATGCAGTGTTGAAGGCATCGCATGTGGCTAAGTTTATCGGAAACAATATCATTTGCCGGTATGGAGTCCAAAATGAGATCATATCAAATAATGGCTCCCACTTCAAGAAAGAGGTGATAGACTTGTTAGAGAAACACAATGTGGCTTTTTATAAGTCATTTATATATAGGCTGCAAAACCAATGGAGCTGTTGAAGCCGCCAACAAGAATATCAAGAACATCTTGTAGAAAATGGTTGAGATCTACAGGGACTGGCCAGATAAATTGCCATTTACACTCTGGGGCTACAGAACTTTGATCCGAACGTCTACAGGGCCAACTTCTTATTCTCTTGTCTATGGGATGGAAGCTGTTTTGCGAATTATGGCTGAGTTATGGCTGAGTGTCAGATTGTAGAGACGGATTGACAATAGAGCAGATTTGAGGAGTTAATGCTATTTAATGAGAGAAGGCTAAAAGCATTGTATCATGTTCAGGGCTACCAGCGCAGAATTGCCAGGGCTTTTAACAAGAAAGTTAAATCCCAAAATCTCAAAGAGGGGGACATGGTGCTGAAAGACAACCGAGCTCCCATTCATAACCCTAGGGGCAAGTTCAGACCCAATTGGACTGGTCCTTACATCATCAAAGCTATTTGGTTGGGTGAAGTTGTTATTCTCATGGACCTGGATGGCCTGAAATTTTCACAACCGATCAACATAGACAGGTTAAAGAAATACTATCCTTGAGAGGCTCGCTAGGCCGAAAACCCGAAAGGGCGACCTAGGTAAAAGTTAGAGCATGAAAAATTAGAAATAAAGAAAAACTGAGCTCGCAAGGTTGAAAACCCTAAAGGGCGACTTTGGCAAAAGTTAAAGTGCAAAAGAAGAGTATTAATACTTGAGTGAACCTGAATTAAACTACGTAAGGCCTGATTCCCATCTTTGGGATACGTAGGCAACTTTATCCTGAAGTTCGACCGTAATTACCTCCAACTCAACTGTCCTGTCCATGTGTCTGATCAAGCCATCTTTGTCTGTTCTTTACCTGAGAATTCGGTTGTGATCTTTATTCTGGGAAGAAGAGCTGGTTATAATGCAGAGCAGTAGTGTCTTCAATCAGGGGCAGTTATGATCTTTTGATTTGGAGTTGTACATCTTGAGGATTGATGTTGTGTATGTCAGGTGGTGATCCTTTTCGAAAATGGTTTTGGAAAGTTTTAATAAAAGTTGATTTTGTTCAAAATTTTACCTTTTACAACTTAGACCATTTTTGGACCAAAAGAAAAAATTTTAGTACCCACAACCTTCAATTTCATTGATTTCAATACAAAGTTCTCCGACTCTTGATACAAATTTAAGTTGCTTTTTATTACATTCAAAAAGAAAACTTAAAAGTACAAATTAAAGCAATAAACTTGGGGCATAGTTGAGTCAGGTGTTCCTGCGTCCTCTCCCAGAGCTTGTGAAAGCTTCAAATACCAAAGTAGGCCCAGTTTGCGTCTCATCTTCAAGCCAAGCTATGCATTCGCCAGAAAGGGCGTAACTGAAACTGGGAGCATGTGCCAGAAGTTCTCTTGTCCTCCATGTAGTGGAATACTGAGCTAGCTGTGAGCCTCGGATTGGAAATGAAGCTGGGTACTCTACCCCCTCTTCTGGCAAGTCTGGTCATGTCCGAACTGACGCCTGAATCGGAATGGAAAGTAGAAGACACAGTGCATCAAGCCAATCAACTGAATGCCAGGCTGCCGGGACATGCTGTAGCTCATCTCAGGCAGATCAAAGTAGGGCAACGCCAAGCAATGTCAGTAGTAGATCTGTTGCACATCCAGTGGCACCACCATACCTCGTTTGGGAAATCAACTAGCCGTAGGCAAAAGAAATAGCTGCGTGTTGAATATGCAAGACAAGCATCCACTACTTTCAGTCTATCCATGAGCCATACCTAGGGAGGGATGAAAAATAAGAGAGATTAAAAGAATAGAGAGGTGTACGTGGAGAGAAAAAGTAAGAAAGGATTTTGTGAAAAAAACAGAGCCTGAGGGCCGAGTGATGTGAGAAACACATGTGAGAAGGGTGGGAAACGTTACCTATAAGAGTAGTGGACTTCCTACGAACTTGGTTGTCTCCCGGCGATGGAAAGCATCCAAACCCATCAAAGTCTCGGCTAATGTCAAGCCAATGCAGCTCTTGCCCTCTTCCAAACCTTGGGCCACTTCAATCAGGCAGATGCTAGACCCTCTGAAGCCAGGGGCAAGCAGAAAATGGGCCAACATGCATGTTGCCAAAAACTCTGCCAAAGACGGCCGCCGCGGTCACCGGTATCAGAAAATTGATGAAGCAAACTGGGAATGTCCAACTCCCCATTGCGAACCAAAGCTCGAGCATCGTGTAAAGTGAGCCCACACATCTTTCCTAAAGCCTGGATGTGGCCAAAACGAGACTGGGGTAAGATCTCCTCGTCATGTTAGGACTCCATCAAAGCTTGGAACTCTTCGATTGTGGGGCATATCTCTTGTCCCCTGAAGCAAAAAACATGTGTAACCGGATTCCCACATCTAGCCGCGACATAGAGGAATGGAAAACACAGTGGAGTATGGCTTAGTGGGAATAGTGCGTTTAGCCCAAAACCCTGGAAATTCAACTTTTTCAAGCCATCTAAAGTTGCAATCCAATTTGAGAGATTTTCGGCAAAGAATGGCTCCATTTGGGGCAAAAATAGAGCTAGAATGAAGAAATCACGAAGCTAGAGCTTTTGTAGAAGATAAGGCAGTGAGTGGAGGCCAGGTGTCAACATTTCGGAGGTTCTGTTCATCGATGGCCGGTAGGGCTTACTGATGGCCGGCAGAGGCATATTGATGGCCGGAAGAGGGGAAGTGATGGCCGGCAGGCCATCCTCCATGGCCAGTAGCCTCCCTTTCATGCTCACTGACCTCCTTTGTGAAGATTCAATTGTTTTCAGCAGTTGTATTATGTTATTGGCACCTTTTGAGGTCTTGTTTTTGGTGCTTTTGGGGCTTGAGCATGTTTGTTTAAGCTGTAATCATTTGGTTTTGTTTATCGAGTTGTATTTATGTTGTTTATCGAGTTGTTGCAATTTCCTTATCGAGTTGTAGTTAAGTTTGTTTAGCCTGTCAAGGCCTTTGTGTTGTTTTTTGAGTTGTTTTGTTCTTTCAATTGTTAGTTGGTTCACTACCTAATTAAGACAATGCAATTTGAAGGCATGAGATGTGTCTGGATGAATGTCGAGTAGTCTCCCTTCCTAAGGAAGTAGTCAGCGTCCAAGCCCACAGTGAACTGGATCATCTCCTGGAAGGAGAGGCTCTCTGTAGTCCTCATAGATGCTGGGGACGCCATGAGAACTACCGGCTTAGGTAAACCTATAGTCTGGTGCACAAACTGCTTGGCTAGAAACCAGACTCAGTAAACTGGGCCCTCTAGTAGAAGCCGAAAACGAGAGGCCCTCTAGGCTCCGGCATATTGGTCCCAAACTCAAGCCGGCATCATCGCCCAAAGCTGCCAGGTGCTCTGTAAATAGGGAATATACAGATTGTTAGTCTTCCTCAGTTGTTGGTAAAACAAAAATAACTGTGAGTTTTGAGTTACCTCTTCCGCAGCCACTGTGTCAAAGTATTGGCAGAAGAATGAGAAGGTCTCCTGGGGTCCTATGCAGACATCCGCCGTCATACTGATGAGAGTACGGCACAACGGGGAGAATCTCCTCCACTGGTTCTGAAACAAGGTTCGGGAAATATGCATATACCCAGAGCTGTAAGGAAAAGGCAACAGTGAGTATACAGTGTATAGAAAGTACAAATACAGAGAATGCAGAATGCAGAAATACAGTGTATAGAAAGTACAGAAGCAGAGAATACAAAATGTGCGATGCAAAAAGCATAGTGTATAGATGTAAAGAATGCATTATACAGTGTACATAAAGTACAAAGCAGAAAGCACGAAAATAGAAGATGGAAAATGTAAAGTAGAAATGTAAAGCATACCTCCCAGGCTCGCGAATAGCCTCCAACCCTGTCTCCCCTCCCGCAGGATGTCGAGCTCATGTAGTCGTATAGTGTGGCAAGGCCAGCTCCTCTCCAGTCATAGAACCAGACCTGGGGTAGGGACACTGGGGCGCTCAGTAGATACAGTCCTATGGTGTTCCACCTGTTTGCAAACAAGGTGGTACCGAGGAGAAAAATAAAAAAGCCCCGGGTATACTGCTCAGTCTTCTCTAGGGTCTATGGCTCTCTCATGCGAAAGTGCTCTGCGAACCAACTGTATCGGACCATGGCCGGTCTGAAGAGAGATGGGCGTGCTCTTAGCCAATGTAGCCAGGTGGCCTCCCATTCGCCCATATCCATGTCGTAAGGGATTGGATCACCCCCTACTCCTACGCTCGTGAGCATGGAGAAGTCATAGGGAGTCATCGTCATCTCCCCGGTAGTGGAGAAGTGGAAGGAGTTGGTGGTATCCCACCACCGCTCCACCAGTGCGCCAAGAAGTGGTTGGCTCACGATGTGGCGTGATACGCCAGTGCAGAACGGGCCGAAGCCAGCCTCATCGATGATATCACGTACACCGGTAGGGAGCTCTAGATACCAATCCCTCGTTGCCGTGGCTCGGTAGCCCCTGATGGAGCGAGAGTCCTTCTATGATCAGAATAGTGATATATAGTGATATGAGAATAGGCAGATGAAACGCAATATAAGAAATACAGTGCAAGAGTCTGATTAAGGCAATAAATGCAGCAAGAAGCAAGAAATGCAGTGTAAGCATACAGTTGAAGCAAGGAATACAGTTAAAACAAGAAATGTAATGTAAAGTGAAGAAAGCATGAGAATGCTGTGTGTACCTCGGTGACGCCGTAGGACAAATGGAAATCTGGCTCCTGCAGCAAGAGGTCCTTCGACGCGCGTCGCGCGAACTCTCAAAAAGGCCTAATGCTCTCGAGTGGTGGTAGTACATGTGTCCTGGAATGGTATCTCTTTGGATCAAAGGGCCGTACCCTCAACGATAGTGGCTCCAGCTCTACCTCTGGCTCAAACTCTGCCTCGATGTCAGCCTCAATGCCTCCAGCCGCCTCGCCAGTCTCGGCAGCAATCGGCTCATCCTTCTAGGCAACGGGTGGCAATACGTATGGAACCTCGGAAGGGGCCCCGCCATGTGGAATATCATCCGTCATCTAAAATGGGTGAAGAGTGGAGAAAAATGGGGAAAAAAATGGGAAACTTGGAAAAAGTCAACCCTAGGAGAGAGAAAACTGGGAGAAAAAATCAAAGTCAGGAAAAGGCATAAAACCGGAGAGAAACTCGAGAGGAACAAGCCTCATGTGATGAAACTCCAAGAAAAAGCACCGAAATCAAATTTCAATCGATTTATAACAGAGGAAACAAAGAGGGTTTAGCGAATCAACTTTGCAGGGGCATTGGAAAATGCGTAAAAATTACGGATCTAGAAAGAAGGAGTGTCTAGAGAGAGAAAGAGGGAGCAATTTCGGATGTGGAGTAGTGAGAAATTGAAATGTCAAGCCTTGTACTTAAAGACTCGTGGGTGAAAAGACCAAAATGCCCGAAACTGCCACAGGTGGCCGGCAGGCCACCATTAGTGGCAGACAGACCACTTCGATGGCCGACAGTGGTGATTTTTGGCCGACAGGTGGTCGGAAACCCCCTCTAGTGGCCGACAAGTGCCAATGGTCCTCTTTGGTGTCCTGGCGCTATTTTGTGCCTCTATTTTTTGAGTGGTATGTGAGAGGTTCTTGATTTGGAAACTTACAACCACGTTCTGGCACGTGACCATGTCCCACTTGCCGCTGAGAACGAAGTGTATCTTTTTCTTGTTACAAGTCTCTGAGAGGTACATCGAAGGTTGCATCACGTATTGCTTTTGCTTAGTTTTATCAAAATAGCATCTTTGTCATCTTTCTTTTCTCATGACTGTATGTTGCACGTGCGCCTTGCATCCTTTTTGAATTGTGCATAGAACATGCTCATGTCACTCATGCATAGAATACGCTATCAATCTTGCATAGAACGTGCCATCAATTCCTCATAGGATATGCTCTTGCTCTTGCTCATTGTTTTAATTTCATGCATAGAACATGCTTTCGTTAATGTCATATGTCGATTGTCCATCTTGAATTGAATACTTTGTGCATTTATCACACGCATGTACTTTGTGCATCTATCGCATGCATTCACTTTGTGCATCTATCGCACTCATTCACTTTGTGCATCTATCGGACGTATTCACTTTGTGCATCTATCGCACTTGTTCACCTTGTGCATCTATCGCATACTAACTAGAAAACGATATTGTATGTATGGTTCATTTGGTGGAGTTCTGGATAAATTCATTTGTATCTCGGTAGAAGAACCTGCACCTTCATTTTGTGCATTTATCGCACTTGTTCATTTTGTGCATCTATTGCACTCGTTTACCTTCATGCATCCATCGCACACCACTCTCCTATTTCTTGAGACGTGTGAAACATTGCCCCGAGCGGTTGGTTCTTAGGACACATGGAACGTGGCCCTAGGTGGGTTTTGCCTCGGCATGTGCGAATCACGGCCCCGAGTGGTTGCTTCTCAAAACGCGTGAAACGCGGCCCTGGATGGGTTTTACCTCAGGATGTGCGAAGCACGGCCCTGAGCGGTCGATTCTCAGGACGTGTGAAACGCGGCCCAGGCCGGTTTTACCTCGGGACGTGTGAAGCACGACCCCAAGTGGTTGGTTCTCACGATGTATGAAACGCAGCCCTAGGTGGCTTTCATCTCGGAACGTATGAAGCACGAGCCCGAGCAATTTTCTTTTTATCTTAGGACGCGTGACACGTAGCCCTGGGCGGGTTTCATCTCCGGATGTGCAAAGCACAAGCCTGAGCTGTTTTTCTTTCTTGTATCTCGGCTCACGTGAAACGCAGGCCCGGGTGGGTTTTCTTGTTTCTCAGGACGCGTGAAATGAGGGCCCAAGCCGATTTTCTTGTTTCTGAAGACGTATAAAATGTGACCTCGAGCGGTTTCTCTTGTATCTCGAAGACGTGTGAAACATGACCTCGAGCAGTTTTCTCATGGTGCATGAAACGCAGCCTTGAGGGGTCTTTTCTTTTCTCGCCTCTTTGGTTAGAGTGTGCCTTATCTCTTGTATGGAAACCTGTGTTGGTTTTAAGCTTGAAGCTGCTCATTCATATCTTGTTATCTTGCTTATTGTATTCATTCTCGCTTATTGCATTTGTCATTGCCTAATGCATCATCTCGCATGATCATGAGTTTTCAACATAGTCGACTTCATGAGGCGTGTAAGTCCAACCTTCAAACTGCTTTTCATGCATATCATTTGCATCGCCCCAGACCAAAGCTGGTTTGATTCCTTGTAAAGGGATACGTAGGCAGCCTGCGGGTGCAACCATTTCCGTTTTGTTTTATTTGTTTGTCTAAGTCTTTCAACCTTGTCAAAATGGGCCGTCTTTAGGCTTTGACATTCACGCACGTCATTTCATGACTTCTGAGTTCTGTCAAAGAGGGGCAACTATAGACATTCCATTTTTTACCATCCTTAAGACTTGGATGTCATCACTTGTGCACTCGATGATTATGACTGCATGTGCTCGTTTTAGTGCCCGAAGTCCTCGGCGGAATGCCCTGTCTTTGAGCCTTTAAACCTTATTTATTCTATGCCTTGTTTTGGACCAAAACCCTAGTGCTTCAAACCTCAAGACCCTGGGACTTACGGGCCTCTTCTGGTGGGCTGCCGGCCACCTTTTGTGGGTTGCTGGCCACCCTTGTGCCTTGTTGACCAATGGTGTGGCCTGCCAACCATTATTGGTGGCTTGTCGGCCATCAATGTCTTTTTTTAGATATTTTGTTGACAACTGTGCCAGTTGTTGGCAAAATTGGTTGTATCTCCCTACACATGTATGGAGGGATATATCTCAGTCTAATGCATGTTTTTCAATATATAGGGGATCTCCTACCCCATTTTTGAGGGTTAGAATTTTTGAAGAAAAAATTATCCCTCTCTCTCTCTCTCTACGTTTCTCTCACTATCTCTTGCAAGTTTGTGCATAGTAGCTTAGATACACCACACTTTTTCCTACACCTCCTTAACCAAAGTGGTTCATCTTTGAGCTGAGGTTCCTTGAGGCCTTTCTTGCAGCTCTAGAAGGTGGCTTTGGCTTGAATTGTTGCCTAGAGTTAGTCTTCCTTTCAAGAGGTATAACACATGCCTTTTTAACTTGCTTTGCATACTTGTTTTTCGTATCTTTTCCTGCTAATTTGGGCTGTTTTTAGGCTCTAAAAAACTCTGTTTTTATGGGTTGAAATCGGTGGTTTTAGGCCATTTAAAGTTAGGGGGTGGTCCACCCTTCTTTCTTTCTTGTTTGTAAGGCCTTTCTACCTTTATTTTTGCCACTTTGAAACCATCTTTTTTGGGCTTTTAAAAACTAAATTTTAGAGTATTTTTAGTGGTAAAATTCATGTTTTCACGCCTAAATTTGGAGGGGTTAGCCTCCCCTCCTTGTGTTTTGTTTGCTAGCCTAGATAGCTCTATGTGTTAGCATATTTTTCTAGCCTTTTGTAACTTAATTGCAACATGTTGTAGACTGTATTTTAGGCTGTTTTGTCTATGTTTTGGGTTGTTTAAGCTGTTTGAGTCTTGTTTTGCGTGCTTCTAGTATAAGTGTCCTCACAAGCTCGGTGTTTTAGGCCTTTAAACACCACTTGTTTGAGTTGCTTGCATGTTTTAGTGCTTTTCTCACTTAATTTCAGCAAGCTTAATCTCTTCACCCTCCCTCATTTCTTGGGGTTTTTTTTTTGTTTGCTTTGAGGGTTGTGTCAACCTTACGATTGTTTAAGTTCGAGATTGAGGTCGATTCTTAATGGTTTAATCCTCTTTTGGCGGTTCATTATCAATGGCATGAAAACTCTCTCTTGCCTAAAACTACCCCCTATTTGACACTTCCTTCTCTTTTAGAGGACTTAACTCACCAATGGACTTAATTGGTTAAAGAATGAAAGAACAATTAAAATGAGAATTTGATTGTGTTTCGGTGTGTTCAATCAGACGTTAATTGAACACAAGGAAAATTAAGGCATTTCATACTCAAAGTGATAAAATGTGCCAAGTTTCTTAGGTCTCCATTACCCTTGATCATGCATGATAGGGTGAAGGTTGTGGGTCTTGTTTGCACATTTATTAACTTTTACATCTTGGTTCATTAGCCATCATGCAATGAAATTGTTTGATTGATGGTTTTGGAACCAAGTGTGTCAGTCCTTTGAGCTTGTTTTGATGATAAGGAGGGATACACAGTACAAACAACCTGTGAGAATGCCCTCTGTTTGCTCTGTTTGCTCCCTGTTGTAGCAAGAAATGGTGCATCATTAGTGGCCGCCCGGCCACTGTTTCTGGCCTACAGGCCATTAGTATTGGACGGCAACCCCCTATTGGTGGCTGGCCGGCCAGCACTTCTGGCCTACCGGCCAGCAATGAAAATTGAGCAGAATATTTGTGAAGCAGAACAAAGTTGGTCTGGAGGAGGAAAACTAGTGCAAAGGTTGTGTAACAGAGGCTTTCAGAAGCAAACAGTGGAAGTTCTTCCAGTGGAAGTTCTTCGGGTGGAAACCGAACATGCATTGGGCCTCCCTCGTTCCTGGGACTAGTTAATTAGTTTAATTATTAATTAGTTAGTCATAGTTGTGTTGGGGCTAATTAAAGTGTTCTAATTATTTAATTAGATTAGTTATTTAGTTAATTAATTCATGTTGTAATTAATTAGTTAACTAGTTTAATTAGTTTCTTTGTAATTAATTAGTTAATATAGTTAGTTTGAGACCCCTAACTTTTGTAAACCATATTAAGTCCCTTACTTCTAAATCATTTCTTTGAAATCGCTTAATTTCTTAATTAATTGCAATTTTAACCCTAGGATCAAAATACATGCCCCAACTGAAAACTCACAAACCCTGATCGATTTTTATAAATTAGATATCATTTTGATACCCCAATACTAATTAATTGACTCCATAAACGTAGAATTACCACTTGAAAACCCGATGTTTTTCTGATTTTTATCACGCCTATCAGTTGATAGCCTTTTTATTCGAAATAAGAAATTCAAACCGAATTAGATGCTCTAATCCTAACTTAGTTAAATTCTAATCTAAGATAAATGTTCCAATTCATAAATTAAGGCCTTAGCCCTCATATTTTACTTAAATCACAAATTGATCTCAAGTTAGTACCATTATATATATATATATATTTGTACCTCTTATTCATCAAATCTTTTTGTACACAATATCTATGGAATTTGTACACAACATAAATAGGAAAATCTCCCCAAATCTTGAGCACATGGCTAGCCATCATACCTCCTAGGCTATAATCACTGTACTTTAGTACAAACAAATCCCTTGAAATCTTGGAGCAATAATGAATTTGGTACCTATAAAGATTTGCTATGAGTGTACCTCTAACTAGAAGGTATTTAAATTAACCCTAAACCTAACTAGATCATAATTAAATACATAAATAAGGTTCCAATACATGAGTTTAATTCCAAGCCCTCACTTCTTTAATTAATTTCAAGATTTGCCCCGAACTAGTACATGTACTTTTTATACTATAGTACCACCAAATCAATTTGTGGATCTATATATATACATTGGGAATATATCCATAGTACTCATATATTGAATAAAATATATCCCATTTCCCTTCCCCATGGTCGGTAAACCTAGAAGAGTGTGAGAGATCAATTTTCAAGGCTTGTAATTATGACATTCTAGAAGCAAAGTACCAAGTACAAGGGTTGTGTTCCCAACCTAGTTCCATTCCAACTAGAGGCCAACTAAATCTTCTCTAATCACATAATTAAGTCCCCTAACCACTCCTTATTCCATTAGACGCAAAGTAAATCCAAACTTTTCAATCCAATTCCAACTAGTGGGCCTTTCTGTCTTTTCACACCAAATTTTCCTATAAATACGACCACCCTCTTAGCATAGCATACACAAACAACATACACACACACACCTACATTCGGCCTAGAGGAGAGAAAGGAGAGCAAGAGAAAAGTCTTGAGAGGGAGAGGAAGGAAGAGGGAAGCAATCTTGTTCAACTTAGCCAGCCTAGCAAGTAAGCCACAACACAACTCTCTCTTTTAGATGTGTTTTGATGGTATTCTCACGTTAAAAATGAAAGGAGTTGAGCCTTGATTCTACCCTTCTTATATTCCTCTTAATCAGTATAAGACTACCTTTTTCGATATCAAACTCTCAAAATTTCCAAAGGCACACCTTCACTTTAAATTTATGAGTTTAATACATATTATTTTGGAAGTTTTCATCACAAGATAAGTGGAAAATTTCCCCTAGTTGACCTCTTTTCTCACCAAATTTCTATTTTCAAGAACTGTGCCAGAAAAATCTATTTTTCATCCAACTTTTGAAATTTTACTAAAAATGTAGAAAAATCTTCTGGACCTCCATTTTACTTAAAAATATTCCTTAAGGAGTTATCTTTCAACTAAAATTGGTTTCATTGAAAACGAGTGAACAATTTGTGAGAAACTCCAATTTTTGTAAACAGTCGACGAATCTGAACAACGCTGGAACATTTCTTAAATAACAAAAAAATCTTGAAAAGCTATCACATTTTTGAAACATGTTTTGAAAACTAGATTAAATTATCTATGAGCCATAGGAAGGCCGAGTTCGGTAAAAATCTAAAATAGCCCTTTTGATTTTAATCTTTCAATTGTATTGAATTTGGAAATTTAGTTTCGCATGGGTGTTTTATGCTATTGTGTACATGAATATGCTTATTAGTTTATGATCACATCTTGGTATGGTATTTCATGTGTTATGGTTATGTTCCTTATCTCCTTCATTTTAATGACGCTCACGCTTATGTGGATGTTAGTATCTTGTTGAGTTTGTTCTAACTTGCCTTAAAACATTGATCCAAACGGAAAACTTAATTAGGATGGTATTGGGTTTTCGATCACTTGAATAATGAAGAGATGACAATGTATTATGAATGGATTGATGGGATGCGCTCCTTAATTAAAGGTTAAGTCTTGCACAAGCAGTTGTCACGTAAACCCTAGAATGGAACGAACGTATTCGGACTCTTTGCGATGGTTTGATTGGTGAGATAAGGTTGGGTCCGGATGGGACATTTTGGAGGATAAAACTTCTTGGAAGGATAAGGTTGGATTCAGGCAATAAAACCTTTTTCTTTTTCCTTTTGAGGTCCTACGGTTGGCGCTACGCAGTATATAACCGTTGGTAGGCATCCGAGGTTAGTTCTGCAACAAAGAAGCAAAATGGGAGTTCCGAATAGTCCGATGTCCAATTCTTGTGGTTGGGAGGATGAAATCTCTTTGGGGGATTTGTAGAATACTAACCACTAACATTATAACCTCTGTTATCTATTTGAATGACGTGTTCCTTTCCTCAGTTATTAAAATTACTATTATTGACTTGACCATCATGCTTTATTACTTGCTCGCTATAAAAATGATGGTGTATTGGAATGGGAAAAAGAGACAGGGTGTGTGTGCGTTTACTGGGCATTCAAAGCTCATGGTGTTTCATGCCAGGTATTGAACACTATTAGGCCAGTCGAAGGCAAAGTCGATGCATTTGAGGACGTACGGCTACCCTAAGAGGATTAGAAACTAGTTTTGTAAATGTGTTTTGTGATTGTAAGTGATAGATCCCATGTTGTATTTAAGACATGATTTTGAAATTTGTATACATATAACATTTGTAACCTAGCCTTATACCTCGTCAACTCATGTAGCCCTTGTGTTGATACCTTGTCAAGATCTGTCAAAAAGGTAGCTTTGCTATCTAAGGTGGTTGGACTTTGAAAGGAGGCTATTTTGACTCCTTCGACCTTCCTGGGATCTTGCTTGGTTATTAGCTAAAGGACTCATTAGTGACATTTCCTACTCTTGTAACCTTAGATAAACCCTGTATTTAATGGTTAATATATTATATGATGTTCCTAATTTTTGGGGCATCACAGTTAGCTAATTAGCTTCGTATTGTACCTATTTAATTATCTTAAAGTAGTTAATTAAATTAGGTCATTATTGTAATTATTTAATTAATTAGCATAGCATAATTAATTATTTACTTGTTGTAACAATTAATTATCTTAGATAGCAAGCTTATTTATTCAAGTTTTGTAATAACTAGTTAAGTAGTTTAACTTAGCCAGTTTATTCATTCGGACCCTCCTGCATGAGGGCATCAATGTTGTAATAATGTGTACGTCTTCCAACCCCACGTCCTTCTCCTTTTTATTTATCTGCTTTTGATGATTAGATTAGGGGCATCACGTTTCAATTAGCATATAGCATGTTTGCATTCATTCATTTGTCTTACATACACCAAGACTTGGATCATCATTCAAACTTGTATTGTCATTTATTACCTCGTTGAATACGGGTTGAAATGCATGCTATGAAATTATTGCAAATAACATGTTAAGTAGCCGAACCTATTTTAGTTTTATTTTTGCATGCGTTGCATTAGCCATCTTGTATAGTTAGGTATCATGCATATTTTTTTCTAGCTCTTTTGTTTTATCTTAGCTTGGAGTACTAGGTGAGTTTTTTTTAGTGCTTTAGCATACTTGCATGAGTGTAAGTGACTGCCATGACTAGCATGCTTGCCATGAGGCTAAGTGTTTACTTGTTAAACTGTTTGAATGCCTGTGGATGAAGGCTTGTTGCTTGAATTGGAATGATTCGATGAATGTACGTTTAAGCCCATTTTGTCAAGTGGCAAATTCACAAGCTTTAAGTCCACTTTGTCAAGGGCAAATTCAAATCCTTTTCCCAAAAAAAAAAGTGAAATTAAATTGTTCCAATTTGAGTAAACTAGTCTATACCTTGTATGTGTGCACATCATCTAATAATGCTAGCCTAATAACCGGAACAAAAGCATATAATGTACATAAGATTCATATCATGATTAGTAGCGGCCGATCTTTGATCGGGCGAGCTGATGTGCTCAATTCATGACTTTTCCCTCTTGTATCTAAGTTCCCAAGTGGAGACAATCTTGGTGATGACGGACACGTGGCCTTTTGCATGAGTCATGGGCTTCCTAAATTTGCCCAAAACAAAATATTTCGGTAACAACTCTGTATCTTGCAAAACAGTCCAATTTGGCATTTTTTATTCAAAATCGATTTTCCAAAAGACTTGCCGGATTCGGAATCTTTGGTGTTCATCAATTTCACATTGCACTTGTGAGATTAGATTCAAAACCGCAATAGTCCAAATTGTAGGGCTTATATTCGAGCTTCTGAAAGGAGGCGCGAAAAGTCAAGCTACAGCCACCCAACTGGGGTTGCCAGCCGAGGACACTCCAATGATAAAGTTAGAATGCTTTAAACAAAGAGAAAAGAGGAAGAACTTGTAAAGAGTTTATATATATGAATGACTGTATTAATGTATGTATCTATGAATGTACATATAAATGTATGTATGTCTAGGAATTAGAATTTTGCTCCAAAATTCAGTGGCTTTTGCTGATGATGTTCCGTGTTGAGCATGGAGATTGCTCCATATTCTGAGGCTTTCGCTGATGGCATTCTGTGCCGAGCATGGAGGTTGCTCTGTATTTGGAGACTTTTGTTGATTTTAAGTGGTGATCAATTTCAAATTGCAGGGATTATGAAAAGTACGTCCCATGTCATTGATTGCCTGTACCAAATGATGTACACTTGCTAAGCACAAAAAAGTGGAAAGTAGAAAAACTTACACCAATGGTAGATCATTAAAAAGTAGCATTGCTCTATTGTAAGGAATTGCCGAATGAATTTCAGAAGCAGTGTGAGGCAGATTGTTAAGTTGATTTCTTGCCCTTAAGCTAGTATGTGTTGTGGTTGTGCCAAGTCTGAGTAAGCTAGTCATGTGTTGTATACAACGTATATTTTTCCCATTGCTTTCGAATGATATTTGTTATTCAAAAGGAATTCAGATTGGACTATGGCCAAAATTACGAGGAGTAAGCTGATAACAAATTTTTGAAGTGGATTCCTTGCTTTTGTTCTTCACCAGGGTGATATCAAATTGAAGTCGAGACAAAGTAGGATGCTTTTTTTGATGCGAGGTGAAATCAACTTCTTTCTTTTTGTACTCAATTTTTTATTGATGGTCAACAAATAAAATCTACAATTTTTTTTGAGTTGAATTTTCAAATTTGGACCACACTTGGATCGTTGTGATTGGACTCCGGATCGTTTAGATTTAGCTAAAATAGATCAGATGTTTCAGATCAACTGGTGACAACTCAACTGCGAAGCACAGGATAATTTCTTTATTAGCTATCTCGCTCATCTTCTCCAATGAAACAGTTGACTTTCTGGCCAAACTTAGATCGGCTTGAATGGGTTCATTTGAGCTCCAATTTCGACACAATTTTTTGCATTGGATTCGTCTCGATGAGTAATTATAAATAGAGGAAATTATGAATCAAAACTAATGTGAGAAAGTTATTACATGTGAATGAAAAAAATTATAATTATAATTATTAATATTGATAAAGTTTACCACTAATTTGTAAATACTTCTCAAGTTTTACTCTAATTTGAAATTTTCCCTTATAAAAATGATAAGTACAAATCCAACACTAGCTAGAAAATAAAAAATGATCAATTCTAAAATTAGAAAGAAATAAACAATTACTACATACATAAAATGCATAAGTTCACACACCAACAATATAGAGGAAATGTTTTAAGGATTGTAGTGAACTTTTTTTTGGCAAGGATGATGTGGTCGAGTTGGGTGAGGATGCATCTCAAGAAGGTACAAAGAGGAGCCGAAAAGGAAACAATTATCGCAAGCATTCAAACCTTAACAAAAATATTTAAAAACTAATAATAATAAAATAATAATTCAAATTTTATGGTTATAGATAATACAGCTATGGAATGTTGCATAAATTTTTGGCATCTTTACAGTGCAGGAACAAATTTGTCTCAAAAAATGATTGCCACAAAAAACATGTACCCTATGTCCTATGCACACTATTTTGTGCATTAAAAAACCTATTTTATCAGAATTTTACAATTTGCGATTCGATTTATAATTCGATTTACAATTTTCAAAAAATTAATACGAATCTATGGACAACTCTATTTTCGAAGTGAATCTCGAGTGAATCGCATAATTCACAATTGACTCACGATTCTATTCATTTTTAACAATCATGCAATTTTCAAAACTATCCGCCCAACATATTTTGATTTTTTTTTTGGTCCCTTTTTTAGTTAAAATGAAATAATACTTCTAATAGTGTTTAGTATGAAAATAATGATTTGTTGTTATATTAGTAATTTTTTTTTTAATAGAATTCAATCAAAATTCAACCAGACTTGATATGTTTTTAACTAGGACCAATGCTCTCTCTATCAAGAGTTGTTCTAGATCACATTATAATCTTCTGGTGGAGCGAATTTTATTTGACGCTTTATGACTTGTCATAAATTGTTACTTCTATGTTTGAACTTCTTAAGCCTATATATTTTATTTAAAGTTTAGTTAGCATATTAATGTATCATGGTGTGTTCCATGGGGGTTGTTAATCACTCACTACAACAAAATGCATTTTTGGCGATTAAAAAAAATGTTATCGCCAAAAGTTGTGGAATTGGCAACCAAAAAATAATATTAGTCGGCAAAAGTCAAATATTTAGCTACTAATTTTTTTAAGTCGGGGAATATTGATTATTGGCGACTAAAAAAAAATTTAGTAGCTGTATAGCTGGTTTTGGCTACTAAAATTGTTTAGTAGCCGAATGAAAAAAAATACAGATTTTTTATATTTGGCGACCAATAAAAGTATATTTTCAGCAACAAAAGAATATTTTAGCAGCCACATTGTTAGTTTAGCTACTAAAATTGTTTAGTAGCCGAATAAAAAGAAAAAAAATATTTTTTATCTGGTCGCCAAAAGTATATTTTCAGCGACAAAAGAATATTTTAGTAGCTGTATAGTTAGTCATAGCTACTAAAATTGTTTCGTAGCCGAATAAAAAAAAAAATTATTTTTTATCTTTGGCAACCAAAAGTTTGGTCGCCAAAAGTATATTTTTAGCGACAAAAGAATATTTTAGTCACCAAAAAACTAAAATATTTGGAGGGAAATTTCAAGTTTTTGAGGGATTAAAAAAGTAATTAGCAACTAAAATAATTAGTCGCGAATTGTTATTAATTATATGAAAAATGCTTCAGGCCTCGAGAGCGTGAGGCGTGAATGCCTCGAATGCGCTCTGTGACGCATATGGCTCTCTCTCTCTCTCTCTCTCTCTCCTCTCATTCGTCTCTCTCTCTCTCTCTTATTCAAACCCAAAAAAAATATCACTCTACTTTATTCAAATCCAAATCTGGGATTCCCTCTCTCCCTCTCTCTGTCTCTACTCTATTGAAACCCAAACACTATTTTGGTCTAGCAAAGAAGAGCAAAATCACCCAACCCATCAGTGACGGTGAAGGGCTTCCGGCGTTTTCCGGCTTCCCTTCTTTGCATTGACACGTTACAAAGTTACCCAAGCCCTAGATCCCCAAATCTCCTCCATTGACTACCGAGTAAAGGTCAGATTTTTGTTATATATATATGCACATATTTATAAATCATTGTCATTTAATCGCCATGATGGAAAGCTTAGTGATTAATTTGTTTTTTTTTCGTTTTATTTTGAATAATTCTCCATTTAATCCCCATGATGAAAAGTTGTGTGATTTTTCAAAAAAATGTTATGAAATCATACTTGCTGAAATAGACTTGTTGTTAGGCATACATGGTATGCATCCAGTATTCTAATCCCTTTTACAAAAACAGAATAACTCCTTTCATGATGAATATGGAGAGGATTTTTGTATAAGTGTAAGAATAAATGGAGGGGATTTTTGAAAAGCAGAACAAAAGTCCTGTCATGAAGAATGTTATGAAAATAGACTTGCTGAGTTCTATTGTGATTTTGAATGAAAAGCCATCTTGTTGAAATGATAAATTGAAGGCATGTGTGATAATTGAAAGCAGGTGTAATTCTCTCTACACTTACATTTTGCATTCTATGTGTATGACAAAATGCCTCAATGAAATGCTCTGTGAATGGCAAAATTATTGTCTCTAGACTTGCATTTTGCCTCAATGAAATGCTTTGTGAATGGCCAAATTATTGTTTCCAGACTCACGTTTTGCCTAAATGAAATGCTTTGTGATTTTGAATAACAATACCAAATTTTTTAGGCTATTGTACTTCTAACAGCAAACTTCACCAGCAAAACCATATACCATCTTCATTCCATGGGCCATTTAACATTATGAATGGAGAATTGTATTTATTTATTTATTTTTTTGCTGAATAATGTACTAATTATTTGATAAAATTCTACTATTAGGAGTAACCAGCAAAAATGGGTCAGTTTGTTTTCCTGTGTTGGTGACCAAACTAATTTTTTTGATTTATGCTCACCAAGTGTATGCAAAAATGTCATAGAGAGGTTTTGAGGACTGGTTTGTTGGTTCGAAATTTTATATTCCTTTCAATCATGAATTAAAAGCCACTTATATATTTATCATTAATTAGGTGTTATGAACACCTAACAGCAGAAACTACAATGAGTTTGGGTTCTTGTGGAGGATAGGGGTGTGAAGTTCTTGACACCTCTAGTATCACTTGGGGATTGTAAGCTAAATAATTCTTGTTTCAATGTAGTTCTTGCATAGCACTGTTGTGGCATTAGGACTTAGTTAATTATGGAAGATTTTATTGCAGAGAATTTAGCTAAAATTGCTCATGTTGGATCATCTGCATATGTTCAATGAGGTTTTGCATCGGATGCTACTTTACTATAATTACTGCATAGTTACTTTTGGATCATAGAATGTGGAAAATGATGACCAACGGTCTATTGGTTTTGAAGGATTATTTCATAATTTGGACTAGACTAGTGATATACAAACAAAACTTTTTCACGGAATCTATTCAAAATAATTTTGGATTATATAGTTTGCTCTTCTCTCTTTGTATAAGAAAGGTGGGAAATTTACTTACGACACTTGCACTAATCTGGCCCTTTTTTCGGTCATTCTCAGGTTCAGACTATGTTATTGCCCAGCCTCTTAGGTGAGGCAAAATTTTGTCAGTATAAATGAAATATTAACTGGAAAAATGCAACTGGAAGTTTGTAAATGACTTTAGATGTTATTGTGTTGCATTCTTTTTTATTGGGTTGTTAGTAATAATGACTAATGCTTTAGCTTTTTGAACTAGGATATCAACACTTCACAGTTTTTTTTTATATTTAAAATGTAGTAAATATTTATCTAAATTACATGTTCATTTTCTTTTTATCTTGTTCTTCTTTTTACAAGTCTTTAGCAAGAATGATGAACCCAAAAGTTAACAAACTAATGGAAGATGTAACTTTGAATGGGTAGACTAAGCAAAAACTAATGGGAGATTGGCTATTTCTTGTTCTTACAGTGTTAATTATGGTTTAAGCTGTTTGAAGTAGGATATAGGTGCTTTATAGTTTTATACCTTTGCAGACACCTCATTTTTCACCGTCCTAAAGACTTGGACGTCATCGATTGAGTGCTCGATGATTGCGCATGTTTGGAGTCCCCGGGGTTGTCGGTTGCGTACCTTGCCTCTGATTCTGTGAACTTTCTTGGTTTTGTGCTTGTTCTAAGGTAACCCTTGGTTCCCCCTTTTGCCTAGAGAGAGAAACAGTGGTGTAGACCACTTTTCTCCCTTGCCAGCCAGTTTTCTCCCCTGTAGACCACTTTTGGGGGTCAGTCAACTAGGGTGGGTGGTCGGTCGACCAGCCTAAGTGGTCTGCAGCCTGGCACCACCTTCTCCTTTCTTTGTAGACCCTTTTTCTCCCCTACGAACCAGTTTTTTCCCTTGTCGACCACCTGATGTGGTCGGTCGACTAGGGGGGTGGTCAGTCAACCACTTTAAGTGGTCTATGGCCTTTTTTCTGCTTTTGCAGATATTTTTGGTGCCAGCTGTGCCAGCTGTTAGGCATAGAATGCATCCGGGATTCAAGCAAGCTTTGGCTTGCATATTCTATATAAGGGGAGTTCTCTCCCCCATCCAAGGGATTCAGAATTTTGAGAAGCCAAAAACATCTACTCTCTCTCTAGATTTCTCTCTCTATATTGTTATGCCTTATAGTGCTTAGAATTGCATTTTCTTTACACTTTTGCACACAACCTCTTAGCCAAACACTCCTACTTTGTTGCTGAGGTGTTGGAGGGTCTTATGGGAGCTTCAAAAAACTAGTTTTTGGCTCAAGAAGTTTCTATTCATGTTGTTCTTCAAGGGTGAGTACTATTCCCTCTTTAAAGCTTTGTTTTGGTTGCATATTTGGCCACTTTTACATGGTACTTTTGGCATAACTCTCAACTACAAAAATCTTTGTTTTGAAGTGTTTAAAATGTTTATTTAAGGCTTAGTTTGAGTTAGGGATGGTTTACCTCCTTTGGTGGCTTGTTTTGCTTTTCTTTGTGCCATTCCTTAAGGCCTTTGGGACCATCTTTTCTGGCCTTCTTACCACTGAAACTCAGTGGAATTTCAGTGGTAGAAATTTGGTTTTGAGGTCCCAAATGGGTGGGGCTTATCCCACCTCATCTTCTCATGTTTGCACGTGTTGATGGCCCATCAAAAGAGCATGTGTTTCTACTTCTTAATGGCTTTGTTTAGGCTCATTTTTGTGAATTTTCAGACCTGCCATAACTCTGTTTTTGGCTGTCTTGCTCACCACTTGCATGCTTATTGCACTTGTAGTGAAATCCTACTTGTAGCCTTGCAAAGTGGCATGTCTTTGTGCCTTGAATTTGCTTAGTTCACGCATGTTTTAGACCTTATTCTAACATGATATAACTCTTTTTTGGGTTGGTTTGGTTGCTTCTTACATGCTTCATGTACTTGTAGTGCAATCCTCTTAGTTAGCCTAACATGCTTTATGCTTTGGACCACCTATTTACCATGTTTTTGGCTCCACTCCAGTAGGCTTTTACTCATATTTTGGTCGACAAAGTCACCTCTTGCATGGTTTATGCACTTGTAGTGCAAGCTTGTTCACTAGCCTAGCTTGTTTGGTGTTTTGGCCTATTGATCTAGCATGTGTATGCTTTACTCCAATACATTTTTGGCTTTGATTTAACATGTTTTAGGTCTGATTTGAGTGGTCTTGGTCATGCATGCTTGGCTTTGCATAGCTATAGTGTATTTGGCTTTGCTAGCCTTAAGCTTTGAGACCTCTAGCATGTCATATTTGAGATTTTTGCATGGCATTGCATCATTTGGCATGTTATTTCAGACCATATACCTCTTCCATATTCTTGCATTTATCATCCCTTTGTTGTGTTTGAGGGTTGAGCCTTATGCTTCACTTATGAGCCAATATGTATGCATGATTGCCTAAGCTTTTAGGCTACCATCTCAGCATGTTTTTGGTGTTATTTTACCATGTTACAACTCTGATTTTTGTTGGTGAAGTCACCTCATGCTTGGTTTTGGTATGTGTAGTGTAATCCCACTCATTGGCGTTGCATGCGTCATGTTTTATGCCTCCCATTTTAGCCTGTGTTAGCTCTACCCCATGCATGTTTTGGCATTGTTTTGACCTGCCTTGGGACTATTTTGAGTCATCTTGGCCCTTTGGGGCTTGCTTGATATGGCTATGGTGCAAGTACCTTAGCTAGTCTTGAGTTTTGAGCACCCTACTATTCTATATTTGTGATGGTTGCAAGTTTGGGCATCGTTTAACATGTTATTTCAGAGCATGTACGTGTGTCATGTTCTCACTTCTTTCATTCCTTGAGAGCTTTTGAGAGTTGTGTCCTTGTGCATTATTAATGAGCCATCAAATGAGCATGTTCTCGTTGTGTTGTATGCCTTGATCTTAACATATTTCAGCCACTGTTTTGGCATGTTCGACCTCTGTCCGGGGTTGGTTTGACCATTTAAGATTAATAGTGCATGCCTCATGTGTAATATGTTTGATTGGCTTTGATGCCTTAGCTTTTAAACATGCCATGAATGCATTGCTTACATGATAGAGTCTTGCGCATGTTACTTTAGCATTGAAAGTTGATCGTCTTCTTTGAGTTGCATGTGTTTGGATTGGACGCTAATCTAAACACGAGGAATATCGCACGTTTCATACTCAAGGTGATGAAACGTGTAGCATTTCCTGGTTGTCGACCCTCTTGATCAAGCATGATAGAGGTGGAGGCCCTTATGTGTTATTTGTGCATTCATTGACATTGACTTGTGCAAACTTGGCTTCTCGGCCATCGTGCATTGCAATGCTTAGTTGGTAGCCCAAGAGTTGAGTACTGCACTCCCTTGAGCTTGAGAAATGATAGGGAGCGTGGTGGTGCACACATATCTTGTAAATACACTGCCATGTCCCTTGTTGTTCTCTGTTGCAGCAAAACTGGAGCTTGGCAAATCAGCTGGTCAGCCGACCAGTAGGGGTGGTTGACCGACCACATTTTCTGGTTTACAACTAGCTTTTTTTGGTCTGCAGCTCCCTTTTCTGGTTGGTAGCCCACTAGGAGGTCCCCATGTTGGAGGAGAAGCAATCTAGAGTTAGTGCACTTTTCAGAGATCAAATCAAATAGAAACAGAGACAATTCTGGGCATAGCAATGGATTTCCGAGCGAGGCGATCGAGCATGCATGCACCCCTCACCTCCAGGACCTCTTTTAACTGCTTTAGCTACTTTACTTAGTTAGCTAATTCGTCAGTTTTGTACTTAATTAGTTAATGTGCGTAATTAATCGATTTGTTTTGTAATAATTAGTTAACTAGGAATAGTTAATTAGTTTTGGTTTGTAATAATTAGTTTAATTAGCGTAGCTAGTTAGCTTATTATTCGGACCCTCCGTTAAGAGGGTAAATGTTGTAATAAGTGTGTGTGTGTGTGTGAATGTCTTCCAACCCCACGTCTTTCTCCCTTTTATTTACCAACTTTTGATGGTTAGTTTTAGGGCATGTTACAATTCGCATACTTATGCTTTTCATGCATGCATCATTCATTCATATTGCATGCATCGGGCTCGGTGCATCATTCAAATTGCATTGAATTTCAATACTTACTTGAATACGTGTTTCAAAGCATGTTATCAAGTGTTGCATTTATATGCCATCTTAGAATAGTCGAGCCTATTTAGCTGTATTTTGCATGCATTGCATTAGGCATCTTAACATAGGTAGGATCATGTATTAATTTCTAACTAGTTTTCTTTCTTTGGCTCGGAGTACACTGTGAGCGTTTATCCACCCCGAAGCAAGAGGGTTTTCACCCCCACTTTATATGCCTTTGTCTAAAGCCCTAGGGGTCTACTTAGGAAAGGACATCTGAAACTATTAGAACAGCGGCCTCTACCCGTTCCTCTCCCTCCAAAGAATGACCCAACTCAATACTGTGCCTCCCATCAGCAGCATGATACCGACTCTTTCTTGAGACTACGTCATGAGATTCAAAATCTCATTGACAACAAGGTAATAGCACCTCCAGAAAAACCAAATGTCAATCAAAACCCTCTACCTAGGTAGGTAAACTTCATCCAAACAACGGCCAACCCATTTGACCCCAGTATATACATCATACTAGCCCATTTACCCAAGCCTGAGGTGTTCATCCTAGTCAGCATGGACTTATGCATGATGGGTACACCTAAACCCCAATCATCTCAAACTCGTGAACCCACTACTTCTGAGCTGGGGAGCATGATTGAAGATTTGCAAGGAATTGTGGCAGATTTAGCTTTTGGAATTTTGGCTCCATCACCAACCACATCACATACTAGGGATTTCATGTCAAAAGGCTCCCTAACCTTAGGACAGGCTGCATTGGAAGAAGGCTAATGTCTTAGCAAAGTGAAGGCTAGTGATAAGAACAAGGCAAGGGCAGGCATTAGTCCCTATGAACTTCTTCAGTGGGCTGTTGAGGCTTTGAAAGCCGAAGGGCTGAACAAATAGCAAGTGCTCGCAGTTGTTGCAAAGACTGTGGATGACACTTTTGCCAGTCAGGATGAGAACATTCTAAATCAAAGGGCAAGCCGGGACAAAGGATGTCGCACCAAAAAGACCCCTTTCAGCTCCAATCCTACACTCGGAAGAGATCGACGAACCAAGTCAACACTTGCCGACCCTTTCGCCGGTACATCCGACACAACCCGCTCACAACCTGCCAAATACCCACCTCGGGGCCAGAGGGTGTTCACCCCATTGTACATGTCTTTGTCAACGGCCTTGAGGGTCCTGATCAAGAAGGGGCATCTGAAGCCCCTATAGCCGTGGCCATTACTGAATAAACTTCCTCTCTCCCACAACCCAGCTAAGTACTGTGCCTTTCATCAACAAGCCAGCCATGACACTGACATGTGTTTTCGTCTTTGCCATGAAATACAAGATCTGATTGATAAAGAGGTCATCGTCCCACCAAGTCCTGCAAAGTCTATCAGCACCGGGTTAGTGAACTTGGGGGATAATGTGATTATATGATCGAGGGATGGACCACCTACTGATGGTGCTTGGTTTACTCCAGCTATGGTGGATGGCATGCACTATTTTAAGCAATGTGAAAATGCTAGTTTTTGTACTTTCTGACTTGGGTATTGGGTCAGTTTTGTTGTATTGAGTCAGTTGAGTCTGTCTTGTTGTATCGAGTCAGTCTTGTTGTGTTAGAGTCGGGTGATTTTGGGGGTGTTACCTTGAACATCACTTGCTTGTTTTGTATGTATTTGTCTTTTATACTCTTTCTTTTGAGTCTGTTTTTGCCTTGGAGCCAGTTGTGCCAGGAGATTGAAATGAAACAGCAGTGATTTTTCAAACTTTTGAGTTTGTTTCTGCCTTGAAGCTAATTGTGCCAGAAGATTGGAATGAAATGGTAGTGTTTTTCACCTACTTTTTTTGTGCCTTGAATTCATTGCATTGACCTAAGTTTTTTGAAACTTTTTTTAACGCTGTGATGAAAACAAAGAGGGAGGAATTCCTCTGGATTTGTAAAAATTTGATCAACTGAGAGAAAGAAAGGCATGCTAAGCCCTTAATGAATGAGATCATGTTTGTTAATGTGAGTACTGAGAAGGATCCTGGCTTGATCCAGACTACATTGTCTTCGTGAGAGACTATTCGCTTTCTCAAAAGATTTCAAAAAATGTTTTTGCGTGGTGTAGACACCCCATTTTTGGCTGTCCTAAAGACTTGGACGTCACCATTGGAACACTTGGTGATTACCCTTGTTTGTGTTCGTCTTGAGTTCCCGGAGGTCTCAGTTGCGCGCCTTGCCTCAGGATCTCTTGACTCGACCGTGTTGTGTCTGGTTTTGCACCAAACACTTGTGTTTTGCCTTGAAGGGGCAGGGAATGCCTTGTGAGGCATCTCCACACATCACCGGCCATGGCTTGAGGCCACCGGCCAGTGATTTTATGCCATCGGCAATGTATATTGCCTGTCGGCACTCTTTGTTGCTGGTCGGCCATTTATTTTGTCAAAATGGCAATTTTGAATGGCCGATCAGTATTCATCTACTTTTAGTAGATATTTTGTGCCCGCTGTGATAGCTGGCACCCACTCTGCTCCCCTCCATACACGTGTGTGGTGGGATTTCCCTCTTGGATGGCTTGTTTTGGAAGCCTTACAAGTGGGAGTTGCCTATAAGAAGAGGGCTCCTCTCTTGGCATTAGGGTTACAAAAATTTCAGAGGAAGTCTTGGATTAGGGTTAGGGTTGATACAGATTCCCTATCTTTATATCTCCCTCTTGTGTGTATCTAGTGTGTGTTTCTCCATACTATTGCAGACAAACACATAGTGTTACACCTTCTCTTGGTTGTTGAGGGACCAGAGGGTTGTTCTTGGTGTTCTTGACTGGATTTGAGCTTAAGGAGGCAACAAGATCATCATTTGTGAAGAGGGTCTACAAGGGTAAGACTTTTGTCCCTTTTTACCCCATTCTTGCATAGCTTTTTAGCCCATCTTGAAACTATTTTTGAGCTTTGTGTATAACATAAAAAAGTTCTGTTTTTAGGCCCTCTAAATAGTTGTTTCAGGTTGCTTCAAGCTTTGGGGTTGTTTGACCCCTCTTAAGCCTTGTAAGGCTTCATTTTGTGCCATTTTGAGTGAGCTCCGAGACCTTCGTGTTTGGGCCTCCTCACCACAGAAATCTTGAGGGATTTCAGAGGTGAGGATGGTGCCTTGAGGTCCCAAGAAGGAGAGGGCCACCCCCTCTCCTTGTTGTCCTTGAAAAGGACCATTTTTGCCTCTTAAGGGAGCACCTAGCTTAGGCTCTTGTTGACCATGCCTTAGCTGTTATTTATGTTTATTTTGCCATGAAATAGCATTGTTTTGAGTTGGTTTTGGTACACCATGCTTGCTTAACATACATGCCTTGTAATGCCACGATTTGCCTCAACATGTGCCTAGCATTTAGACTACCATGCTCATGTGTTTTGGCCTAGCTTTGTGAGGCTTTTATGCTTGTTTTAGTATGCTAAGGGACTGTTTTTGGTCATTTGAGTCATCTATGCTTTGCTTTGTATAGCTACCATGCAAACTCTCATGTATGCCTTAAGCTTTGGCCCTTCTAGCATGCCATCCTTGCTTTGTTTCAGTGGTTTGGAACCACTTGACATGTTATTTCAGACCACATGATGTGCCCATGTGCTTGCATTTGATCCCCCTTTAATGTGTTTAAAGGTTGTTCCCTTATGCCCCTTGTTTAAGCCTTGGAGTATGCTTGCATTTTTAGACCACTTAGATGCCATCTAAGTACGTCCTTGGCTTTGTTTAGGTCTGCATTAGACCAATTTTAAGTCCCTTTGGCCTTGTGAGGCTTGGTTGATCTAGCCTTGGTTTACCTTCCCTTTGGCTTGCCTTAAGTCTTGGACCATTGTTGCATGTTTTGATTGCTTTGTTTAGTTGGTTTGGCACCATCCTTAGCATGATTTTCAGAGCTTGGTATGTATGCCATATGTCCATGTTTATCTTCTTTTAAGTGTTCTTAGAAGTTGTCACTTTGATGCTTAAGTGTTGGTCCATTTGCATGCGTGTTTATATGTGTATTTGCCCCTCATTCCATAGCATGTTGGCCACTGTTTTAGGTTAGTTTGAGGGCTGCCTAAATTAGTCTAAGTCCATTCTTGCATGTTGTGACATGCTTACCTTGTATGTTGATTGCATGCTTGGCCTATCACGTGTTGTGGCATGTTCAAGTGACTTTGCATTTGGCATGCATTTCTCTTAGTTGGAATCGCCTAACATGTTGCATGCTTTGCATACTTGCATACTTGAGTAACTAGTATAGTTGTCACATGCCTTGTATGCTTGTTTGCATTACTTGTTTGCATGCCCATATTGTACACTTAGGCTCACATGCTTAGGATTGCATTGCATTGGCGTGCATGCTTCACCTCTTGATCAAGCCATGATAGAGGTTGAAATCCCCCTTGGTTTGTTTATGTGCATTGCATCTCATTTGAAATTGAAATGCGCACTTGATGCTTTGGGCCATCATACGTGGAAATGTGCAATTGGTGGTCCGAGAACCAAGGACCATGTCCCTTTAAGTCATAAACATGATAAGGAATATGGTTGGTGCATGCATTGCTTGAATTGCATTGCCATGCAAAGCTCTGTCCTCTGCTGCTGTCAAACAGATTCTGCAGGAACTTTTTGCTGATCGACTGCACAGAGTGCTGACCGGCAATCCATTGGTGGCCGATAGCTTCATTTGTGGCCGATGACCACCAAATCACAGCCGATGATAATTCCCTCCAGCCGGTGGCATTCCTCAACATCCACTGAGCACATCGTGAGACTTTGGCAGTCTTCAGAGAGGCAGAGCAGGGAAAACAGAGGCAGCCTACGCATGGCAGTGCACTTCCGAGCAAGACCCGAGCACGCGTGCATTGAGCCCTCTTCCCGAGGCCCTTTTTCTCGCTTTTCTAAGCTTAGTTAATTTGTTAATTAATTAGGTAATTTGTAATAATTAATTAGCTTGCGAGTTAGTTAATTTGTACTATTCTTTCGATCCCTCCGAGCGAAGGCGAATTTGTAATAAGCGTGGGTGAGTGTGTGCATGTCTTCTAACCCTCAGTTCTTTCTCCCTTTTACTTACCTGCTTTGATGGTTAGTAATAGGTCATATTTAATTTAGCATATGTTATGCTATGCTTGCGTACATCATTCATCAGTATTGCATGCACCAGGCTCGGCGCATCATGCTAGCTGCATTAGTATTTCAAATATAACTTGAATACATGCTACTTGTGCATTTTCACACGCCATTCATAGACTAGCCGAGCCCACTCTAGTGACATTCCTTATGCGTTGCATTAGACATTTAAACATGGACTTGGATCATGCATTGATTGCTAACGAGTTCTTTGTTTTGGCACGGAGTACGATGTAAGTATTTATGCTTTAGCATCCTTGCATGCGTGTGAGTGTTGCCATGATAGCATGATTACCATGAGGCTAGCTGTTTATGTGATATAACTGCTTGAATGCCTGTGGGTGAAGGTTGTATTGTCTGAGTTGGAATAGCTCATTGAAATTCGTGTTTTACCCTACTTGTGAGTAGCAAATTCCGAAACATTTGTTTTCAAAACAAACGGATATGAAATGCTTATTTCCAAATTAGGCGATCTAGTCTATACTTTTGTGCTGTACGCATAACGTAGTAATTCTAGGCTAATAATCGGGATAAGAACACATAATGTTTTCAAAATTGGATATCACGGTTAGTAGAGGCCGATCTTCGGATCGGGCGAGAGGGGGTGCTCACAACTGACCTTCCCCAATCGTACCCAAGTTCCTGAGCCGAGACAACTTTGGTGATAACGGACACGTGGCCTTTGGCACTGAGTCAGGGTTTCCTAAATTCCCCCCAAAATAAAATATTTAGGTGGCGACTCTGTATCTGGCAAAGCAGTCCATATTTGGCACTTCTTTTCAAAAAAATCTGTTTCTCAAAATGATTTGCCGGATTTAGACTCTTTGGTTTAGATTAAGAACCGTGACACAAATCGAGTCCGAACTGTAACGAGGGCCTCACGCGGGCGCGTCTACAGTTTCTGGTGACTCTGTTGGGGATGTTTAGAGAACTTGACTCGAACTCATGATATCCTGTTTTGATTTCATTTATGTGTCTCTTTGCATTGCATGTGCATTGGTGCACCAAGGACACCGTGTTTGCCATCTGCCATTCCTGAACGGTTTGCTGGAGGCTTGTCTTGTCAAGGCATGACCATAAGGCTGACCGGTTGTGGGCTCTGACAGTATGGGAACACAAGCCCCGGTTTTACCGGGGCACCCTTTTCGACCATTCGACCTAGTGCATATTCGGAATCCATAGTGACCATTCCAAACTAGGACAGGTTGCTTACCCGATGCTAAGTTGTTTGAAACCGCTGCGTGCGTAGTGAAACCCTAGCTCCTGACAAAATAGGACAGGGAAACCCTACCCCAACATAGGCGTGTTTCAGCTCTCACTTATCTGCTATGTGCTTTTAGAGTGCACCTCTACAGGAACGTACATATCAGTTTGCAAGTTTGAGTATCGGGCCTGAGGGCACCAGTATCAGTGTTGTTAAGAAATCAGTTATCTGCGGGTATCAAGTTCAGTTTTGGGAACAGTGATTCGGGGGAACAGTGATCAGTAGTAGAGTGCAGTTGTTCGGCTACACCTGTGATTGATCTGTTTGGGCTGAAATGCTGTTTGTTTTTCTTTTAGGTTCAGAGTGTCCAGAGAATTGATATAGAATAGCTAGTGTTCCCCCTTACCGAGGTAGGACTTATGATGACGCAGAATTCAGAAGAGATTGTGGTTATGACAGCTACGCTAGATCAAGGGATCACCCTGCGGGATGAAACCGATGTTGATGTATCGCATCCGCCTAGGTCGCCTGTCGCGCACACGGTCTGGACCCCCCAGTTGTATCAGCCTCGCGAGCCCACTACATTCGAGCTGATGGGAATGATCGGTGACCTCTAGAAATTCGTGGCCGATCTGGCCTATAGAATGTCGGCTTCATCTCCAGCGGCACCGTATGCCGGGAATTTCATACCACAGGAGCCCCCGCTACTGGGGCGGATTGTGATAGAGCTCAGCCAACCAGAGGTTGCTTCCCGCTACAGCAATGACGTGTCAGCAACAACCGAGCTTCGCTCCGATGTTGCAACCCAAACCCTCGATCAAGCTGAGGACAAAGATAAGAACAAAATGAAGGCAGATGCCGATCCCATTGAACAACTACTGCGGGCAGTCGAGGCTTTGAAAGCCGAAGGGATGAGCAAGCAACAGATATCTGCAGTTGTGGGAAAAACTATGGAGGATGCTTTCCCCACTCCACTTGAGGGCAGTTCAAGTCAGCCAGAAAATCGGGATAGGCCCTGTCATGCCAAAACAGTTCCTCCTATTCCTAACACTGCACCTGGGAAAGATCAGAAAACTAAGGCAGTGCCTGCTGACCCTTTTGCTAGTGCGTCTAGTAAGAATACTCAGACTTCAAAGTACCTGCCCCGAGGGCGCAGGATCTTTCATGCTCTCTACATGCCTCTGTCTAAGGCACTTCTGATTCTTGCCGAAAGGGGGCACCTCAAACCCCTTGAACCTCGGCATCTCCCGAAGAATCTCCCTCTCACACATGATGCTGCTTTCTACTGCGCGTACCACCAACAGACCGGTCACGCCACCGACAACTGTTTCCGCCTTCGCCATGAAGTACAGGATCTGATCGATAATGAGGTCATTCTTCCACCTACCTCAGCGAAGTCTATTACCACCGAGCTGTTGCACTTTGAGGATACTGCGGATATGTGATCAGGGGTTGGACCACCTGCGGACGGCGCTCGGTGTATTTCAGATGTGGCGTCTGGCACGCACTTTTTGAGCATTTGTAAATGCAGTTTTGTATCTTCTGGCTTGGGTTTTTGAGTCAATTCTCTGTTTTGTTTTTGAGTCTTCCTTTTTGCTTTGAGTCAGTCTTTTTGTTTTTTTTTTGGGTCTATCTTGTGGTACCGAGTCATTCCCGTTGTATAGGATGTCGAGTGATTCCGGGGTTGTTGCCTCGAATACCGTTTTTGTATTTAACCTTTTTGCTTTCCTTTTGAGTCTATCTCTGCCATGGAGCCAATTACATCCGAGAAACCTGAATGAAATAGCTGCGGCTATCATGTTTCCGTGCCTATTGCTTGTTTTGGGCTAGTTATGCCAGAGGTTTTGAATGGAACGGCCCTGCATTCTACCTACCGTTCTGTGCCTTGAGAATTATTGCATTGACCTAAGTTCTTCAAAACTTTTTTCGAAACACTGTGATAAAAACGAAGAGGAAGGAATTCCTCCGGTTTTGCAAAAATTTAATCAATTGAGAGAAAGAGAGGCATGCCAAGCCCTTAATGAATGAAATCATGCTTGTCAGCGTGAGTACTGGAAATGACCCTGGCTTGATCCAGACCGGTTCCACACCATCTCCGGCGCGAGCGATTTGTCGCTTTCCTGAAAACTTTCAAAAACAAATGTTTTGCGCGACCCTGTGAAGGCCTGTGTGGAATCACTCTTGAGATTGTGCAGCCTAGGATCGCTCTCAGCCTCAAGATTCGACCTGTTTGTTTTAAACCTTGGACCCGTTCAGAACGTTCAACGGCCAACCGCCATATAAGGCCTGTATGGCTGTTTTGAAACAACCCTCGAACAAGAGGCACCAAAGTCAGATCAAGAAGATTAGATCAAAGGAAGCTTGTAAAGCTAGATCAGAAGCCCCCCCTCAAACTAGGGGAAAAAATGTCGGATATGCTCGAAGAGCCGAAGATGGATCCTTCAGTAAATCAATACAACAGCCACTCTCCTGGATACGGATGGCTTCAAAACCCTAAAACCATTTGGCATGGACTTGTTACACTTTTACCCTTTGAGAGGCTCGCTGGGCCGAAAACCCAAAGGGCGACCCAGGCAAAAGTTAGAGCAAGAGAAAAATACAAAGAAAAAACAAAAAAAATAATGCAAAAGAAAAGAAAAAAAAGAGAATGAAAAGAAGCTCGCAAGGTCGAAAACCCGTATCGGGCACCTTGGCAAAAGTTAGAGCCTAAAAAGTGAAGGTTAAAATACCCGAGTGTACCTTAGCCGGAACTACGTAAGGCTTGATTCCCATGTTTGGGATACGTAGGCAACTTCATCCTAAGTCCAGCCCCCAACGCTTTCATAGCATCTCAGTCCATACAATGGTTTCGATTTCATCCCAAAGTCCAGCTCTCAACACCTTCAAAGTGACTGTGTCCATATATTGGTTTTGACCATCTCCGTCTTCACAGCATCCGAGAGTTCATTTGCAATCGTCACTAACGAAGACTGTTTACCAAATGCTACGGCGTCATCCAGACAAGGGGCAACTTTCCGTTGCCACAATGTCGCCGTTCAAACCAGGGGCAACTTTCCGTTGCCATCCACCCCTTCCAAGCCAGGGGCAATTTTCCATTGCCTCTGATCCGAGGTTGCGCATCTCGAGGGTAAGTTCCGCGCTTGTTTATCACCGGTCGTTTGCAAAATTAGTTTTTGAGAATTTTTACTGAGGTTGACTAGTTTTCTCGAAAATCATTTTATTTTTCAAAACTTGGACCATTTTCTGGGACCCAAAAAAGAAAAATTTTCAGCGCTCATAGCCTGACCTGCATGGTTTTCAAATCAAAAATCGAACAAGTGTGTTAATCTAACTCTCACATTGGTCAAAATTGTTTTAATAGAAAACCAAAACAAAAATGGTCAAAATGATGAACTAGGGACACAGTTGAGTCAGGCGTTCTGTCTTTCCCCCATCATCAACATACTTGCCAGGAGGGCGCTCTACCCACCAGAAGAAATAGCTGTGAGCTAACGGCGTTGGGCATGAACCCGCAACTTCCTATTCATTCATCAATCACCTTGGGGAGGGACGAAAAATGAGAGAATAAAGAATAGAGAGGTGTAAGTTGAGAGAAAAAGCGAGCCAAAGGGTTTTGAGAGAAAAACCGAGCTTCAGTGCCAGAGTGATGTGAGAATCACAAATGAGAAAAGAGTGGGAAATAATACCCAGAGAAACTGGCTCCTCGTGATCTGAGGTCCCCCGTCTTCGTTAATGCATCTGTATGTCGTGTCTTTTGTTTTGTTTACCTCAACCTTTGTTTTGAGTCTTTTCCGAGTGTTACTCGATGTGTTTAGGTCGTGTACCTTTTGTTGAGTCACAGTATGCTGCGCTCAGTTGTAGGCTCAATACCCGGTTGAAAACCCTTCTTCAATTTCAAAGATTAATCGTTTTGTGCTCAGAATGCTATGCCATTCTCCACATTAGTGCAAAAACACTATTCGGTTCTTTCATACAACTGTAGGGACCACCCCCGATAAGTGTGAACAGGAAAACACTGGGCCTCTTTGAAGCTCCTAGGTTTCAGATCGCATCTGAGTGCACTTCGACTTTAGTGGATTCGACCTTCATGGTCCGTCTTGTCAGGTTTGGGTTGTTTGTTCAGGATCCGCTGTGTGCAAAATGACCCAAGCGCTGTGTTATGGGTTGTATGCAAATTATTCCCCAGTAGAGTATCAGTCGAATGTTCAGAATGTGCAGTGGTTGGTATGGTCTGTTTTTGCTGTTGACTGGTTCGTTATCTGATTATTACAATGTAAGTATTCAATTTTCAGACGACGGATCAATTTCATTTACATTGAGGTGTAACATGATGTGATGCGATGCAATACATGAGATATGTGAATGTAACACTTTTTAAACAAAAAGTTTGTTCATTTCATTATCCTTTTCAAGTACATAGCTTTGAAAACAAAAACCTGCCCGAGGCAGTGCAATGTGCTTAAACTACCAGTAAAAAGGAAAGTAAAGCATAGAATGGCAGGGTAGTAAAGTGTCGAAATTGATACCAGTAAAACTCCCCTGGCGGTCAACGCACCTTCCGCACCTTTGTTCGGGTCAACTACATGGTTTGGCACCTTCATCACTCGAGACAATGCGGGGAAACACACTTTTGAAACGTGAACCTTCGAGTTGACCTCAGGCCATAACTTCTATGAGCGATGCTCGGTACGTACGAAGAACGTACCTTCCTGTATCCTTTTCATGTCTTGTGGATTCCACAAATCGTTTCAATTATGCTGTGTCACAGTACTTTACATTCCAGCATTGTGAATAACATGTTTTTACTTACATGTGTACATTCAACTCTTCTCATACACGTTACTTGCGTAGACCGCATGTTTTGGTTGCGTGTACCGCATGCTTATGATTAATTACGTTGCTTGCGTAGACCGCATGTTTGTAATCAATTCTATTACTTGCGTAGACCGCATGTTTTGCTTGCGTAGACCGCACGTTTATGATTAATTACGTTACTTGCGTAGACCGCATGTTTGTAATCAATCCCATTACTTGCGTAGACCGCATGCTTGTAATCAATTCCATTACTTGCATAGACCGCATGTTTTTCTTGCGTAGACCGCATGTTTGTAATCAATTTCATTACTTGCGTAGAACGCATGTTTTGCTTGCGTAGACCGCATGTTTGTAATCAATTTCATTACTTGCGTAGACCGCATGTTTTGCTTGCGTGGACCGCACGCTTATGATTAATTACATTACTTGCGCAGACCGCATGTTTGTAATCAATTCCATTACTTGCGTAGACCGCATGTTTTGCTTGCGTAGACCGCATGTTTGTAATCAATTTCATTACTTGCGTAGACTGCATGTTTTGCTTGCGTAGACCGCACGTTTATGATTAATTTCGTTACTTCCATAGACCGCATGTTTGTAATCAATTTCATTGCTTGCGTATACCGCATGTTTTACTTGCGTAGACCGCATGTTTGTAATCAATTTCATTACTTGCGTAGACCGCATGTTTTGCTTGCGTAGACCGCACGTTTATGATTAATTATGTTACTTGCATAGACTGCATGTTTGTAATCAATTTCATTACTTGCGTAGACCGCATGTTTTGCTTGTGTAGACCGTAATCAATTTCATTACTTGCGTAGACCGCATGTTTTGCTTGCGTAGACCGAATGTTTGTAACCAAATTCATTGCTTGCGTAGACCGCATGTCTTGCTCGCATAGACCCCATGTTTTACTTGCGTAGACCGCATGTTCTGCTTGCGTGGACCGGATTTCTTCTTTTCAAATTCATTGCTTACATAGACCGCATGTTTTACTTGCGTAGACCGCATGTTTTGCCTGCGTAGACCGCATGTTCTGCCTGCGTCGACCGCATTTCTTCTTTTCAAATTCATTGCTTGCGTAGACCGCATGTTTTACTTGCGTAGACCGCATGTTTTGCTTGCGCAGACCGCATGTTTTGCTTGCGCAGACCGCATGTTTTGCTTGCGCAGACCGCATGTTTTGCTTACGTAGACCACATGTTTGTACTCAAATTCATTGCTTGCGTAAACCGCATGTTTTACTTGCGTAGACCGCATGTTTTGCTTATGTAGACCGCATGTTTGCAATCAATTTCATTACTTGCGTAGACCGCATATTTTACTTGCGTAGACCGCATGTTTGCAATCAATTTCATTACTTACGTAGACCGCATGTTTTGCTTGCGTAGACCGCATGTTTGCAATCAATTTCATTAGTTGCGTAGACCGCATGTTTTACTTGCGTAGACCGCATGTTCTGCTTGCATAGACCGT
This sequence comes from Camellia sinensis, assembly GCF_004153795.1. Lineage (NCBI taxonomy): Eukaryota > Viridiplantae > Streptophyta > Magnoliopsida > Ericales > Theaceae > Camellia > Camellia sinensis. The sequence goes on along the minus strand of NW_021027255.1, from coordinate 135,315 downwards.
ATGTTTATAATTAATTATGTTACTTGCGTAGACCGCATGTTTGTAACCAATTTCATTGCTTGCGTAGACCGCATGCTTATGATCAATTTCGTTGCTTGCGTAGACCGCGTGCTCCACTTTTATTTTACGGTCTAGGAGACCCTAAATCCTCTAAAGGTGCAAGTCCTTCGGTGTTTGTCATGCCTGAACGACTTTTGATGAGTTGCATTATACATGTATTTCAAGCGACTCGCGTCGTCGCATATTCAAGTTCACGTGCATCTCAAAAGCCGCGAGTTGTCGCGCATTCCATGCAACATGCATTTCATAAATCATTTGCATTTCAAAAAAAAAAACAAAAAATATAATTGCATTGTCATTCATCATCGTAAATAGTTGCATTGCCATGCACCATCGTAAATAGTTGCATTGTCATGCATCATTGTAAAATTGTAGATATTGCATTGTAGCTTGCATGCATTCACTGCATCACTTCCATCTATGGCTCGCACCTTTCCATGATTGAGCTTGGTCTGGTATGTGCCCATACTTTTCACGTCGAAACATAGTTCAGTAAACCGTTCTATGTTAGATACGGCTTGTATGTCTACATGCCTTTCCTAGGCCAGATTTGGTTTGGCCCACAGGCCATATCCATTGTATCCATTTCAATTCCATTGCATATTTTGTAGATATTGCATTGTAGCTTGCATGCATTCACTGCATCACTTCCATCTATGGCTCGCGTCTTTCCATGATTGAGCTTGGTCTGGTATGTGCCCATACTTTTCACATCGAAACATAGTTCAGTAGACCGTTCTATGTTAGACACGGCTTGTATGTGTACATGCCTTTACTAGGCAAGATTTGGTTTAGCCCGCAGGCCATATCCATTGTATCCATTTCCATTCCATTGCATATTCGTAGATATTGCATTGTAGCTTGCATGCATTCACTGTACCACCTTCCATCTATGGCTCACGCCTTTCCATAATTGAGCTTGGTCTGGTATGTGCCCATACTTTTCACGTCGAAACATAGTTCAGTGGACCGTTCTATATTAGACACAGCTTGTATGTGTACATGCCTTGCCTAGGCAAGATTTGGTTCGGCCCGCGTGCCTTATCCATTGCCATTTTCCCCAGCATATATTACATTATAGTGTAATTTTTGCATCCAGCATTAGGATCATTGTCCTTTCCCCAGCGGGTCGTTTCCCCACTTATGTCATTCCCCCCCAATACGTGTTCTTGTGTCCGTCTACATTACTCATAGTTCTGTTGACCGTTCTATGGTAGACGGACTTGTTACCTCCATCAATCTATTTGACATAGGTGTGGTTTCGAACCGCTCATGATTGGATCATGATTCAATTGCATTGCATTGCATTTTCATTTGCATTGTTCATACATAGTTTTCTATATATTGCATATCATTTTGCATTCATTTCTGCATTGTCATGCATGTTGCTAACGATATTGTACCTGTTAAGTTTGTTTTCTTTGCAGGCACGATATTGTATGTACGATTCATTTGAGGCTGGTGCAACCAGACGAACCGCACAGGTATTGTATCCTCCGAGTGAGACGTATCGAGAATTCCATAATTCTCTTATATCCTTTCTGCATTTGTAATGTAGTTGCATTGGTGTATGCTAGCTTAAAACTGTCGCATGTGTGCTTCATTACAGCTTTCTTTGCATGATCATAAGTTATGTCCGACTCTATGAATTGTCTTGCAACTTGCCCCCACCTTCGAGCGCATATCGTGTTTGTCTTGCATGTTTGTCTGAGTCTTCAGCCTTGTCAAAAATGGGTCGTCTCTGGGCTTTGACATTCACTCCCGTCATTGTTATGACTTTCGAGTTCTGTCAAAGAGGGGCAACTGTAGACACCCCATTTTTGACCGTTCTCAAGACTTGGACGTCACCATTGGAACAGTTGGTGATTACCCTTGTTTGTGCTCGTCTTGAGTTTCCGGAGGTCTCGGTTGCGTGCCTTTCCTCAGGATCTCTCGACTCGACCGTGTTGTGTCTGGTTTTGCACCAAACACTTGTGTTTTGCTTTGAAGGGGCAGGGAATGTCTTGTGAGGCATCCCCACACATCACCGGCCATGGCTTGAGGCCACCGGCCAGTGATTTTATGCCATCAGCAATGTATATTGCCTGTCGGCACTCTTTGTTGCCGGTCGGCGATTTATTTTGCCAAAATGGAAATTTTGAATAGCCGATCACTGTTCATCTACTTTTAGCAGATATTTTGTGCCAGCTGTGATAGCTGGCACCCACTCTGCTCCCCTCCATACACGTGTATGGAGGGATTTCCCTCTTGGATGGCTTGTTTTGGAAGCCTTACAAGAGGGAGTTGTCTATTGGCATTAGGGTTACAAAAATTTCAGAGGGAGTCTTGGATTAGGGTTAGGGTTGATACATATTCCCTATCTCTATATCTCCCTCTTGTGTGTATCTAGTGTGTGTTTGTCCATACTATTGCACACAAATACATAGTGTTACACCTTCTCTTGGTTGTTGAGGGACCAGAGGGTTGTTCTTGGTGTTCTTGACTGGATTTGAGCTTAAGGAGGCAACAAGATCATCATTTATGAAGAGGGTCTAAAAGGGTAAGACTTTTGTCCCTTTTTACCCCATTCTTGCATAGTTTTTTAGCCCATCTTGAAACTATTTTTGAGCTTTGTATATAACATAAAAAAGTTCTATTTTTAGGCCCTCTAAATAGTTGTTTAAGGTTGCTTCAAGATTTCGGGTTGTTTGACCCCCCTTAAGCCTTGTAAGGCTCCATTTTGTGCCATTTTGAGTGAGCTCCGAGACCTTGGTGTTTGGGCCTCCTCAGCACTGAAATTTTGAGGGATTTCAGAGGTGAGGATGGTGCCTTGAGGTCCCAAGAAGGAGAGGGCCACCTCCTCTCCTTGTTGTCCTTGAAAAGGACCATTTTTGCCTCTTAAGGGAGCACCTAGCTTAGGCTCTTGTTGACCATGCCTTAGCTGTTATTTATGCTTATTTTGCCATGAAATAGCATTGTTTTGAGTTAGTTTTGGTACACCATGCTTGCTTAGCATACATGCCTTGTAATGCCACGATTTGCCTCAACATGTGCCTAGCATTTAGACTACCATGCTCATGTGTTTTGGCCTAGCTTTGTGAGGCTTTTATGCTTGTCTTAGTATGCTAAGGGACTGTTTTTGGTCATTTGAGTCATCTATGCTTTGCTTTGTATAGCTACCATGCAAACTCTCTTGTATGCCTTAAGCTTTGGCCCTTCTAGCATGTCATCCTTGCTTTGTTTCAGTGGTTTGGAACCACTTGACTTGTTATTGCAGACCTCATGATTTGCCCATGTGCTTGTATTTGATCCCCCTTTAATGTGTTTAAAGGTTGTTCCCTTATGCCCCTTGTTTAAGCCTTGGAGTATGCTTGCATTTTTAGACCACTTAGATGCCATCTAAGTACGTCCTTGGCTTTGTTTAGGTCTACATTAGACCTATTTTAAGTCCCTTTGGCCTTGTGAGGCTTGGTTGATCTAGCCTTGGTTTACCTCCCCTTTGGCTTGCCTTAAGTCTTGGACCATTGTTGCATGTTTTGATTGCTTTGTTTAGTTGGTTTGGCACCATCCTTAGCATGATTTTCAGAGCTTGGTATGTATGCCATATGTCCATGTTTATCTTCTTTTAAGTGTGCTTAAAAGTTGTCACTTTGATGCTTAAGTGTTGGTCCATTTGCATGCATGTTTGTATGTGTATTTGCCCCTCATTCCATAGCATGTTGGCCACTGTTTTAGGTTAGTTTGAGGGCTGCCTAAATTAGTCTAAGTCCATTCTTGCATGTTGTGACATGCTTACCTTGTATGTTGATTGCATGCTTGGCCTATCACGTGTTGTGGCATGTTCAAGTGACTTTGCATTTGGCATGCATTTCTCTTAGTTGGAATCGCCTAACATGTTGCATGTTTTGCATACTTGCATACTTGAGTAACTAGTATAGTTGTCACATGCCTTGTATACTTGTTTGCATTACTTGCTTGCATGCCCATATTGTACACTTAGGCTCACATGCTTAGGATTGCATTGCATTGGCGTGCATGCTTCACCTCTTGATCAAGCCATGATAGAGGTTGAAATCCCCCTTGGTTTGTTTATGTGCATTGCATCTCATTTGAAATTGAAATGCGCACTTGATGCTTTGGGCCATCATGCGTGAAAATGCGCAATTGGTGGTCCGAGAACCAAGGACCATGTCCCTTTGAGTCATAAACATGATAAGGAATATGGTTGGTGCATACATTGCTTCAATTGCATTGTCATGCAAAGCTTTGTCCTCTGCTGCTGTCAAACAGATTCTGCAGGAACTTTTTGCCGATCGACTGTACAGAGTGCCGACCTGCAATCCATTGGTGGCCGATAGCTTCATTTGTGGCCGATGACCACCAAATCACAGCCGATGATAATTCCCTCCAGCCGGTGGCATTCCTCAACATCCAATGAACACATCCTGAGACTTTGGCAGTCTTCAGAGAGGCAGAGCAGGGAAAACAGAGGCAGCCTATGCATGGCAGTGGACTTCCGAGCAAGACCCGAGCACGCGTGCATTGAGCCCTCTTCCCGAGGCCCTTTTTCTTGCTTTTTTAAGCTTAGTTAATTTGTTAATTAATTAGGTAATTTGTAATAATAAATTAGCTTGTGAGTTAGTTAATTTGTACTATTCTTTCGGTCCCTCCGAGCGAGGGCGAATTTGTGATAAGCGTGGGTGAGTGTGTGCATGTCTTCCAACCCCCAGTTCTTTCTCCCTTTTACTTACCTGATTTGATAGTTAGTAATAGGTCATGTTTAATTTAGCATATCTTATGCTATGCATGCGTGCATCATTCATCAGTATTGCATGCACCGAGCTCGGCCCATCATGCTAACTGCATTAGTATTTCAAATCTAACTTGAATACATGCTACTTGTGCATTTTCACACGCCATTCATAGACTAGCCGAGCCCACTCTAGTGACATTCTGTATGCGTTGCATTAGACATTTAAACATGGACTTGGATCATGCATTGATTGCTAACGAGTTCTTTGTTTTGGTACGGAGTACGATGTAAGTATTTATGCTTTAGCATCCTTGCATGCGTGTGAGTGTTGCCATGATAGCATGATTACCATGAGGCTAGCTGCTTATGTGATATAACTGCTTGAATGCCTGTGGGTGAAGGTTGGATTGTCTGAGTTGGAATAGCTCATTGAAATTCGTGTTTTAGCCTACTTGCGAGTAGCAAATTCCGAAACCTTTGTTTTCAAAACAAACGGATATGAAATGCTTATTTCCAAATTAGGTGATCTAGTCTATACTTTTGTCCTGTACGCATAACGTAGTAATTCCAGGCTAATAATCAGGATAAGAACACATAATGTTTTCAAAATTGGATATCACGGTTAGTAGAGACCGATCTTCGGATCGGGCGAGAGGGGGTGCTCATAGCTGACCTTCCCCAATCGTACCCAAGTTCCCGAGCCGAGGCAACTTTGGTGATGACGGACACGTGGCCTTTGGCATCGAGTCAGGGTTTCCTAAATTCCCCCCAAAATAAAATATCTAGGTGGCGACTCTGTATCTGGCAAAGCAGTCCATGTTTGGCACTTCTTTTCAAAAAAATATGTTTCTCAAAACGATTTGCCGGATTTGAACTCTTTGGTTCTAATTAAGAACCGTGACACAAATCGAGTCCGAACTGTAGCGAGGGCCTCACACGGGCGCGTCTACACGTGGTCCTGCGAAGACATGCGTGGAATTGATCTTGAGATTGTGAAGCATAGGATTGCTCTCTGCTTCAAGACTCGTTCCCTTTTGCTTTAAAACCTTGAACTTAGATTCAGAATGTTCAATGGTCAACCACAATGTAAGGCTTGTATGGCCAGATTTGAAGCAGCCCATGAACTAGGGGCAAGAAGATCACATGTGATCAAAGGAAGCTTGCAAAGCTGGATGAGAAGCAGCCCTTAAACTAGGGGCAAAAACATGTCAGATGTGCTCGAACAGTAAAAAATTGTGACATTTCTCAAGCTAATGAAGATCGGCAAGAATGTCGAATCCCAAATGGGAGGAAAGAAGAAAGTATTGCTGAAGGGCAATTGAGTTCCTATCCACAAGACTGGGGGAAATTCAACCCCATTGGATGGACTTCTACATCGTCAGTGAACAACATGAATTCTTTTGGATTCAGATGGCTTAGAGATCCTGTGATTGATCAACATGGACAAGTCACACTTTTACCCTTGAGAGTCTCACTGGGCCGAAAACCCGGAAGGGCGAGCCAGGCAAAAGTTGGAGCATGAAAAAGAAAAAGAAGAAAAGAACAAAAAAGAAAAAAGAGATGAAAGGAAAATAAAATGAAAAAATGAGAAGAAAAGAAAAGAATGAAAAGAAAAAGAAAAGAAAAGAAGAACATAGCTCGCAAGGTTGAAAACCCGAAAGGGCGACCTTGGCAAAAGTTAGAGCACAAAAGAAGAGGTTAATACCCGAGTGTACCTTAACCCCAAACTACGTAAGGCTTGATTCCCATCTTCGGGATACGTAGGCAGCTTCATTCTGAAGTTCAGCCGTAAACACTTCAAATTCAACTATCCTATCCATGACATTGAACGGGTCATCTTTGTCATTTCTGTATCCAACAGTTTGGTTGTGATCTTCACTATGAGAACTGATTACAGTATGCTGCAGTGCTATTCAAACAAGAGGCAATGTTCCATTGCGATGTAGTGCCATTCAGACGAGGGACAATTTTCCATTGTTTTGGATCTGAGATTGTGCATCTCATGGGTAAATTCCATATTGGTTGAGCAGTGGCCATTTGCAAAAATAGTTTTGAGAATTTTTAATGAGGTTGACTAATTCTCTCGAAAATTATTCCATTTTTCTAAAACTAGACCATTTTCTTGGACCCAAAAAAGGAAAATTTTCAGTGCTCATAGCCTGACTTGCATGATTTCAAATCAAAAAATCGAACAAGTGTGTTAATCTAACTCTCATGTTGGTCAAACTTGTATTAGTAGAAAGCCAAAAACAAAAAATGTTCAAAATGATGAACTAAGGGCACAATTGAGTCTGGTTTCCTGTCTATTCCCCCGTTGCCAGCATACTTGCCAGAAAGGACACCTTGTTTGCCAGGAAAGGGCACAACTGAAGCTAACCGGCAAAGGGTCGAAAGCTCTCTCATCCTCCAGGTAGTGAGGTATCAAGATAAGTGTGAAGCACGAACTGGAACTAGAGTGGGATATTCGGTTCCCTCATCTGGATAATCAAATAAAAAATTGTCGTCCTACCTGGAATGGGGACATAAAAAATACAATGTCTGAGGCCAATCAGTTGCATACCAGGCCAGTGGGACATTACTGTAATTCACCTTGCTCAAGCTAAGCCAGGGACGTCATCAACCGATGTCAGCTGCAGATCTGCTGCAGATCCAACCGCATCACAACCCCTCTGTATGAAAAGCTCACTGTTATGAGCGGAAGGAGAATCTAGTAGAATACTAGGGGCAGAAGCCCTCAATTTCCTGTTTATCCATCAACCACCCAGGGGAGGGATAAAAAATCAGAGAGATTAAAAAATGGAGAGATGTGCATTGAGAGAAAAAGTAAGGAAAGGACTTTTTCAGAAAACTAGAGATTGAGTGCTAGAGTGATGTGAGAATCACAAATGAGAAAAGGTAGGAAACATTACCTGGAGAAGCTGGGGGCTCCCCGTGAACCGAGTGGTCTCTCGCCTTTGGAATGCATCTGAGTGTTGTGAGTGTGTTTTTGTTTGTCTCGATTCTTGTGTTGAGTCGTTTTGAGTGTCAATAGGTGTGCTTAGGTTGTTTTACCTTTGTTCTTTCCTTTGTTGAGTTGTTTTGACTGTGGTCGGTCATAGGCTCAATACCCGGTTAAGAACTCGTTCTTAATTTCAAATTCAAAAATAAAATCGTTATGCACGCGGAGTGCTGTGTCATTCTCCACATTTGTGCAAAACAGGATTTGTTCTTTCATAAAACTGCAAGGCTCAACCCAGGTTATCTGAGAACAGTAGAACAAGGACCTAACTGGAGCTATATAGGTCCAAACTGCAAAGCAAAAGAAAAGAGGAAAAATTTGGAGCATTTTAGTGTGTTTCAACTTCAGCAAATTCCGAGACTGCATTCCGGGCGCACCTTTTCAGGCCTCGCCATTTATTTGGAGTATGAGTGTATCTCAACTCCAAGCTTAAGCCTGCTTCAAGTCAGAATGGCAATTAAAGTAGCAGCAGATGTTATCTCTTGCCAATATAAATAGGGTGTACCCTTTTCAAACGGAGTGTGTTACAAACCCCTCCAAGAGGTAAATCGGAGGTCGCGTTTGGATTTGGTCTCGTTAAGGCTTGTATTTCCTTATTCGGCATTTTGTTTCAAACACGTTTTTGAAGTTGCAAATTCATCGCATCGTTATGCACACCATTTCTCGCATTGTTACGCATACCATTCGTTGCATTGTTATGCACATCTATCTAGCATTATTATGCTCATTACTTGCATTTTTATGCACATCTATCTTGCATTGTTGTGCACCTCTTTACTTGCATTGTTATGCACGCTCTCTTATTCGAAAACACTAGGATACGTCCTTATGTTTCTTCTCCTTGTTCTGAAACACCGGGATACTTTTTACTGTGAGTTGAAGGTAAGAGTTCGAAGAACACAAGGAGAGATCTCCATCAGAGTAGAGCGGTTTATCGCCACTTATCCCGTGAGGTGCTTTCTAAGGTGCTGCTATGTTTGTTTATTGCATTCCTTAAACATCATGCATTGTATTGCATTGTACCTATCAAGTTTCTTTCTCATTCATGCACGATATTGTATGTACGGTTCATTTGAAGTTGGCACAACCAGATGATATTGGATGTGCGCTTCATTCAGAGAAGTTCCGTTTAAAATTGATTATGTTTATTGTATCTATCGCACATGTTCACTTAGTGTATCTATCACACTCTGCTCATTTAGTCTATCTATCACACTCTCTTCACTTAGTGTATCTATCACACTTTTCTCATTTAGTGTATCTATCACACTTTGCTCATTTAGTTTATCTATCACACTTTGTTCATTTAGTGTATCTGTCACACTTTGTTCACTTAGTGTATCTATCACACTTTGTTTCCCTTTGTGTATCTATCACACGTTTGCTTTGTGTATCTATCACACTTTGCTCACTTTGTGTATCTATCACACTTTGCTCGCTTTGTGTATCTATCACACTTTGCTCGCTTTGTGTATCTATCGCACTTTGCTCACTTTGTGTATCTGTCACACATGCTCACTTTGTGTATCTATCACACTTTGTTCACTTAGTATATCTATCACACGTCGTTCACCTTTTGTGTATCTATCACACATGCTTACTTTGTGTATCTATCACACTTTGTTCACTTAGTGTATCTATCACACTTCATTCACCTTTTGTGCATCTATCACACATGCTCACTTAGTGTATCTATCACACTTCATTCACCTTTTGTGTATCTATCACACATGTTCACTTAGTGTGTCTATCACACATGCTCGCTTTGTGTATCTATCACACTTTGCTCACTTTGTGTATCTATCACACATGTTCACTTAGTGTATCTATCACACTTCGTTCACCCTTTTTGTATCTATCGCACATGCTCACTTTGTGTATCTATTACATTTTGTTCACCCATTGTGTATCTATCACACATGATCACTTTGTGTATCTATCACACTTTGTTCACTTTGTGCATCTATCACACTTCGTTCACCCTTTCTGTATCTATCACACATGCTCACTTTGTGTATCTATCACACTTTGTTCACTTAGTGTATCTATCACACTTCATTCACCTTTTGTGTATCTATCACACATGCTCACTTTGTGTATCTATCACACGTTCACTTTGTGTATCTATCACACATGCTCACTTTGTATATCTATCACACGTTCGCTTTGTGTATCTATCGCACATGTTCGCTAAGATTGCATAATTTTCTTACATCCTTTCTGCATAAAATGTAGTTCGGTCTGTAATTCCCACGCGTGGCGTGTTTGCTTATTTGCTTGTGTATGAATTTGCTGTAGCATTTCTTTGCATAACATTTGCATCTAGATGTTTCATTACAGCCCTCTTTCCATAATCATAAGTTATGTTCTGCATTTTGCATGTCATTTGCATCTTGCCCCTGCCTGCGGGCGCATCTCTTTGTTATCTGGCCTGTTTGTCTAAGTCTTCGGCCTTGTCAAAAATGGGTCGTCTCTGGGCTTTGACATTCACACCAGTCATTTCATCACTTTCGAGTTCTGTCAAAGAGGGGTAACTGCTGACACCTGCAGACACCCCATTTTTGACCGTCCTCAAGACTTGGACGTCATCGTTTGAACATTCGATGATCGTCCATGCTCGTGTTCGTTTTGAGTTCTCAGAGATCTCGGCTACGCGCTTTGCCTCAAGATCTCTCAACTTGTCTATTTTGTGCTTGGTTGTGGACCAAACACTTGTGTTTTTGCTTCTAAGGGAAGAAGGTGGCTTGTTTGCCATACCCTCAACCCACCGGCCAAGGCTTCAAGCCATCGGCCCTGTTTCTTTCCATCGGCCAAAAGTATTGGCCGATCGACACTATATTTGGTCGGCCGGCACTTATGTTGGTCGATCTGCCTTTTTTTGTGGCCGAACCCTGTTCATCTGCTTTATGCAGATATTTTGTGCCAGCTAACACAGCAGGCATCCACAATTGACACCCTCCATACACGTGTATGGAGGGATTTGCCCTTTGATTAGCTTCTCCAAGAAGCTTTGCAAATTGGACTTCTATAAGAGGGGAGACCCTCCTTCCTTCTCAGAGGTTTTGAAATTAGGGTTAGAAAAAGTTGTACCTCTCTCTATCTCTATATCTCCCTATCTCTATCATTTGTGTGTGTATTTGTGACCTAAAGTGAGTTTTGTTCACACTATTGCACACAAACACCTAGCATTGCACCATCCTTGGTTGCTGAGATTCCAAGGAGTTGTTGTTTGGGTTCTTGGAGTGGTTTTGATCAGAGAAAGGTGCTGGTGTTGTGTTCTTGAAGGTGTTCTTCAAGGGTGAGCATTCTTGCTTTAGATACCCTTTTCTTGCTTAGGCTTTTAGCGCTTCTTGCTTATTGTTTGAAGCTTAGTTATTAACTGATAAAAGTTCTGTTTTTACTTTCTTTTGAACTTTGTTTCAGGTCATTTTGAGGTTTGGGGTTGTTTACTCCCTTCAAGGCCTTGTTAGGCCTTGTTTTAGGCCACCCCTTTTGGCCCTTGCTTTGAGCTTTGCATGGCCTCTCTACCACTGAAATCAAGAGGATTTTCAATGGTGGAGAGGTGGTTTTGGTGTCCTAAATAGGAGAGGGTCATCCCCTCTCCTTGTCAACTTGAATACTAGCATAAGTAGCTTATGTTGGTGGCTTGTATGCCTAGCTTGTTTTAACTTCATTTCAGCAAGTATTTGGTGTTGTTTTGCCATGATTTACCTCTATTTAAAGTTGGTTTAGTGGTCTCTTGCAAGCACCATATACTTTCCCCGCAATCCCCTCATTTGCCTTAACATGTATCTAGCATTTAGACTACCATGCTTGTATGTTTTGGCTCAACTCCATGAAGCTTCTAGCCTTGTTTGAACATCCTTGAGCTCTGTTTTTCATTGTTTTGGTCATGCTTACATTGTTTTGTATAGCTACCATGCAATCTAGTTGTTAGCTTTGGGTGTTTGAGTCACTAGCCTGCTCCATTCAGATCATTTCAGTGGTTTAGCATCACTTGTAATATTATTTCAATCCATATAGTGTGCTCATGTACTTGCATTTGTCACTCCTTTAATGCTTTAAAGGGTTTGTGTTTTATGCCTCATGAATGTGTCATTGTGTATGCCACCATGCTTAGGTCTTTGGGATGCCACCTAAGTGAGTTTTGGGGCTTACTTTGACATGCCATAACTCTGTTTTTCATTGGTTAAATCATGCCATATTTGGTTTTGATAGGTGTAGTGTAACACCCTCTTTGGTAGCCTTGCATGCCTCATGTTTTGGCATTGTGTTCTAGCTTGTGTTGGCTAGTTTCGAGCTTGCTTTTGGTTTTGTTTGGACCTGCCTTAGGACTGTTTTAGGTCCTCTTGGCCCGTTGGGGCTTGCTTTGTATAGTCACGGTTTGAACCCTTAGGCTAGTTTCAAGCTTTTAGCTTTCTTGCATGCTTTGCTAATGTACTTTGGTCGGTTTGGCACCTCTCCTAACATGATTTCAGAGCTTAACATGTTTGCCTAATATCCATGTTTGTCTCGCTTTAAGCGTTCTTAAAAGTTGCTCTACAATGCTTTGGGTAATAGACCATCAGCATGCATGTTTATATGTGTATTTCATGCCTTTGTTTCATCATTTTGGCCACTGATTTGGACCTATTTGAGAGCGGTCCATTTTGGTTTAAGATCCTTATCGCATGTTGTTGCATGCTTGCCTTGCATGTTGCTGCACACTTGGCCTATTGCATGTTGTTGCCTGCTTGAGTTATATCGCATTTGGCATGCCCCTTTTGTTAAGTTGCTTTGCATGTTTGCATGTATTGTCCCTTGCATGTTGTTGCATACTTGCCCCACATGTTGTTACATGCTTGCCTATCCTTGAATGTTGCCACATGCCTTGTATGTTTGCATGCTTGTTTAGGTTACATTGCATTTGGCATGCTTATTACCATTAGCCTTGTATGGCATTGTCGTTGACATGCTTCGTGTTACATTAGTTTTGCTTGCATGTTTGCATCCCTTGCCTCTTGATCAAGCATGATAGAGGTTGGGGTCCCTTATGTGTTTTTTTTAGTGCATTTCATTCCATATTGGATTGCACATTCTGCTCCTTTGGCCATCATGCATAGAAATGCATGATTGGTGGTCCGAGGGTCGAGGACTACACTCTTTTGTGTCTCAAACATGATAAGGAGGGTGGTCGTGCAAACATTGCCTTGTAAATGTATTGCCATGCTCTCTTTATCCTCTGCTGCAGCAACACAACATTTTGCAGGAAGAAATAGCCGGTCGGCTACTTTCAATGCCGGTCAGCTAAACATTGTTGGCCGAGAGCTTTACATTCGGTCGATGACCAATTTCCCATGGCCGATGGCTCTATCTCTTGGTCGATGGACTCTCAGAAAGTCCCCAAGCTGGTTCAGAAGTGTCACAGAAGTTGGCACAGTTTTTAAAGGTACAGAGCAGCGTAAATAGAGGCAACACGTGACATGGCGATGGATTTCTGAGCAAAGCCGTCCGAGCACGCATTCACTCATCTTCCCAAGGCTATTTTTACTGTTTTCATAGCTTAATTGATTTTTTTAGTCAGTTAAGTGTTGTGTAATAATTAATTAGCTTGTTAGTTAGTTAATTATGTAATTTGTATTATTCTTTCGGTCCCTCGGTCGAGAGGGCGCAATTGTATAATATGCATACGTGTGTGTCATGCATGTCTTCCAACCTCCACTTCTTTCTCCATTTTACATACCCGCTTACGATGGTTAGTTCTAGAGCACGTTTCAATTAGCATCCTTATGTTATGCATGTTAGCATCATTCATCTGTATTGCATGCACCGGGCTCGGCGTATCATACTAACTGCATTGTATTTCAATTCTAAGTTGAATACATTTATCGAATTGTCGCATTTCACATGCCATTTTAAACTAGCCGAGCCTATTCTAGTTGCATTTTGTATGTGATGCATTAGCCATCTTAACATGGACTTTGGATCATACATTGATTACTAACATGTTCTTTGTTTTGGCTCAGAGTACACTGTGAGTGTTTACACTTTAGTATACTGCATGTGTGTGAGTGTTGCCATGATAGCATGCCTGCCATAAGGCTATTTGCTTATGTGATATAACTGCCTGAATACCTGTGGGTGAAGGTTGGATTTCTTGAATTAGAACAATTCATTGAATCCTCGATTTAGCCTACTTACAAGTAGCAAACTTCAAACCATTTTTCAAACAAACGGATATGCAATGCTTTGTTCCAAATTAGACGATCTAGTCTATACTTGTTTTGCTGTGCGCATCACATAGTAATTCTAGCTAATTAATCGGAATAAGAACACATGTGTTTTCAAAAACAAGATATCATGTTTAGTACAGGCCGATCTTTGATCGGGCGAGCAGGGATGCTCATAGATGACCTTCCCCAATTGTACTCAAGTTCCCGAGCCGAGGCAACTTTGGTGATGATGGACATGTGGCCTTAGGCAATGAGTCAGGGTTTCCTAAATTCCCCCAAAACAAAATATTTAGGTGGTGACTCTGTATCTGGCAAAGCAGTCCATGTTTGGCACTTCTTTCTTAAAAATCAGTTTTCCAAAACGATTTGCCAGATTTGGACTTTTTGGTGATTTATCAGTCTCGCATTGCACTTTGCAGGATTAGATTCAGAATCGTGACATCTGAGTCCGAACTGTAGAAGCATGAGGTCCTCGGGGCGCGTCTACAGTTTATGGCGACTCTGCTGGGGAATTAGAGAAGTTGATTCGAACTCATGATATCTTGTTTCGACTACAGTTATGTGTCACTTTGCATTGCCTTTCCATTGGTGCGCCTAGGACATCGTGTTTTCCGTATGCTATTCCTGAATGGTTTGCTAGAGGCTTGCTTTGAGAAACGTGCCATAAGGCTGACTAGTTGCGAGCTCTGCCACGACGGGAACACAAACCCCGATTTTTACTGGGCACCCCTTTTGACCATTCGACCTAGTGCATATTCAGAATCCATAGTGACTATTCCAAACTAGGATAGGTCGCTACCCGATTATAGGTTGTTTGAAACCGCTGTGTGCGTAGTGAAACCCTAGTTCCTGACAAAATAGGACAGGAAAACCCTACCCCAACATAGGGGTGTTTTGGCTCTCGTTTGCTTGCTATGTGCTTTTAGAGTGCGCCTCTACAGGAATGCGCGTATTAGTTTGCAAGTCTCGATATCAGGCCTGCAGGCATCAGTTTTTTGAGAATCAGTTATATCTACAGGTATCCGATTCAGTTTTTGGGCAGTAATTTGGGAAACAGTGATCAGTGGTCGAATACAGTTATTCAGCTATGCTTATGTCTGTTCTGGTGAAATTGGGCTGAGATACTGCCTATTTTCTCTTTCAGTTCAGAGATTCAGTTCAAACCAACCATTGTTCTCCTTTGCTAAGGCAAGGTAGAAAAGGGCCAATCAAGGCTCACCGGTTCATCAGATCCATTAGCCACCAATCACATCACCTCTGTTCAATTCAGGAGACTTATGATGATCCAGAATTCAGAAGAAATTGTGGTCATGGCAGCGGCACTAAACCAAGGGATCACCATACAGGGTGAGATTGATGTTGAAGTACAACACCCACCTAGGTCACCGGCCGCACGTCCAATCTGGAACCCCAGTTATTTCAAACCCGTGAGCCCACCACTTTTGAGTTGATGGGAATGATTGGCGATCTCCAAGGATCTGTGGCTGATATAGCCTACGGAATGTCGGCTTTGCCACCGGCTGCATCGTATGCCGGGAATTTCATGCCGGAAGAGCCTCTGCTATTGGGGCAAATTGTAATTGAACTTAGTCAACCTGAAGCCATCCCAAGTTTTGCTAACGACATGTCGACAACAATGGGGCTCCGCTCTGATATAGCAACCCAAACCTTCCACCAAGCTGAGGTGAGTGGTTAGGACAAGGTGAAGGTGGACGCCGATCCCTCTGAACGACTCATGTGGGTTGTTGAGGCTTTGAAAGCTGGAGGACTGAATAGACAGCAGGTGCTCGCTGTTGCTGTAAAAACTGTGGATGACTCTTTCTTGACTCGGAGTGAGAGTAGTTCAAGCCAAGGGGAAAATCGGGACAAGGACCGTCGTACTAGAACTGTTCCTTACAACCCTAACCCTGCACCCGAAAAAGATCAATAAACCAAGTCAGCACCGGCTGACCCTTTTTCCAGTGCGTTCGGCAAAAGTCCGCAAACCTCAAAGTATCTACCGCGAGGTCGCAGGGTCTTCCATGCCCTCTATATCCCTTTGTCCAAGGCGCTTTCTTATTCTTGCTAAAAAGGGGCATCTCAAGCCCCTCGAGCCTCGGCCTCTCCCTAGTTATCTTCCGTCTAGTCATGACGCTACCCAGTAGTGTGCTTACCATCAACAAACCGGCCATACCATTGACAACTGCTTCCGTCTTCGCAACGAAGTAAAGGATTTGTTTGATAACGGGGTTGTCCTCTCACCCAGCTCAACAAAGTCCATCATCACTGGGTCAGTGAACTTCGAGGATAATACAAGTATACGATCAGGGGGTAAACCACCTGCGGGCAGCGCTCAGTTTATTCCAGATGTGGCGTATGGCACGCACTATTTTGAGCATTTGCGAATGCTAGCTTTTGTACTGCCTGACTGGGGTATTCAGTCAGTTTTGTTATCTTGTATATAGTTAGTCTTTTGTACTATGTCAGTCGGGTCGGTCCTGTTGTATCGAGCCAGTCCTGTTGTACAGGAGTCGAGTAATTCCGGGGGTGTTATCTCGGATATCACTGTTTTGTTTTGTATTTGTCTTTTTGCTTTCTTTTGGGTCTGTTTCTACCATGGAGCCTGTTACACCCGAAGATCTAAATGAAACAACAGCAAATTTTCATACTCTTGTGTTTGCTTCTGTCTTGCACCGGTTGTGCCAGAAAGATCTGAATCAAACGACAATGTTTTTCACTTACCTTTTTGTGCCTCAAAATCATTGCATTCACGTAAGTTTTTCAAAACTCTTTTTGAACACTGTGGTGAAAACAAAGAGGGAGGAATTCCTCTGGATTTGTAAAAAATGATCAATTGAGAGAAAGAGAGGCATGCTAAGCCCTTAATGAATGAGATCATGTTTGTTAAACGTGAGTACTGAGAAAGATCCTGGCTTGATCCAGATTGGTTCTACATTGTCTTTTGCGCGAGCGATTAGTCACTTTCTTAAAAGATTTGAAAAAATGTTTTACGTCGTCCTGCGAAGACCTCTGTGGAATCGCTCTTGAGATTGTGCAGCTTCGGATCACTCTCAGCCTTGAGACTCGACCCCCTTACTTTCAAACCTTGAACCTGGATTCAGATTGTTCAACGGTCAACCATAATGTGAGGCCTGTGTGGCCAGATTCGCAGCAGCCCTCAAACAAGAGGCAAGAAGGTCAGACGCCATCAGAAGAAAGTTTGCAAAGCTAGATCAGAAGCACCCCTCAAATTAGGGGCAATGGAACTACAGATGTGCTCGAAGAGCGAAAAGTTGGGACATTTCTCACGCTAACGAAGATTGGCAAGAATGCCAAATCCCATAAGGGAGGAAAGAAGAAACTATTGCTAAAGGACAACTGAGTTCCTATCCATAACACTACGGGCAAATTCAATCCCTCTCTCATTGGATGGACTTCTATATCATCAGCGAATAGCAGCCATTCTTTTGGATACAGATGACCTCGAGATCTTAAAACCATTTGACAAGGACAAAGCTACACTTTTACCCTTGAGAGGCTCGCTGGGCCGAAAACCCGGAAGGGCGACCCAGGCAAAAGTTAGAACAATAAAAGAGAAAAAGAAATGCAAAGTTTGAAAAACAAAAAAAAAAAAAACAAAAACAAAAAGAAGAAATGAAAAGAAATGAAAAACAAAGCTCGCAATGTTGAAAACCCAGAAGGGCGGCCTTGGTAAAAGTCAGAGCATAAAAGGTGAGGGTTAATACACGAGTGTACCTTACACCGAAACTACGTAAGGATTGATTCCCATGTTTGGGATACGTAGGCAACTTCAGTCTGAAGTGCAGCTATAAACACTTCCAAATCGATTATGTCCATGTAACGGTTCTGATCATCTTTGTCTTCTCTGTATCCAAGAGTTCGGTTGTGACCTTCATTATGGAAACCGGTTACGGTGCGTTGCGGTACTATTCAAACAAGGGGCAACTTTCCATTGTCGTTCAGTGTGCTGCGGTGCTATTCAAACAAGGGGCAATTTTTCGTTGTCGTGTAGTGCCATTTAGGCATCCCTTGTTGTGAATCCGAGGTTGTGCATCTCAAGAGTAGGTTTCGTGCTCGTTGAGCAGTGGTCGTTTGCAAAAATAGTTTTTGAGAATTTTTACTAAAGTTGACTGATTCTCTCGAAAATTATTTCTTTTTCCAAAATTGGACCATTAATTGGACCCAAAAAAAGAAAATTTTCAGTGCTCACAAACTAGTTTGCATGATTTCAAATCAGAAAGTTGAACAAGTATGTTAATCTAACTCCCATATTAATCAAAATTGTTTTCATAGAAAGCCGAAACAAAAAAAAAAAAAAAGATGGTCAAAATGATGAACTAGGGGCACAGTTGAGTCAAGTGTTCTGTCTTGTCCCCATTGTTAACATACTTGCCAGAAGGGCACTCTACTTGCCGGAAAGGGCATCGTATTCGCCAGAAAGGGCAAAACTGAATCTAATAACAAACGCTTGAAAGCTCTAAACATCCTCCAAGCAACGAGGTATCAAGCCAAGAGCGAAGCACGAACTGGATTGGATCAAGATATTGCAATCCCTCGTCTGGACACATTTGATCATGTCCAAACTCCCCAGCAGAGCATCGTCAACCGATGTTAGCTGCAGATTGGCTACACACCCAGTTGTAGTGCGACCCCTCTGTGGGGGGAGTTAACTGTTGTGAGCAGAAGAAGAAGAATCTAGCAGAATGCTAGGGGCAAGAGCCCATAACTTCTTGTTTATCCATTAACCACCTAGGGAAGGGATAAAAAATGAGAGATTGAAGAATGGAGAGATGTGCGCTGAGAGAAAAAGTAAGGAAAAGGACTTTTTCAGAAAAACAGAGCCTGAGGGTCGAGTGACATGAGAATTGCAAATGAGAAATGGTGGGAAACAATACCCGAAGAAACTAGCTCCTCGGAAAATGAGAGGCCTCTCATCTTTGTAATATGTCTGAGTGTCGTGTTTATTGTTTTGTTTATATCGATTCTTGTTTTGAGTCGTTTCGTGTGTCATTAGATGTGTTTAGGTTATTTTACCTTTGTTTTCCATTGTTGAGTCGTTTTGACTGTGGTCAGCTGTAGGCTCAATACCTGGTTGGGAACCCTTTTCTCATTACAATTTCAAAAATGAATCGTTTTTTTATGCTCGGAGTGCTGTGCCATCCTCTACATTTGTGCAAAACATAATTTGTTCTTTCATAAAGCCGCAGGGTTCAACCTAGACCATGTCAGAATAGCAAAACCAAGACCTATTTGAAGCTATATGGGTTCTGGACTGCGAAGCAAAAGAAAAAGAGAAAATTTGGAGCATCTAAGTATGTTTCAATTTCTATACATCCCGTGTGTTCAGTATGAGCCATGTACAGAAGAAACCAAACACTGTGTTATGAGCTGTGTGTTCAGAGTGAGTAGTGTGCTGTATGAGCTGTCTGCCGAATAAACAGAGTACCGTGTTATGGACTGTGTGTTTAGAATGAGCAGTGTTCATAATGGGCTGTGCGTTCAGAGAAACAGAGTACTGTGTTATGGGCTGTGCATTCAGAGAAACAGAGTACTGTGTTATGGGCTGTGCGTTCAGAGAAATAGAGTACTATGTTACGAGCTGCGTGTTCAGAGTGAGCAGTGTGCTGTATGGGCCGTATGCAGAATAAACCTAAGATTGTGTTATGAGCTGTGTGTTCAGAGTGAGCAGTGTGCTGTATGAGCCGTGTGCAGAATAAACAAAACACTGTGTTGTGAGCTATGTGTTTAGAGTGAGTAGTGTGCTGTATGAGCTGTATGCCAAAATAAACAGAGCACTGTGTTATAGGCTGTGCGTTCAGAGAAACAAAGTACTTTGTTATGGGCTGTGTGTTCAGAATGGGCTGTGCATCCAGAGAAACAGAGTACTGTGTTATGGGCTGTATGTTCAGAATGAGCAGTGTGCTGTACGAACTGTGTGTTCAAAGTGAATCAAATAATGTGTTGACCGTTTCAGTATCAGAATCGCGATTAGAAGTGCTTTCCCTGAGTACCAATTCCTGCCAGAGGCACCCTGGCTGTGTTTGCGATAAGTTCCTAGGAGTTCAATTGCGATGGTGAAAACTAGAGTTCGAATGGTTGTTGCCTAGAACACAAAGGTTTGGAATTTCTGAGACTAAAGTCTGGTTTAAATGCGCAGGGGTGTATCCCCGGCTTCAAACCTGTATGGAAGCCCCATAGGTTGAGGTCGTGGGTATGCGCCTCGATCCTGGATACTGATCCAACCTAGTCTGTCACCTCGTTGAAGAATAGGGAAAGTTGTGAGTATGATCAGGAAGAAAAACGACATCTGTAGTTTCCCCACTAAACGTGACTCCTTGTCAGCATTTCAGGACCTTTGTACCACGAGTTGAAGGTAAGTGTTCGAGGAACACGAGGGGGGGTCCCCGTCAGAGTAGAGCGGTTTATCGCTACTCACCCCGTGAGGTGCTTTCTAAAGTTGTTGTGTTTGTTTATTACATTCCTTTAGCATCTTGGATTGTATTGCATTCTACCTGACAGGTTTCTTTCGTGAACGGTACTATATGTACAGTTCATTTAGTAGTTCTGGTCCAGTTTGACTGATACCATTCTCCTCTCACGTTTGGTGTGCGTTTGGATACCTTCCCTCTCTTGCGTGTGATATGTTGAGAAGTTTAGCTTTCGTCTCTCGCGTGTGATACGGTGAAAGGCTTACCTTTCTTCTCTTGCGTGTGATACACTGAGAAGTTTACCTTTCGTCTCTCGCGTGTGATATGCTGAGAGGTTTACCTTTCTTCTCTTGCGTATGGTACGCTGAGAAATTGCCCCTTTCCTCTCTCGCGTGTGATACGTTGAGAGTTGTGCATTGTTTTGCACTTTCTTTCTTTCTAAAACACGGGGATATGTCCCTATGTTTCTCTTTCCTTCTTTTTCCGAAATAGGGGGGGTATGTCCCTATGTTTCTCCTTCTTTCCGAAACAGCGGGGATATGTCCCTATGTTTCTCCTTTTCTGGTTTAGAGCATTTGGAATATGTTCCAATACTCATACCATTTTGAAACACTCGGATATGTCCCCGTGTTTCTTCTTCTTTGGTTAAGAGCACTTGGAATACATTCCAGTGTTTGTACCACTCCTTTCTCTCTCTCACGTGTGACACGCTAAAAGATGTCCCGTTCCTACGCGGTTTCAGCGTGTTTGGAATTTATCTCAGGACGCATGACGCGCGGGCCTGGGCAGGTTTTATCTCAGGTTGTGTTTGGTACACGTCTGGGCGGGTTGTTTTTGGACCTCCTCTCACGATTTCAGCGTAGTTTGAGTGTCCCGTTCCTTACGCAATTTCAACGTGTTTGGAATTTATCTCAGGACGCGTGACGCGCGGACCTGGGCGGGTTTTATCTCAAGTTGTGTTTGGTACACGCCTGGGCGGGTTGTTTTTGGACCTCCTCTCACGATTTCAGCATGGTTTGAGTGTCTCGTTCCTTATACGATTTCAGCATGGTTGGAATTTATCTCAAAACGCATGATGCGTGAGCCTGGGCGACAGGTTGCGTTGTATACATGCCTGGGTAGGTTGTTTTGGACCTCCTCTCTCGATTTCAGCGTGGTTTGAGTGTCCCGTTCCTTACGCGATTTCAGAATCTTTGGAATTTATCTTAGGACGCGTGATGCGCGGGCCTGGGCAGGTTTTATCTCAGGTTGCGTTGTATACGCGCCTGGGCGGGTTGTTTTGTTGACCTCCTCTCACGATTTCAGCGTGTTTGGAATTTACCTCAGGTTGCATTGTATACGTGCCTGATTGTTTGTTTTTCCTCCTCTCATGATTCCAGCATGGTTGGAGTTTGTCCCCTTTGCATTTAATCGCGTTATCTTGTGCACATCATATGCACCTATTAGTGCATTGCATTTCATTCACGCTATTTTGCGCATCGCGCTATCTTGCGCATATCATTTGCATCTGTTGGTGCATTGCATTTCATTTGCGCTATTTTGTGCATCGCGCTATTTTACGTGCATCATATGCACCTGTTAGTGCATTGCATTTTAGTTCATGCATTGTCATGCGTGTCTCATTTGCATTGCCATGCATTTCAATAACTCGCATTGTCATGCATCTTTCATTTGCATTGTCATGCATTTCAACAACTCGCATTGTCATGCATCTTTCATTTGCATTGTCATGCATTTCAATCTCTCGCATTGTTGCATATTTCATTCGCATTGTCTTGCATTCCCTATAACCGGCATTTTCTTGCTCGTTATTTGTCTAGTCTTGCATTCCCTATAACCGGCAATGTCTTGCTCGTTATTTGCGTAGTCCTGCATTCCCTATAACCAGCATTGTCTTGCTTGTTATTTGGGTAGTCCTGCATTCCCTATAACCGGCATTGTCTTGCTCGTTATTTGCGTAGTCCTGCATTCCCTATAACCGGCATTGTCTTGCTCGTTATTTGCGTAGTCCTGCATTCCCTATAACCCGCATTGTCTTGCTCGTTATTTGCATTTGCATTCCCTATAACCGGCATGTCTTTCTTGTTATTTGCGTAGTCTTACATTCCCTATAACTGGCATTGTCTTGCTCGTTATGTGCATTGTCTTGCACCCCTCTAACTTCCATTATCTTGCAAACTTATCTAACTTGCATTGTCTTGCAAACTTATCTAACTTGCATTGTTTTGCAAACTTCTCTAACTTGCGTTGTTTCGCATACCGTTAACTTGCGTTGTTACATTCATTATTTACATTGTAATGTACGTCTTTTACTCGCGTTGTCTCGCAGTTTTACATTGCGTTGTTATGCATGTTTCCAACAATATTGTACCTGTTAAGTTTCTTTCTTTTACCGGTGCGATATTGTATGTACGGTTCATTTGAAGCTGGCGCGACTAGACGAACCAGACAGGTATCGCACACTCTGTGTGAGACGTAGCGAGAATTGTATAATTCTCTTACATCCTTTCTGCATGTAATGTAGTTAGCTTTGTATTTGTATGCTTAAAACTGTTGCATGTTTTACTTCATTACAGCTTTCTTTACATGATCATAAGTTATGTTCGGCACCCTGCATGTCACTTGCATCTTGCCCCTGCCTTCAGGCACATATCTTGCTATCTTGCATGCTTGTCTAAGTCTTCGGCCTGGTCATCTATGGGCTTCAACATTCACTCTCGTCATCTTTATGACTTTCTAGCTCTGTCAAAGAGGGGCAATTGTAGACACCCCATTTTTGACCGTCCTCAAGACTTGGACGCCATCGTTTGAACATTCGATGATCGTCCATGCTCATGTTCGTTTTGAGTTCTCGGAGGTCTCGGCTACACGCCTTGCCTCAAGATCTCTCAACTTGTCTGTTTTGTGCTTGGTTGTGGACCAAACACTTGTGTTTTTTCTTCTAAGGGAAGATGGTGGCTTGTTTGCCATACTCTCAACCTACTGGCCAAGGCTTGAAGCCACCGGCCAAAAGTATTGGCCGATCAGCACTATATTTGGTCGGCTGGCACTTATGTTGGTCGATCGGCCTCTTTTGGTGGCTGAACCCTGTTCACCTTCTTTATGCAGATATTTTGTGCCAGCTGGCATGGCTAGCATCCACAATTAACCCCCTCCATACACGTGTATGGAGGGATTTGCCCTTTGATTAGCTTCTCCAAGAAGCTTTGCAAATTGGATTTCTATAAGGGGGGAGGCCCTCCACTCTTCTCAATGGTTCTGAAATTAGGGTTAGAAAAAGTTGTATATCTCTCTATCTCTATATCTCCCTATCTCTATCATTTGTGTGTGCATTTGTGACCTAAAGTGAGTTTTGTTCACACTATTGCACACAAACACCTAGCATTACACCATCCTTGGTTGCTGAGGTTCTATGGAGTTGTTGTTAGGGTTCTTGGAGTGGTTTTGATCAGTGAAAGGTGCTGGTGTTGTGTTCTTGTAGGTGTTCTTCAAGGGTGAGCATTTCTGTTTTAGATACCCCTTTCTTGCTTAGGCTTTTAGCCCTTCTTGCTTATTGTTTTAAGCATATCTATTAATTGATAAAAGTTTTGTTTTTACTAGCTTTTGAACTTTGTTTAAGGTCATTTTGAGGTTTGGGGTTGTTTACCACCTTCAAGGACTTGTTAGGCCTTGTTTTAGGCCACCCCTTTTGGCCCTTGCTTTGAACTTTGCATGGCCTCTCCACCACTAAAATCCAAAGGATTTTTACTGGTGGAGAGGTGGCTTTGGTGTCCTAAATAGGAGAGGGTCCCCTCTCCTTGTCATCTTGAATGCTAGCATAAGTAGCTTATGTTGGTGGCTTGTATGCCTAGCTTGTTTTAGCTTCATTTCAGCAAGTATTTGGTGTTGTTTTTCCACGATTTACCTCTATTTAAAGTTGGTTTAGTGGTCTCATGCATGCACCATATACTTACCTTGCAATCCCCTCATTTGCCTTAACATGTATCTAGCATTTAGACTACCATGCTTGCATGTTTTGGCTCAACTCCATGAAGCTTCTAGCCTTGTTTTAACATGCTTGAGCTCTGTTTTTCATTGTTTTGGTCATGCTTACATTGTTTTGTATAGTTACCATGCAATCTAGTTGTTAGCTTTGGGTGTTTGAGTCACTAGCATGCTCTATTCGGATCATTTCAGTGGTTTGGCATCACTTGTAATATTATTTCAATCCATATAGTGTGCTCATGTACTTGCATTTGTCACTCCTTTAATGCTTTAATGGGTTTGTGTTTTATGCCTCTTGAATGTGTCATTGTGCATGCCACCATGCTTAGGTCTTTGGGATGCCACCTAAGTGAGTTTTGGGGCTTACTTTGACATGCCATAACTGTGTTTTTCATTGCTTAAATCATGCCATATTTGGTTTTGATAGGTGTAGTGTAACACCCTCTTTGGTAGCCTTGCATGCCTCATGTTTTGGCATTGTGTTCTACCTTGTGTTGGCTAGTTTCGAGCTTGCTTCCGGTTTTGTTTAGACCCGCCTTGGGACTGTTTTAGGTCCTCTTGGCCCTTTGGGTCTTGCTTTGTATAGCCATGGTTTAAACCCTTAGGCTAGTTTCAAGCTTTTAGCTTTGTTGCATGCTATGCTTGTGTACTTTGGTCGGTTTCACACCTCTCCTAACATGATTTCAGAGCTTAACATGTTTGCCTACTATCCATGTTTGTCTCCCTTTAAGCGTTCTTAAAAGTTGCTCTACAATGCTTAGGGTAATAGACTATCAGCATGCATGTTTATATGTGTATTTCATTCCTTTGTTTCATCACTTTAGCCACTGATTTGGACCTATTTGAGAGCGGTCCATTTTGGTTTAAGACCCTTATCGCATGTTGTTGCATGCTTGCCTTGCATGTTGCTACACATTTGGCCTATTGCATGTTGTTGCATGCTTGAGTTATATCGCATTTGTCATGCCCCTTTTGTTAAGTTGCTTTGCATGTTTGCATGTATTGTCCCTTGCATGTTGTTGCATGCTTGCCCCACATGTTGTTACATGTTTGCCTATCCTTGAATGTTGCCACATGCCTTGCATGTTTGCATGCTTATTACCATTAGCCTTGTATGGCATTGTCATTGACATGCCTCATGTTGCATTAGTTTTTCTTGCATGTTTGCATCCCCTGCCTCTTGATCAAGCATGATAGAGGTTGGGGACCCTTATGTGTTTTTTTTAGTGCATTTCATTCCATATTGAATTGCACATTCCGCTCCTTTGGCCATCATGCATCGAAATGCGTGATTGGTGGTCCGAGGGTCGAGGACTACAATCCTTTGAGTCTCAAACATGATAAGGAGGGTGGTCGTGTAAACATTTCCTTGTAAATGTATTGCCATGCTCTGTTTGTCCTCTGCTGCAGTAACACAACATTCTGTAGGAAGAAATGGCTGGTCGGCTACTTTTAGTGTCGGTCGGCTAAACATTGTTGGCCAAGAGCTTTACATTTGGTCGATGACCAATTTCCCATGGCTGATGGCTCTATCTCTTGGTCGATGGACTCTCAGAAAGTCCCCAAGCTGGTTCAAAAGTGTCACAAAAGTTGGCACAGTTTTCAGCATTACAGAGCTGTGTAAACAGAGGCAACATGTGACATGGC
Organism: Camellia sinensis; assembly: GCF_004153795.1. Taxonomy (NCBI): domain Eukaryota; kingdom Viridiplantae; phylum Streptophyta; class Magnoliopsida; order Ericales; family Theaceae; genus Camellia; species Camellia sinensis. The sequence continues at coordinate 109,254 of NW_021027255.1, read as the reverse complement.
GATGGATTTCTGAGCGAAGCCGTCCAAGCACGCATACACCCCTCTTCTCGAGGCTGTTTTTACTGTTTTCATAGCTTAATTGATTTGTTTAATTAGTTAAGCGTTGTGTAATAATTAATGAGCTTGTTAGTTAGTTAATTATGTAATTTGTATTATTCTTTCGGTCCCTCCGTCGAGAGGCTGTAATTGTATAATAAGCGTGCGTGTGTGTGATGCATGTCTTCCAACCTCCACTTCTTTCTCCCTTTTACTTAACCACTTATGATGGTTAGTTCTAGGGCACGTTTCAATTAGCATCCTTATGTTATGCATGTTTGCATCATTCATTTGTATTGGATGCACCGGGCTTGGCACATCATACTAACTGCATTATATTTCAATTCTAAGTTGAATACATGTATCAAATTGTCACATTTCACATGCCATTTTAGACTAGCCGAGCCTATTCTAGTTGCATTTTGTATGTGATGCATTAGACATCTTAACATGGTAGAGGTTGGGGTCCCTTATGTGTTTTTTTTAGTGCATTTCATTCCATATTGAATTGCACATTCCGCTCCTTTGGCCATCATGCATCGAAATGCGTGATTGGTGGTCCGAGGGTCGAGGACTACAATCCTTTGAGTCTCAAACATGATAAGGAGGGTGGTCGTGTAAACATTTCCTTGTAAATGTATTGCCATGCTCTGTTTGTCCTCTGCTGCAGTAACACAACATTCTGTAGGAAGAAATGGCTGGTCGGCTAAACATTGTTGGCCAAGAGCTTTACATTTGGTCGATGACCAATTTCCCATGGCTGATGGCTCTATCTCTTGGTCGATGGACTCTCAGAAAGTCCCCAAGTTGGTTCAAAAGTGTCACAAAAGTTGGCACAGTTTTCAGCATTACAGAGCTGTGTAAACAGAGGCAACATGTGACATGGCGATGGATTTCTGAGCGAAGCCGTCCAAGCACACATACACCCCTCTTCTCGAGGCTGTTTTTACTGTTTTCATAGCTTAATTGATTTGTTTAATTAGTTAAGCGTTGCGTAATAATTAATGAGCTTGTTAGTTAGTTAATTATGTAATTTGTATTATTCTTTCGGTCCCTCCGTCGAGAGACTGTAATTGTATAATAAGCGTGCGTGTGTGCGATGAATGTCTTCCAACCTCCACTTCTTTCTCCCTTTTACTTAACCACTTATGATGGTTAGTTCTAGGGCACGTTTCAATTAGCATCCTTATGTTATGCATGTTTGCATCATTCATTTGTATTGAATGCACCGGGCTTGGCACATCATACTAACTGCATTATATTTCAATTCTAAGTTGAATACATGTATCAAATTGTCGCATTTCACATGCCATTTTAGACTAGCCGAGCCTATTCTAGTTGCATTTTGTATGTGATGCATTAGTCATCTTAACATGGAATTGGATCATACATTGATTACTAACATGTTCTTTGTTTTGGCTCGGAGTACATTGTAAGTGTTTATGCTTTAGCATACTGCATGTGTGTGACTGTTGCCAGATAGCATGTTTTTCAGAGGCTATTTTCTTATGTGATATAATTGCCTGAATGCCTGTGGGTGAAGGTTGGATTGCTTGAATTGGAACAATTCATTGGGCGATCTAGTCTATACTTGTTTTGCCTACTTATGAGTAGCAAACTTCAAAACATTTTCCAAACAAACAGATATGCAATGCTTTGTTCCAAATTGGGCGATCTAGTCTATACTTGTTTTGCTGTGAGCATCACACAGTAATTCTAGCTAATTAACTGAAATAAGAACACATGTGTTTTCAAAAACAAGATATCATGTTTAGTACAGGCCGATCTTTGATCGGGCGAGCGGGGGTGCTCAAAGATGACCTTCCCCAATCGTACCCAAGTTCCCGAGCCGAGGCAACTTTGGTGATGACGAACACGTGGCCTTAGGCAACGAGTCAGGGTTTCCTAAATTTCCACAAAACAAAATATTTAGGTGGCAACTCTGTATTTGGCACTTCTTTCTTAAAAATCTGTTTTCCAAAATGATTTGTCGGATTTCGACTCTTTGGTGATTTATCAATCTCGCATTGCACTTTGCGGGATTAGATTCAGAACCGTGATATTTGAGTCTGAACTGTAGAAGCATGAGGCCCTCAGGGCGCGTCTACAACACCCTAGTTTTGACCGTCCTAAAGACTTGGACGTCATCGATTGAGTGCTCGATGATTGTGCATGTTTACGCTCGTTTGGAGTCCCCAGGGTTGTCGGCTACACACCTTGCCTCTGATTCTATGAACTTTCTTGGTTTTGTGCTTGTTCTAAGCTAACCCTTGGTCTCCCCTTTTGCCTAGAGAGAGAAAAAGTGGTGTAGACCACTTTTCTCCCCTGCTAGCCAGTTTTCTCCCGTGTAAACCACTTTTGGTGGTCGGTCAGCTAGGGTGGGTGGTTGGTCGACCAGCCTAAGTGGTGTGCAGCCTACCACTGCCTTCTTCTCTCTTTGTAGACCATTTTTCTCCCCTGCTAGCCAGTTTTTTCCCTTATCGACCACCTGAGGTGGTCGGTCAACTAGGGGGGGTGGTCGGTAGACCACTTTAAGTGGTCTGTGGCCTTTTTTCTACTTTTGCCGATATTTTTGGTTCCAGCTGTTTGGCATAGAATGCATCCTCCCTACATAGGGAGGGATTCAAGCAAGCTTTGGCTTGCATATTCTATATAAGGGAGTTCTCTCCCCCCTTCCAAGGGGTTTAGAATTTTGAGAAGCCAAAAATATCTACTCTCTCTCTAGATTTCTCTCTCTATATATTGTTGCGCCTTATAGTGCTTAGAATTGCAGTTTCTTTACACTTTTGCACACAACCTCTTTGCTAAACACTCCTACTTTGTTGCTGAGGTGCTGGAGGGTTTTAATGGAGCTTCAAAAAGCTGGTTTTTGGCTCAAGAAGTTGATGTTCTTGTTGTTCTTCAAGGATGAGTCCTATTCCCTCTTTAAAGCTTTGTTTTGGTTGCATATTTGGCCACCTTTACATGCTACTTTTGGCTTAACTCTCAACTACAAAAAGCTCTTTTTTGAAGTGTTTAAAACGTTTGTTTAAGGCCTAGTTTGAGTTAGGGGTGGTTTACCCCCTTTGGTGGCTTGTTTTGCTTTGCTTTGCTTTGTGTCATTCCTTAAGGCCTTTGGGACCGTCTCTTTTGGCCTTCTTACCACTAAAATTTAGAGGAATTTCAGTGATAGAAATGTGGTTTTGAGGTCCAAAATGGGTGGGGCTTGTCCCCCCTCCTCTTCTCTTGTTTGTATGTGTTGATGGCCCATCAAAAGAGCATTTGTTTCTACTTTTTAATGGCTTTGTTTAGGCTCATATTTGTGACTTTTCAGACCTGCCATAACTCTGTTTTTGGCTATCTAGGTCACCTCTTGCATGCTTATTGCACTTGTAGTGTAATCCTACTAGTAGCCTTGCAAAGTGGCATGTATTTGTGCCTTGAATTTTCTTAGTTCAAGCATGTTTTAGGCCTTATTCTAACATGGTATAACTCTGTTTTGGGTTGGTTTGGTTGCTTCTTACATGCTTCATGTACTTGCAGTGCAATCCTCTTAGTTAGCCTAACATGCTCTATGCTTTGGACCACCATTTTAGCATGTTTTTGGCTCCACTCCAGTAGGCTTTTACTCATATTTTGGCATGCCTTAGCTCTGATTTTGGTCGACAAAGTCACCTCTTGTATGGTTTATGCACTTGTAGTGCAAGCTTGTTCACTAGCCTCGCTTGTTTGGTGTTTTGGCCTACTGATCTAGTTTGTGTATGCTTTACTCTAGTACATTTTTGGCTTTGATTTAACATGCTTTAGGTCTGATTTGAGTGTTCTTGGTCATGCATGCTTGGCTTTGCATAGCTATAGTGCATTTGGCTTTGCTAGCCTTAAGCTTTAAGACCTCTAGCATGTCATATTTGAGCTTTTTGCCTGGCATTGCATCATTTAGCATGTTATTTCAGACCATATACCTCTGCCATATTCTCGCATTTATATCATCCCTTTGTTGTGTTTGAGAGTTGAGCCTTATGCTTCACTTATGAGCCAATATGTATGCATGCTTGCCTAAGCTTTTGGGCTACCATCTCAGCATGTTTTTGGTGTTATTTTACCATGTTACAATTCTGATTTTTGTTGGTGAAGTCACCTCATGCTTGGTTTTGGTATGTGTAGTGTAATCCCACTCATTAGCCTTGCATGCGTCATGTTTTATGCCTCCCATTCTAGCATGTGTTAGCTCTGCTCCATGCATATTTTGGCATTGTTTTGACCTACCATGTGACTGTTTTGAGTCATCTTGGCCCTTTGTGGCTTGCTTGATATGGCTATGGTGCAAGTACCTTAGCTAGTCTTGAGTGTTGAGCACCCTACTATGCTATATTTGTGATGGTTGCATGTTTGGGCATCGTTTAACATGTTATTTCAGAGCATGTATGTGTGTCATGTTCTCACTTCTTTCATTTCTTGATAGCTTTTGAGAGTTGTGTCTTTGTGCATTGTTAATGAGCCATAAAATGAGCATGTTCTCCTTGTGTTGTATGCCTTGATCTTAATGTAGACGTCCCCCGAACGCCCCGGGAGGGGGAGTCCTGTTCTGTTCATATTGGGCTCGCTACAGTTCAGGACTCTCAAATTGCCACGGTTCTTAATCTGAACCGAAGAGTCCAAATCCGGCAAATCGTTTTGGAAAACAAATTTGTAGAAAAGAAGTGCCAAACATGGACTGCTTCGCCAGGTACAGAGTCGCCACCTAAATATTTTATTTTGGGAAATTTAGGAAACCCTGACTCGCTTGCCTAAGGCCACGTGTCCGTCATCACCAAAGTTGCCTCGGCTCGGGAACTTGGGTACGATTGGGGAAGGTCACTTCGTGAGCACCCCCGCTCGCCCGATCAAAGATCGGCCTCTACTAACCATGATATCTAGTTTTGAAAACATTGTGTGTTCTTATTCCGGTTATTAGCCTAGATTTACTATGTGATGCGCACAGCATGCAAGTATAGACCAAATCACCTAAATTGGAACAAAACATTTCATGTTTGTTTTGAAAATAGTTTGTTACTCGCAAGTAGGCTAAAATGCAGATTTTGCCACCCTCAAGTGGGCTTTAAAATTCACAGTTTTAATGCGTTATCCCAATTTAAGCAATTCAACCTTCATCCACAGGCATTCAAGCAGTTATATCACATAAGCAGCTAGCCTCATGGTAATCATGCAATTATGGCAACACTCACACGCATGCGGCATGCTAAAGCATAAAAGCTCACCTAGTACTCCAAGCCAAAACAGAAACCAGTTAATAATCACATGCATAATCCTAGTTCATCTTTGAAACGGCTAATGCAACACATGCAAAGATGCAATCTAAACAGGCTCGGCTATCCTAAACATGTCATGTGAAATGCTGCAACTAACAAATACTCAACTTGGAATTGAAATACGAGTGCAGTTAGCATGATGTGCTGAGCCTGGTGTATGCAAGACAAATGTATGAATGCACGCATGCATAGCATAAGATATGCTAATTTAAATATGCCCTAATCTACCATCATAAGTGGGTAAATAAAAGGGAAGAAAGACGTGCGGTTGGAAGACATGCACACACGCACCCACACTTATTACAAATTTACCCTCGCTCGGAGGGATCGAAAGAATAATACAATCCGAATAACAAATCAACTATCCTAGCTAATTAATTATTACAGACCCTCAATTAATTAACAAAATAAATGCAGACAGAAGGTGGCCGCAACCGTGCCTCGGAATGCACGAATGATGCATGCTCTGTCCATTTTGCCCGGAAACCCATACTATGCCACTGCTGCCTCTGTTAATACTGCCCTGCTCCCCTGAAAATTGCCAAAGTCTCAGGGTATCTTCAATGAGAACTGCATAACACCACCGGCTAAGTGAAATAACCACCGGCCATGGGAAATTTCCATCGGCTGCTTTCAAGTCCATCGGCCTCATATCCTTTGTCGGTCGGCATTCTTCAGTGCCAGTCGGCAGAAACTTCCTGCAGAAGCTGGTTTTTGACAACAACAAGGACAGACAGTGCACGGCATAGAATTTCAAGCACATGTATGCGCGGGCACACTCCCTATCATGCAAGGGACTCAAGGGAGCATGACCCTCGACCCTCGGGCCATCAATTATGCATGATGACCTTAGAGGCCAAGCTTCGCAACTTTGATATCAAATGAAATGCAAGCACAAAACACATCAACGGGCCCCAACCCCTATCATGATTGATCAAGAGGCAAGGGATACATGCTCAATGAAATGCAACCTAGGCATGGAGGCTACATGAACATGCAAATGAGCAATGTATACTAGGCGCGCAACCTAAACATGTAAGCAAACGTGGCATGCAACAACATGTGACGATGGACTTAAACTAACATGGATAGCTCGCAAGCATGCCAAAATCAGTGGCCATTAGAAGAAAAATGAGACTCTCGAAATACGTGCACGCATGCACGCAAACCGAGACCAAACCTAAGTCATAGTATGCAACTCTAACAAGGCATGGCAAGGCATGAAATATGGAATACAAGCATGTAATTCCAGCACTGAAATGTGATACAAAACAGCCCCGAATCATAGAAACATGGCACCCGATGCATGGAATGGCCCCGAAACGCAAAACTAGGCATACACATTGGCCTATAGCTAAACAAAGCATGCATTATTTGATCATGAAGCACGAAGATAGATGCAAGACAGTCCCAAAACATGCATATTTCCAGTTCAAAGCATGGCCAAAAGATGTTATCAAGATGGACTAAAATGGCATGCAACTTTGACTAGCAAACATGGGTTGTATGGCAAGTATATGATGCACATGGAATCTCACCAAACCATCGAAAATCAGTGAATAAAACATGTGAAAATAGGCCCAAATAACCACTGATATGCAACCATGGCATGCAAAAATGATGAGTTACTTTAGAGGGCCATCCAAGGAGTTATTAAGCACATGCAAGATAGACATTTAGCAAGACCAAACCAACTCTGGAAATGGCTTATGGGGGTCCTAAAACCCACTAAAAAATGCCTGAACCGAGCTCAAGAAGTGTGCAAATATAGGCCCCTTTGTAAGGCCAAAAAGGGCATCAAACAAGACAACAAGGAGAGCACTTTTTGAAGACAACAAGGAGAGGGGATGGCCCTCTCCTTCTTAGGACCTTAAACCACCATCCTCACCACTGAAATCCCTCAAGATTTCAGTGGTGAGGAGGCCCAAACAAGGTGGTCCCGGAGCTCACTAAAAATGCACAAAAATGAGGCCAAACAAGGCCAAAGAGGGGTCAAACAACCCCAAACACCAAAGTGTTCTTGAACAAACTTAAAAAGGAGCTAAAAACAAGACTTTTTTCAGTTATACACAAAGCTTAAATCAGAAAGCAAGATAGGCTAAAAGTTTGTGCAAAAATGGGGAAACTAAAGCAAAGAAGTTACCCTTGAAGAACCTTTGATGAACAGCAAGGTCAGACCTCTTCTTGTGATCAAAACCAACTTAAAACTCCAAGAACAAACCCTCAAGGCCTCTCAAGTCGAAGTGTGGTGTAATGGTGTGTGTGTTGGTGCAATACTATGGTCAAAACACACTTTAAGGCTCTTAAACACACACAAAGGATGAGAGAGAGGGAGATATATAGCGAGAGGGTGTATATATATCAGATATGTATGCCCTAGGTCTAGTTTTTGTTGAACCAAAACAATGGAGAAGGAGGCTTTCTTATATAGGCAAAGGGAAAGGCTTGAAGCTTATAAGACAAGCTAAAAAGAAAGGGCCAAGGGGGGCAGGGCTTATTAAGGAAGCCAAGACAGTTGGCCAAGCTTCTTGAGGAAGCCAAGACAAGGGATCAAAGCTTCCTCAAGAAGCCTTGAGCAAAGGGTGCAAAAAGAGGGGTCAAAGGTGGTCAAAGGTGCAAAATAGCCACATATATGCACGGGGAGCAGGGTCTATGCATCCCAGCTGGCACAGCTGGCATGCACCATGCCTGGAAGGTGCAAAAAGGTCAAACCGGCCAGAAAAGGAGGTTGTCGGCCAAACTAAATGGCCGGTCGGCACAATAAACTTCCGGTCGGCTAAATAGATTGCCGATAGATGCTGCCAAAGTCAAAAAATGGCCGGTGGGTATCCAAATTGAAGCCCCAGAAGTTAGCTTTCTAATGGCGCCAACCTTGCATTAAAATTCTTCCTGTGCAAAACGTTATACCCTTCTTGGTGAAACCGCGCAGATTCGATCCAACCGGGATGATGCCCAGCTTCAACTGATCATATCTCTCCCACCCGGACTTGGCTCTAGGAGATTCTTGAGTGAAAAATGAAGCCCCGAAAATAAGCTTTCTGACGGTGGTGGCCCCATAGCTAAAATCCAAGTATGCAGATTAATAAGCCCGATTCAGTGAGGACTGCTCGACTCCCTTCTACCCAGATTCATGCCTGTCTTCTCCTCCAACTTGGTTTCTTCTCTCTTCCCCTCCTTTCTTCAACTTCAAACCCTAAGCAAGGTGTTTTGAAAGATTTTTCAAAGATTTCATCTCTCTTTTATTCATTCCCACTTCGTCCCTGCTCAGTTTACCGAAAAGCGCGACGTTTGACAAAATGCGAGCCTCGGAACATCGCAGAAACTTTATTTCAAAAAAATTTTGAAAGAGAGGGTTTTAAGGTCTAAAAACCATCCGAAATAGCTTTGGTCCAAAACGGGCTGTGAATTTGAGACTTGTCTCTCTCCTTGCTGAAGAAACTGGATCTTTGCGCAGCATACCTTTTATCACCAAGTAAACCATCAGTAACGCCCAAGTGTTATGGGCTGTCAAAAATGGGGTGTCTACACTTAACATGTTTCAGCCACTGGTTTGGCATGTTCGACCTCTGTCTAGGGTTGGTTTGACCATTTGAGATTGATAGTGCATGCCTCATGTGTAATATGTTTCATTAGCTTTGATGCCTTAGCTTTTAAACATGCCATGCATGCATTGCTTACATGATAGAGTCTTGCGCATGCCACTTCAGCATTGAAGGTTCATCATCTTGTTTGCGTTGCATGTGTTTGGATTGGACGTTAATCCATACATGAGGAATGTCGGACGTTTCATACTCAAAGTGATGAAACGTGTAGCATTTCTTGGTCGCCGACCCTCTTGATCAAGCATGATAGAGGTGGAGGCCCTCATGTGTTATTTGTGCATTCATTGACATTGACTTGTGCAAACTTGGCGTATCGACCATCGTGTATTGCAATGCTCAGTTGGTGGCCCGAGAGTCGAGTACAGCACTCCTTTGAGGTTAAGAAATGATGGGGAGGGTGGTTGTGCACACATATCTTGCAAATACACTGCCATGCCCCGTGTTGTTCTCTGTTGCCGCAAATACACTTGTGCACACATATCTTGCAAATAATTTTGTATATGCATCGGTTATAGGTGGCGCAAAAAATATTACCGAACAAATTATAAAAACTAAACGAGATCTTTGGTGACTAAACAAATATCACAGGTTGGCTTTTGGCTACTAAAACTTTAGTCGCCAATTGTAAAAAAAGTGAAACTTTTGGCTACTAAACTGTTAGTCACCAATTGTAAAAAAGAAACTTTTGGCTACTAAATTTTTAGTGGCCAATTCTCAAAAATTGAAACTTTTAGCTACCAAATAATTAGTCGCCAAACATACATATTCAATTGGCTACTAAATAATGTAGTCGCTAAAAGTAAAAATATATATATATTTAATTTCTTTTAAAAAATATATGGTGACTAAAGTTTTAGTTGCCACTAGGCCACTTTTGGCTACCAAAAAAAATTTTAGTCGCCGATTGTTTCCCCAACAAACTATTGGCGACCAAACGGGCGACCAAATATATTAGTTGGCAAAAGTGATTGGCAACTAAAAACAAGGCTTTTGGCAACTAAAATTTTAGTCGCCAAAAGTGAAATTTCTTGTAATGACTGGATCGGGTTAGGTTCGGGTCAAGTTTGCATTACTTAATAAAGGACTTTGTATCTGTTCAAATCTGTCCGGCTCTAACATCGGGTCTCTATAATCAACCCATGTCCAGTTCTAAATAAATTATAATTTCCATGTCTGTCCATCGGGCCATATAAATGAGCTATAAAAAAAAAAAAAAAAAAAAAAACTAAACATCTAGTATATATTAAAGGCCTATAAAACAACAAGCTGCATACAAACAGTTAAAAAGAAATACAGATTAAAAGATGAATTTAGTAAATAAATGAATTCTATAATTGGTAACTAATTTAAGAAATCAATTGAAAAAAATTGCATACACAAAACCTTTGGAGAGCAATGAACCAGGTTCCAAGTGATATACACAGACATTAATGCAGCCATTGATGCACACAAAATTGTTTTAGAGAAATATTTCTAAGAACAACCCTAACGGCAACAATAAAAGGTATATGTATTTTTAATATATTATATTAATTAATTAATTAATTAACTTAATATATAGCAAGCGAGGCCAGGCCTGTAGTGCATTTTCTAAACCCAATCCATTAATCTATCAAGCTGAAAATATAAGCACAGCCCAGCCCAACCCTATAGGCTAAAATAATATTCCCAAGTCCTAAAAAACTAGGGCTGAATTAGGCGGACCAACGGGCGGATGCCCAACCCTAATGTTCAGTGCTCTAAGAATTTTTTTTTCTTAATTAACTCTTTGTTACGATTAATAATAGTTGGATAAATTATATACATGGTTCTTGTAATTTGTCACTTGTCAATTTAATACCAATAGTTTTAATTGTATTGATTGTGCCCTTTGTTTTTTTACATTGTGTCAGTTTAGTCAAATTAATAATAATTGTTCAGAAATTGAATAGAAATTAAGATAAAAATGTTTCATTCAAAAGAGAATGAATCATTTCAAGTTAGACATCAACCCTTCAATCACTTTGAGGAGAGTGGACCGATTAATTTTTTCCTTGATTTTGGTCCAATTTCTAAATGGACAGTTTCAATTGGATTAAATTGCCTAAATGCACACAAATTAAGGGTAGAAATGATATAATTGTAACTGGAAATACCAAATTGACACATGTGACAAAGTACACAACCTATGAGTGTAGAGTTTACGAACTATTTTGCCTTCTAAATTTCTAAAAATGTGTTATTAATGGGACTACATTATTTAAATGTGAAAATTTTGAAAATAAAATTGATATAATTAAAATCACAAATACCAAACTAACACAAGAGGCAACTAGAGAATTATAAGTGTTACTTACTCATAAGATTTCCTATTTCTACAGACATCCCAAGATGGAAGAAGTAGTAACTCAAAATTAGCCTCAGCCTCAGATTTTAGTGTTTCTTGAATAAGGATATGCCATGGACATTAATGAAATGTCCACTTATTGGCTCCTAAGCTATAGTTCTACAGTTTGCTGATTTTCAATCACAATTTTCAATTTGAAGGTGTTAGAATTTATTTATTTATTTATTTATTTTGAACATTTATGTGACAATTTAGGGTAATACTATGGTACACACCTCTCAAAAGATAGGTACCATGTACACCATTTTTACGTAATTATCAGTAATTAAAAGCACCACATCACCAATGACTCGTGATATTTTAGAATTGTTGATTAATTGTTTTTATTATGGGTTTCACGCATTTAAAAACGTAAAAAATAAATAAATAATCCCTTCCCTCGTATATCAAATTTGACATGGGGAGAGCAATGTTATATGGCATCTAAGAAAATAGTAATTTGATAGGGATTATTAAGGATATTAAATAGGCCAAATAGTACATATCAATGGTGTTTTGGGGTGAATAATAACCTATCAATGGAAATATTTTTTGTAATTTGATTTTTTATAGGCTTAATTTGGGTCAACTTTGAGCCCGAATTCAAGCAGGACCCACACGTCGTTTGAAGTAGATCTGAGTGGTGAAGTGTTCCTTACCGGATGGTAAGTCACACCTTGAAGTCGGTTTGTCAAAACGACTTATAAGTAAGTGGGAAGTTGACATCATTTTCGGCTTTGCGGTGTTGGAAGTTGAAGAGACAATATGGGTTGCTCTATTTGTGTTGTCACATATTGAAACAATGAGAGATACATATTAGTATATAAACTGTAAGTGGGCACACTTGGAATGGGCCCTAAGGCAGACCCAAGTTTAGAGAGAAATTTTAAATTTTTCAAAACAAATTGGGTTCAAAATTTTGCGTGGATATTTGAAAATTCAAACCCAACAGGTGTGTCTTGTCATGCCCCAAATTTTATTATTCAGATACATTATCAAAACTTTTAATTTAAGTCCAATCCAATTGCATAATATCTAAAGGAATAACGTTGCTCTTAAGTAAATAGAAAATGTTCTCTTTCGAAAAATTGCAACAATAATACATGCCAAGATTTACATTGGAATGTAAAACACAAATAATTACATTACAACACTTAACAATACAATACATCTTTCATTTACTCTCTACAAGATAACACTCATAAAAGGCAAAAAAATTCTTGGTCTTCAAATTGGTGTTTCCGACTCCATTCTTGAAAATGGTAAAACGACATGGGATGAACGAATATGTCTAGTAGGGATCTACAATGATTCTCAACAATAAAATCAATAGAAATATGCAATCATGAATATTAAATAGTGATACATAGATAAATAATGTACCTTTTATATTCAAACTAAAATACACATATGTAATACCTTCTTCATAAAAATCCACTAACTTTTTAAAGGAAACTCATTCTTTTATCTTCTTACCTTTTTCTTTTTCTTTTTTTTTTTTTTTTTTTTTTTTTGTATAACTTTAGATAATTTTTCTTAAGAATCGCTTTTTAACCTCACATAAAGATCTTAGGTCATTCAAACATATGCTACTAATGAACATACATCCTACTTCTAATTCACAATGAACCCACACCCTACCGTAATTCGCATAGCTCCAATATATATATATATATCTATTACAATACATATCACATAACTAATCCATATAAACAAATCAATTCATTTCCCTCTTATCTCACTTACATGGTTCAATTCTCCAATTTTGATTTATTATATTCACACACATAGATCCCATTATTATATCTCATAAAAGTTCACAATTCAACAACCGGCTCGATTACCAAGCCATACTAACAAACCAAATACTTTTTCGGACGCTACTCTGGAAGGACTGTAGAACCTCTGTCAAGCTTCAGGCTTTACCGATCATAAGCCAAAAGGAATGCAGAACCTCAAAATATCTCAACAAACCGCACTCTTCTCCGGGCGCTACTCCAGAAGGAAGGCGGAACATCTATCAAGCGCCACGCTTTACCGGTCACAAGCCAAAAGGAAACGAACCCTCATTCCAACATCATAATCCATAAATTCCTCATATCATTCGTTAATTTCATTTTATAATTTAAACCAACGACACTCAATTTGTCAATAATAAAAGTAAAAGTTCTTTTGAATGGGCACCATTTATTTTCCACAACATTCTTTACCCTTCAACATCAACGCTTCTGATTCAATGATATATATATATATATATCACAATTTATATCATACTCTTTCCATAACACATTATTCCAATTCCCATTATCGATTTCTCTAACATAGCCTTCTTATGCAATAAGCATTTTCACTACATTTAATAATCATCATTTACACTCATCTTAGCAATCATCAATTGAATTTCATGAATCTAAGGTCAATTGAAAACATTCCTCATTTCAAAAATAAACTACATAACTAGGGTTAGACATAAATTAGGGCTTTTTACTATAAAACACAAAACCATGTTCAAACTACTCAAAACTTCTTTAATCCACTTCAATCTTACATTCAACTCCCTTATTTTTAAAACCCTAACTTCTTTTTCATGTCTTCAAGAAAATCTCCTCCATATGAGGTTTTTATGCAATACAAATATACCACCCATCTATCTATAAGAAAATATTGAAGAAAAGCAAAGAAATCCCTACCTCAAGCAGGAAGAGAAAGAAGCCCGAAAATCCAATGTCGATGAAAACACAATTTGCTCAGAATGATAGGAATCACTCAACGTGCTTTTCATTTTTATATGAGGAACATGGGGTGGGAAGTTGGAAAAAAGAAATGAAAACCAAGCTTTTATGAGCTTGAAGTATAACAATGGACGAAGAGAGAGAGAGAGAGAGAGAGAGAGAGAGGGAAGAGAAAGAATATGATACAGTGAAGGAAAGTGGACCAAAAATTGACTTTTTAAAGTGCTAATCCCGAACAGACCGCTCGAGCGTCAAAAACACAACACTACTTGGGCGATAAAACCTTCACTCGAGCGCAAAATTCATACTCCCAGAATCTTCGACTAGCAAAAGTACTAGGAGCATCGAAAGACCGCTCAAGGGATCATTCCGTCACTCGAGCGATGAAAAGAGAAAAAAATTTCTGGAGTCATACATGTCTCCTCTTTGCAGTACTATATATGCATATCCTCCCACTAGTCCAATTTATTCAATCATTCTCATTTTTGCTTCGTCCTTGCATCAGTCCTCATATTAGTTTTAGAGAGACTTTTGAGAGTAACTAAACAAAGGTTCTGGTTCACTAGCAGATTGATTACAATGATGCTTCAATCCTGCATTTGATCATTGTATCCCGGAAGATAGACATCTTCAATCCGTAAGCACATGTACGGCGGCGAATTCGTCTTAAGGACAAAGTATCGCACACTAGACTTGACCATAAGTTTTTGGTTCCTTTTTCCAGTAAAGGAAATTCCATAAGTAAATTTACTTTTATTTAATTGATTTGTTTTAGTTTTATTATTTTACACAGAAGATTGTTCTAATAATCTTAAGACAAATTCGATTTATTCTGTTTATACAAAAATTTTCATTTGTTTCCGTTCAAATATTTTTTATTACATAAATTAATTTTTGTGTAGGTTTTTCCAAAAATGAAATTTGAATTTTTGAAAATAAAAAATTGGGCTTTCATTAATTAAAATTATGACTTTTGGGAATTATAATTTTTGAATTTTTAGTTTCTAGAAATATTATTCCGTTGTTCTTACAAAAAGAAAATTATATGTGGAATTAATTTGTGTAAATAAAATTTTATTTTGTTTTTCAAATTAATTTGAGTAAAATAAAAGTTACAATTTTGTTTCTTTTATTGTTTAGGATGTTATACTCTTTGTTTTTTCTTGTAATTTTTTGTGTAGTGTAAAATTATAATATTTAGAATTTATGACTACTGAAACTACTCAAACCAATGTTCAAACTGGTGCTGTTATGGGTACTGCAACTACAATTGCCCCAACCCCTCCTACTATTGTGGCAGTACCGATAAATTACGAGAAAAAGCCAAAAATGTTATTACGAACTGGCTTTAAAAGATGGCAACAAAAAAAGTGGTTTTATCATACTACATTAAATCTGTCTCATTTCCTCCGTAAAGATGCTCCTACTTTGAAATTGGATGAAATCGACAAACAAGTTGAAAAATCTAGAAATCTGCTAGATAATTATTTGTAAATATGTATCAATTTGAAGCAACAAAACAATTCCAATGAAACAATCAAGACAAATCGACACAACGATTTTAACGTGGAAAAACCACAATTGGAGCACCTCCAATTGTGATAAAAAAAACCACGGGCAACAGCCACAAGACAATCCACTAAGAAGATATAAACGAATTACACAGGTATGCTCTCAATTACCTAGCAAATCCACGCCCGAAATTGAACCAACCCGTATGTGTCTCTTCCAACCTCGTCTTCACCTCGAAATTGTCTTGATGATGAGCCACTCCAGAATCCACCAAAGCATCAGGCTCGAATCCTTCAGAATCCACCGAAGAATAACTCTCTCTTTTGTGTAGAACAAACAAATAATCCTTTGATGTATACTCTTTAAACCATGAGTTGAATACTCACTCAAAACATCAAAGAAAAGTAGCAAAATATCCCCAGATATAAACCTTAATATCCAAGAAGAAGATCTGGAGAAGTAATCCTAAAATTTGACAGATACACGTACTTATAGAAATTTGGGACTGCAAAGACTCTCCCGCTCGAGCGAGGAACCAAAAATGCGTGTTTTCCATAAGTGGCTTCGCTCGAGCCAAACAACCTATGCTCGAGCGTAAAATCATCCTTCTCAGGTTTTTTATCAGACGCAGCCTTCGCTCAAGCAAGAACTCCTTCGCTCGAGCGAGCAAGGGCGGACATGCAACTTCAAATGCAATTTTGCATTTTGCTTCAGGGGCGTTGCCCCTCGCCCCCGCCTGGGCACTACCCCGGACCCGTCAAGGGACGCTGCCCCCTGGACCCCCGTGAGTTGACCGGGCAGCTCAATCCCCGTCATAGTCAGCGAAGTGGCAATCTTGAAAGCGTTAACATCACAAACTTCTCTGCATGGCACAATTCGGGTTGGATTCGCATCTAACAACTCATAGTCTCAGTAAAATAAAAAGTGCAAAAACAAGTACAATTGAAAGGAGTTTTGTCAAACGGGATTACTAAGAATAAAAACCTAACAATCTCCCCCTTTGGCAATGCCGTGACAAAACACACCTAACAAATAAAATCCTAATCAACCCAACCCAATACAGCCAACAAAAATATACTTCTTTCTGAAGGTCATGATCTGCAAAACAGCTATTAGTGCCACAATCTCCAAAACAACTATTAGTGCCACAAGAGTATATGAAAAAGCAATAAACATACGACTAGACTATCTTGAAACATTAGATGAAAAACATGAATAGATTTGACTTGGAGATTTTAAGAACATGTAGCATGACAAGATGATAACTAAGACACATGCACCCGCATCTAACAAAATATAACTCCCCCTTTTTGTCATGAATTGACGAAGGAAGCTCAAAAAAGAAAAGCAAAATCATAAACCACACAAACAATGATATGATGATGTAAATATCAGGAGCATGCAAGAATGAAATAATGAACAAATAGTGCATAGCAACATGAAAAACAACTATAGCCAATCTCCCTTACCAAACAAATCAAAGTGTTCATGCTAACAAACTCTTGTAATGACAAACCAAACTCCCCCTCACTAAAAACAATGAACGAGAAGAAAAACGACAAAAAATAATATGGTGGAGCAAGCATGGAATTTCAAATTTGGACCTCGAAACACACAAGATTATCCACGAAGCACAATTACTTGAAAAAATATGTGCACAGTATGTAAAAGATTCCTCATGAAAGAAAGTGATGCAATATGTGAAAAGCATAGATCCCATGATAAAAGTGTGTGTGTGACTCTTGGAGTTCGACAAACACAAGATTCAAATCCTAGTAGTGATCTGATAGCTGGACCTCTGATAAGAGAATCTAAGCGCAACTAAGGAAAGTCAAACCACTAGGAATCAAGGGGTATTTGGTGAGTAAAGGCGGAGGCTCCCCCTCAATCAATGAATCCTTTATTTTTTCCTTTTTTTTTCCACATTTTTTTCTTTTCTTTCTTCTGCCTATCCTTTTTTTTTTTTCTTTCTTTTGCACACGCATTAGAGGCTGACACGCTCAAGAGTATGGAAACTGACCCAGAGAAGCATGGATATAATAAGGATGGCCTGGTTGGTGACTCTGAGGTAGCGTTTCCTCATGCCTGGACTACAAAGAACGGAGGGGAAAGCCATGGAGATGAAAAAAGATGAAAGATGGTTAAGAGACTCAACATCACCTATGATATGCTAGTATAGGTCAATTCCTCTAGAAAAGCAAAAGACACAATGCCAGAAGTCCATAGATAAAAATGATCACTAATTAAGGCAGAAGACTCCAAAATTTGCTAATCCAAGAGTGTGTACAGAATGAGACATACTAATTAAAAAACACACACTCTAAAATGAGTAATGACCATAGAAAGCACACACATATTAACATGTAATAGATATTTTTATCAATTCCAATATGCACCAAGGACCACTCAAAAATTTCAAGCTTACATAACCATACTAAGAAAATCTTTTTGGATTTTTTTTTTCATTTTTTTTTCTAAAGTAATACAGAAAATGAACAGACACACATTAAATGATAGCATACATTAAATGACCCAAAAAAAAAAAACACACAGAAACCTAAAAACTAAAATGAATAAACAAATTAGCACAAGTCAAGTTTTCTCACCCAAACCGCTTTAATATGAACAAAGTTGTGAGAATTGTGGTTCTTGGGTGGTGTCTTGACGTTGTGGTTCCTTTACCCTACAATGGGAACCCGTCTCGACGTGGTTTCCAACTTCTTATTCCTAGGTCTAGGCAAATGCAAACTCGCTCCATGTTTGGTCTCAAGCACATCAAAATAGCAAGGTCTATTATGACCCTGAAGCTCATTACGACCCTTAAGCTCATTACGACCAATGATGTGTCTCCTACCCCACGAGATGTTGGAATTTCTTCCATCTCTATGAGACACTTTCCCATGCAACTTATAACAATAAGGGCGAATATGACCATGCATACCACAATGATGACAAATAAAAACAGGGTGTACAGGGTGTACCTTTTTTTCTTTGACCTTACCAACTCTAGGAGGATTTAGAAGTCTTTCCTCTCGTTGAATCTTGTGCTCCCCTTGCCCTTGAGTTCTTGTATCATAAGACGTGGATGCATTCTGTTTTTGCTCCTTGTTATCACCAAAACCAATGCCACTCTTGTCACAACACATTTGTTGAGACCTAATGATATCCTTCAAAGTCTTTGATCCTTTGTTCCAAAGACCAATGGTAGCCATAGCACACTTGAGCTCTTCCTCTTTCTTGATCATTAGTTCTTCCAAAGCAACTTGAGACATCTCGAGAGATTTAATCTTTTCTTCATACGTTGCATAGATTTGATGTAGCTCATTCTTCTCTGTCTCACAAGTCAAGAGTTTTGCACAAAGAGCTTGTCGATCATTAGCTATCTTGATGGCATCAATCCTAACCTCAGAAATCTCCTCCTTAAGTTTGACATTCTCACTTTCACATGCTTTGAGTTTCGCTGTGAGTTTGTCATTCAATTTGCACAAGTTAAGAGACTCCTTATACAACTTTTCATAAGCTTGCTCAAGCTCTTCATCATCACTCTCCAAGGATTCATCAGCAGTGGCATTCTCAACCAACCTCTTCAAATACTCTGTTCGTCCTTCAGTTTTAGAAGCTGCCATGAAAGCAAGGAATTGTTGATGTCCCTCTTCGCCTTGATCTATGTTGTCACTTTCATCTTCATCATATTCTGATTCATCATCACAAGTGATAGCAAGGGCTTTCTTCTTCCTCAAACGAGTGGGGCATTTTTGAGCAAAGTGACCAAATCCTTGGCATTCATAGCATTGAACTCTTTCAGAATTCCCTTATATCTTTCCTTTCTCCTTCTTAGCTATAGAATTAATTTTGAGTTTATCTTTGCCATTGGACTTATGAGTGTGAGTAGATTCCAAAAGATTAGAATTCTTTTTCAGAAAGGATTTTTTAAATTATTTTACAAAAGCATCCGTAATCTTGGAATCTATCTCACAATCCTCATCAGAATCCTCTCCAGCTTTATGATCACTACTAAAAGCAACATCTTTTTGTTTCTTTTTGAAATTCCTATGTGCCTCATAAGTTTGGAGATTTCTAGCCAAATGATCTAGCTTGAGGTTGTCAACATCTTGAGCCTCCTCAATGGCCGTAACTTTTGGTTGGAACCACTCGGGCAAGGACCTCAAAATTTTTCCTACAATCTTGGATTCTGGTATTTTTTCACCTAAATTGAAGCTGGAATTTACAATGTCACTCAACTTCACATAAAATTCGTCAAAGGTCTCACTATCTTTCATTGAAAGGTTTTCGAAACTAGATGTGAGCCTTTGAAGTTTTGAGCATTTAACAGAAGGAGTGCCCTCATGAATAGTTTGTAAGATATCTCAAGCCTCTTTTGCGACTTCACAATTGCAAATACGACTAAACTCTTCAGGTGTGATAGCGTAAAAGAGAGAATTGATAGCTTTACTATTCTAGCTACTATTTTGGTAATCAATTGCATCCCACTTATCAATTGGTTTGGGGAAAGTTAATCCATCAACGGTAATTGTCAGTTCAGTTCACCCATACATGACAGATTGCCAAACTTTTTCATCAATAGATTTTAAAAACGATCTCATCCGAGCTTTCCAAAACGAATAATTGGATCCGTCAAGTAGGGGTGGTCGAACCATTGAATTTCCCTCACGAATTGAATCCATTATCACCAATCGAACAAGATCTCATTCTAAAAGATTCTTTTTAGAAAAAATAGAACGACCCACTCCGATACCAATTGAAAAATCTAGAAATCCGCTAGATATTGATTTGTGATTATGTATCAATTTAAAGCAATAAAACAATCCCAATCAAGACAAATCGACACAACGACTTTAACGTGGAAAAATCACAATTGGAGCACCTCCAATTGTGATAAAAAAAATCACGGGCAACAGCCACAAGACAATCCACTAAGAAGATATAAACGAATTACACAAGTATGCTCTCAATTACCTAGCGAATCCACGCCCGAATTGAACCAACCCCTATGTGCCACTTCCAACCTCGTCTTCACCTCGGAATTGTCTTGATGATGAGCCACTCCAAAATCCACCAAAGCTTCAGGCTCGAATTCTTCAGAATCCACCGAAGAACAACTCTCTCTTTTGTGTAGAACAAGTAAATAATCCTTTGATGTATACTCTTTAAACCATGAGTTGAATACTCACTCAAAACATCAAAGAAAACTAGCAAAATATCCCCAGATATAAACCTTAATATCCAAGAAGAAGATCTGGAGGAGTAATCCTAAAATCTGACAGAAATACGTACTTATAGAAATCTGGGACTGCGAAGCTCGCTCGAGCGAAGACTCTCTCGCTCGAGCGAGGAACCAAAAACGCATGTTTTCCATAAGTGGCTTCGCTCAAGCCAAACAACCTGGGCTCTAGCGTAAAACCATCCTTCTCAGGTTTTTTACTAGACGCAGCCTTCGCTCAAGCGAGAACTCCTTCGCTCAAGCGAGCAAAGGCGGACATGCAACTTCGAATGCAATTTTGCATTTTGCTTTGGGGGTGTTGCCCCTCGACCCCTCCTGGGCGCTGCCCTGGACCCGCCAAGGGGCGCTGCCCCCTAGACCCTCGCGAGCTGATCGGGCAGCTCGATCCCCGTCATAGTCAGCGAAGTGGCAATCTTGAAAGCATTAACATAACAAACTTCTTTGCAAGGCACAATTCGGGTTGGATTCGCATCTAACAACTCATAGTCTCATTAAAATAAAAAGTGCAAAAACAAGTATAATTGAAAGGAGTTTTGTCAAACGGGATTGCCAAGAATAAAAACCTAAAACAAGTGATTGTTGCGGTTGATGCTTTGGAACATGCCGATTTCCTTTGTTGAAACTACAATTTAATTGGGCTTGACAACACATTATATAATGTGTACTGTCCTATCAAAACAACAAAGGAACTTTCGGATTCGTTGAAGAAAAAATACAAAACAGCCGATGTTGGATCGAAGAAATTCAAGGTTGGCAAATTCTTGGATTTTGTGATGCTTGATTAAAAAACTGTGATCAGTCAAGTTTAGGATCTCTAACTTATTCTGCATGACATTTATGCAGAAGGCATGTCCCTAAGTGAATCCTTTCAAGTTGTTACCTTAATTGAAAAATTACCACAAGACTAGAAGGAATTCAAGAACTATCTCAAGTACAACCACAAAGAAATGACTTTGTACAATTGAGGATTAAGGAAGATAATCGAACTTCTGAGAACTGGGCTGGAAAGCATCCTATGGAGTCAAAAGCAAATACAAAGAAGCGCAAATTTGTTGGAGAAAGTTCCTTATAAGGTTGTAAAGAAGGGGACACAAAAAAGTTCAAATTTACTAGCAAATTCTACGTATGTGACAAAGAGGGACACTAGGCTTGTTGTCGCAAGCACAAAAGCAAACGAAATTCAAGTAAGAAACCTGCTCAAGCTAATGTCATTGAAGTGGATAGAATCTCCAATGGTGTTGATGACATAAACCTTTTGACAGTTGTCTCCAAGGAAAACCTTGTCGAAAATTGCAAAGAATGGTGGATGGACACTAAAGCTACTTGCCACATCTGTGCCGACAAAAGGAGATTTGCCTCCTATTCTATGGTAGACAACAGAGAACAACCGTTCATGGGCAACTCCTCGACTTCTAAAGTCGAACAACAAGGAAAGGTTATTCTGACGATGACATCTTCAAAAGAACTCACGCTCAACAATTTGCTACATGTGTCGGACATTTGCAAGAATTTTGTTTCCTTGTTGTTGTTAAGAAAAAATGGGTTTATGCTAGTTTTTTAGAGTGACAAACTTGTACTTATCAAAAACGGGATGTATGTAGGAAAAGGTTGCATGTCGAATTGCCTTTTCAAAATTAATGTAATGACTGTTGTACATTTTATTATTAATGAGAATATTTCTTCTTCTTACTTGCTTGAGTCTTCAAATTTATGGCATGGTTGATTCGGATGTTTTAATGATGACTGTTTACCAAAGTTTGAAATAGATCCAAATCGTAAATGTGAAATTTGTATTAAGGCAAAATTAACTAGAATTTCTTTTCATTCAATTGAAAGAAGTACAGAACCACTTGGACTAATTCATAGTTGTGATTTTAAATCATTTCAAACTACAGGTGGAAAAAAATATTTTATCACTTTCATGTTACTATAGTAGATATGGTTGTGTTTGTTTAATTCGATCGAAGAATGAAGCTTTAAAAACTTTCATTCAATATAAGAATGAAGTTGAAAATCAACATGTTAAGAAAATTAAAATTCTAAGAAGTGATAGAGGTGGAGCATATGAATCACCTTTTGATGAATTTTGTATACAACATGGAATAATTCATCAAATCATCGCTTCTTACTCACCTCAGCCAAATGGCATTGTTGAAAAAAAAAATAGGACTTTAAAAGAAATGATGAATGTCATGTTGATAAGTTATGGATTACCTCAGAACGTGTGAGGGAAAGCAATACTTTTGCTAATTACACTCTTAATAAAGTACCTTGGAAAAAAGTAAATCAAACACCTTATGAAATGTGGCATGGAATGGTACCATCCTACAAATACTTAAAAGTGTAGAGGTGTTTGGCTAAAGTTATTATTTCTAGTCCCAAAAAGACTAAGATTGCTCCAAAAAACTTTTGATTTCATATTCATCAGTTATGCTAAGACTAGTAGTGCATATCGGTTCTTGATCCATAAATGAGAACATTCAAAAATATATGTAAACACTATTATTGAATCTAGGAATGTATCGTTTTTTGAACATGTGTTTCTTAACAAAACTAGACAAGAGATTAGTACTAACAAAAGAACCATTGATTCTATTGCTAGTAGTAATGAAGAACAAAATCAAATGCAAGAGCAAGAATCACTACAACAAAATGCACCTTCGGCAACTAAAATTGGCGACTAAAAAAAAAAATTGGTCGCCAAAAGTTGTGGAGTGGCAACTAAAATTGTTTTTAGTTGGCAAAAGTAAAATATTTAGCTACTAAAATTGTTTTTAGTCGGCAAAAGTAAAAGAGATTTAGTCGCTAAAAATTCCAGAATTGGGGACTAAAAAAAATTTTAGTCGCTGTATATTAAGTTTTGGCTAGTAAAACCATTTACTCGCCGAATGGAAAATAAAAAATTATTTTTTACCTTTGGCAACCAAAATTTTGGTAGCCAAAAGTTTATTTTTAGAGACAAAAAGGAATTTTAGTCGCCAAAGAACAAAAATTTTAGAGGGAGACATTTCAAATATTTTGGAGGGATTTATAAAATACTTTCAGCGACTAAAAAATTTTAGTTGCCAATAACCATCTATATAAAATATCTCTCGCTCTTTCTTTCTCTGTCTGGAAATTTTTTGGCTGCAACAATCCATCTCTTCTCTACATGTCCTTCATTAATCTGCAATCTCTAACAAATTCGCAGTGCCTCTTCTTCTCAACTGTCACGATCTCTGAACTTTATCACCAACAATCAACTCTCCCTCTCTCTCACCTGCATTCTCATGCTTTTGCTGTCATGTTCTTGTTCTCATTCTCAATCGGTTAATCTTTCACTCTCACCCTCACTCTATCTCAAACAATCAGATGAGGATAAAGATCATGAGAATCCACTCTCCAATCCTGATCTTCTTCACTTACATCCCAGACAATCTTGATGTGGCGAACTCACTTAAAAGATCTCACATCTCGGTCTTCTTGGACGATCATAAGGTGATTTGAAACCATTTTTTTTTTTACTGAATATGTACATTTTTTTAAAAGCCCCAACTTAAATCGATTTTGTATGCACATTTTTTTTAAAAGCCCCAACTTAATAACAAAGGATTTGTATTTTTTGTTTTTTGTTTTTTTTTTTCTTGCCGTCAAACTGTTTGATAAAATGTCTCTTAGGCTTCTCAAAATTCTAAGCCACAAACCTAACCCATTAATAAGTTCCATCAATTTTTTTGGTTTTCTATTTCTTTTCTTCTACTTTGAGTTCACTCTGTTTCTTTAGCCCCCATGAATTGTTGGTTTGGGAAGTTGTTATGGCTTTTCCATTTAGAGGTCTTTGGAATGACTTTTTTGATGTCTAGAATATGTGTAAAAACCTAGAATTGGGGATAATTGTGTTAGTTTGAAGTGTTTCTTTGCTTTAAATTACTTTACAATGCACTTGTTTAACCTATCAATGGTGTATTACGCAAATATGTTTGAAGAATATGCTTTTGTTGAGCCTTAATTAGAACTATAAATTATGTTCCTATATGTTAATTATGTGATTTAATTATTTGATCAAGTGTTATTGATTGCTATGACATTTTTTGACTTGTATTGTTTGAACAGATAGGTTAGAATGAAAAGTAAACCTGTCTGATTCGCTAATTTTTAACAAGTTAGAATTAAGTAATTAGAAAGGAATTAAAGTGTAATTCACATTAGTGTGATTGAGATTATGAGATGATAAGATATAATTTAATTAGAAATAATTGCATGTAAATTAATTTAGGAAATAATATAAAAAGAAAATAAAGAAGTAATTAGAAGAAGCAAATATTACTCATGTATCTTCATAGTAGAAACAAATATAATTTACCTCTGAATATGAAATGAAAGATTTCTTCATAAGTCATACGCCATAACGCCGTAAAGCTTTGCTTACACTTGGCATTACATTATATGCTTGATAGGATCTTCTCAATTCTATTATCAAACCCACCTGGACCAGAAAAGTAAGGAACATCAGATAAATTAGACAGTAGCGAAGAAAGAGGTGCTCTCACTTCATTCTAATTCCTTAAACATTTTATCTACTTTCCACCAATTTGTTGTTGATCCACAAGAGGTGTGTGGATGGCCAACAAGCCATTCCCTGCTCCTCAAAAGAAAAACACAAGTGTTTGGTGCAAAACCAAACACAAAACAGGCAAGTCGAGAGGTCTTGAGGCAAGGCGTGTGGCCGAGACCTCTGAGAACTGAAGACGAACACGAACATGGATGATCACCGAGTGTTCAAACGGTGACGTCCAAGTCTTGAGGACGGTCAAAAATGGGGTGTCTACAGTTGCCTCTCTTTGACAGAACTCGAAACTCATAACAATAACGGGAGTGAGTGTCAAAGCCCAGAGACAACCCATTTTTGACAAGGCCGAAGACTTAGACAAACATGCAAGACAATAAAGATATGCGCCCGAAGGCAGGGGCAAAATACAACTGATAATGCAGGAGGCCGAGCATAACTTATGATCATGCAAAGGAAGCTGTAACGAAGCGTAACATGCAACAGTTTTAAGCTAGCACTAAGCTACATTACAATGTAGAAAGGATGTAAGAGAATTATTCAATTCTCGATATGTCTCACACGGAGAATACAATACCTGTGCGGCTCGTCTGGTTGCACCAGCTTCAAATGAACCGCACATACAATATCTTGCCTGAAAGAGAAAGAAAACTTAACAGGTATGATATCGTTAGCAACATGCATAACAATGCAGAATGGATGCAAAATGGTAATGTAATATATACAAAACTATGTATAAATAATGCAAATGATATGCAATGCAATTGAAACATGATCAAACCATAAGCACTTCAAAACCACACAAATGTCATAAGGATGATGGAGTTACAAAGTCCGTCTACCATAGAAAGGTGCCGCAACCCTGAAACCACAATACCAGCAGTGGAATAGGCGCATACACATGCAGAACTATGAGTAATGTAGACGGACACAAGAACAAGTAATTGGGTGGAATAACATAAGTGAGGCATGCTCTACTGAGGAAAGACCATGATCCTAAATGCTGGATGCAACAAATTACACTACAATGTAATATATACAATGGATAAGGCCTACGGCCAAACCGTATCTTGCCTAGGAAAGGCATGGACACATACAAACCGTATCTAACACAGAAACGGTGCCGTCACCCTCAAACCACAATACCAGTAGTGGAATAGGCACGCACACATAATATCATAACTGTGCTTCGACATGAAAAATATGGGCACATACCAGACCAAGCTCAACATGGAAAGGCGCAAGCCGTGGATGGAGGTGATGCAATGAATGCATGCAAGCTACAATGCAATATTTACAATATGCAATGGATACAGCGGATAAGGCCTACGGCCAAACCATATCTTGCCTAGGAAAGGCATGGGCACATACAAACCGCGTCTAACACAGAAACGGAGTCGTCACCCTCAGACCACAATACCAGCAGTGGAATGGGCGCGTACACATAATATCATAGCGGTGCTTCGACGTGAAAAATATGGGCACATACCAGACCAAGCTCAACATGGAAAGGCGCAAGCCATAGATGGAGGAGATGCAATGAATGCATGCAAGCTACAATGCAATATTTACAATATGCAATGGAATGCATGTAATATTTACAGTGAATGCATGCAATATACACTATATACAAGGGATGCATTACATATGCACTATTTACAATGATGCGTGACAATGCAATATATACAATGATGCATGACATATGCAAAGTTTTTTTTTTTTTTGTTTTGTTGTTTTGAAAATGTATGAAAAGTGCATGATGATGTATGCGATCTTGAATGCACGACAACGCGCGTTTTTTGAAAGGCTTGACAATGCACATGACCTTGAATGCGCAACAACATGCGTCTCTTGAAATGCATGATAATGCATGTGAACCTGAATGTGTGAGGACACAGTTGCTCGAAATGCATGACAATGCATGTGAAGTGCGCATGACAATACGATATAAAGAAGATGCATAGTAATGCAAGTATGGCATGCGCATGACAATGCGAGTGGAATGACGTATAACTCAACACACGTTTACGACAAAGCATTGTAACGTATGCACATGGGGCAAATTTCGAATCTCTCAGGAGACAAAAGGATAGAAAAAGGATACGCCGCGCATGTATTCGAGTGCCACGCACAGAAAACACAGTCGGGGGTCAAAACGGAGTCCGGTTGAGCCTCAGAAATGCACTCTCTTGCACTGTGTTGAGCAATGGAGGCCCCAAATCACATCAAAGACCCAAACAAAGGTGTAGGAGGTTCACCGGCCATCGAAGGAGGTCACCGGCCATCCATCGGCCACCAAAAAAGTATATCGGCCAAATATGCCTGAATCGGGGTAGTTTGGACATTTTGGCACGGGTCTTTTAAAATAGGGGTTTAAACCCTATTTTGTTCACTTCTTCTTGCTTGAAATTTCTTCCCATCTCCCTCTAGGTGTTTTTTCAACCTTCGATCCACGCTTTTGTCGTGTTTTAGAGCCCGTTTCGTCATTCGATTCGCGAACTCCTTCGTGTTTCGAATACTTTCAACCGAACAAATCTCCTTTTTCTATGTACTTTTCTCGATTTCCACCACTTGGGGTTTGTTTCCCCCATGTTTTCCTTGGTTTTCGTGCCTTTTCCATACCCCAACTTTTCTGGCAATTTTTCACCCTCCCGGGGTTGACTTCTCGGTTGACTTTTCATATTCTGGCTCAATTTTCACTCTTCCGGCCATTTTCGCACCATTCTCGAGATGACGGACGACATTCCAAGCGGTGGGGCTCCCCCGGAGATGGATATGGACCCAGAGGCCGAGCTCTTTCTGCTTCACATCCGATTGTTTGATCCGGCGGCCTACAGACCGGCGATTCATGTGCTGCCTCCTGACAGACTTCACCAGTTCAGGAGTTTTGACAGGAGGGTGCCATTAGAGCTGCTTCTGCCCAAGCCAGAGACGCACCTTTCATATGGCGCTTTCGAGGTATATTCTTCCCTATTTCATTTTCTTCAAAGTAGAATACCTGACTGCCATAGTCGATTCTGCCTTTAACTGTTTGATCCGGATACACCGATATACTATATGATGTAGTTGACTGTGAACACACCTGCATTCGATATCTGTTTGAATTGGAACACGCGCACACACTTTATTTGCCTTGAACCACTCAAACACCCTGACACATCATACACTATAGTTCACTACGAGCACACTGGCACCGAATGTCTGTTTAAATCTGAACACGTGCACACACGCTGTATTTGCATCAATTTTGACTGTTCTTCAAAACTGTATATTGAGTATTGCTTCGCAACTGTTTTCTTTTGAATACAGGGGGATTCCCATTCCTTCTGGGGGTATGGGAATGTTGCTGCCCACGGATGGTACATGGAGCTACCGAATGCAGTCCGTCACATTGTCGACCAGGCCGGCTTCGACGCCTTCTGCAGGGGACTCTCACGCCTTACTGTGAGCAGGCCTCTGCTTGCTGCTCTGGTGGAGAGGTGGTGGGACACCACCAACTCCTTCCACTTCTCTGCCACGGGAGACATGACAATGACTCCCTATGACTTCTCGATGTTCACCGGCATCGGGGTAGGGGGTGATCCGATCCCCTTTGACACAGATATGGACGAGTGGGAGGCCGCTCAGATGTACTTGCTTGGCGACCTACCGCCTCTATCTCGTCCAGGCTTCGTCAGATACTCGTGGTTCAAGGACCACTTCCGGATTCAGCCAACTTTAGCTGAGGAGGTACCGATGGCTCAAGAAGAGGCGGCGCGGTATGCACGCGGCTTCCTCATGTTCTTGCTGGGGATGACCCTCTTCGCCAATCGGGCGAACACCGTGCCTCTCTGTCTGCTGAGCGCTTTGGTGGACGTCACACGGATCCGTCTTTACGATTGGGGTGGCGCAGTCTTAGCCATATTGTACGGCTACATGAGTTCATCCTCTCGCCTCAGCGGACAGTTGCTCGGAGGCTACTGGCGGGCTTGGGAGGTACATTTTCTTCCTCTTTTACATTTTTGTTTTATATTTCGCATACTCTGTACACTGTACACACTGCGGTCTTCTTCACGTTGACTGTATACTGCACCCACGAAATCACTAAAATGGCCCAAGTAAAGCGTGCTAGTGACTTGGACACTCAAAGCTAACAAGCAAGAATGCCTTATGGCTATACAAAGCATGGAATATATTACCAAAACAACACAAATCAGACCTTAAACGTGGTAAAACAATGCCAAAATCTTCATGGAACCAAGCCAACACATGCAAGAATTAAGGCCCAAATACAAGACACGATTCTAGGCCAAATGGGGGAGTATGAAGCAAGTATACTAAGCATGCAAAGGGCCATAAATCTGGCCAAAAACAGAGATCCCATATGACCTAAAAACACCCAAAAAGTTCTGAAATAAGGCAAAAGAACAAGCAAGCATGCATGTTACCCTTTTGGGCCAAAACTCAAGGAAACAAGACAATGAAGGGAGAGGGGTGTCCCTCCCCTATGCAAGACTTCAAACCATCTCCCTTACCACTAAAAATACACTAGTTTTCAGTGGTGAAGAGATCAAAACACTGAAGTAAACAAAGCCTTACCAAAGAGGCAACAAAAGGGGCCAAACAAGGCCTAATAGTGTGAGTTTGTACTCAAAACACAAAACAACCTTAATGAAAGTTCTAAAGCATGAAAATATAAGCCTTTTTTATGTTATACAAAAAAGCTAAATCAACAAGCAAGATAGGTAAAAGGCTATTGCAAGTTTGGGGAATATAAAGCAAGATGCTCACCCTTGAAGAACCTTTGAAGAACAAATGGTCCAGCCCTCTTCTTTTGATCAAAATCAGTCCAAAAACTCAAGAATCAACCCCCCAAGTCCCTCAATCTCGGAGCTAGGTGTAATAGTGTGTGTAAGGGTGCAAAAGTAAGGTAAAAACACACTTTTGGGCCAAAAATCACACACAAAGGAGGAGAGAGAGGGAGATATAGAGATAGGATGTATCTATATCTCTAAGCTCTGGTTTTTGGTTCCAAGTTTCTAACCTAGATCAAAGAGGAGAGCCTTCCTCTTATAGGACTCTCTCTTGCAAAGCTTATACAACAAGCTTGGTTAGAGGGAGATCCCTCCATACACGTGTATGGAGGGAGTCAGAGTTGGTGCCAGCTATCACAGCTGGCACAAAATATCTCCATAAAGTAGATGAACAGTGGTCGGCTGCCCAAAAATGTCATTTCGACAAAAAATAGTGTCGACCGGCAACAAACTATGTCGACCGGCAATAAAATGTGCCGACCGGCAACAAATAGTGCCGATGGCAGCAAAAGACCAGCCGGTGGCCTCTAGCCACTGCCGGTGGTGTGTGGGGATGCCTCACAAGGCATTCTCTGCCTCTCCAAGGCAAAACACAAGTGTTTGGTGTGAAACCAGACACTAAACGGTCAAGTTCGGAGATCCTGAGGCAGGGCACGCGAGCCGAGACCTCCAGGAACTCCAAACGAACACAAACATGGATAATCACCGAGTGTTCCAAGTGGTGACGTCCAAGTCTTGAGGACGGTCAAAAATGGGGTGTCTACACGTACGCACATGGGGCAAATTTCGAATCTCTCAGCAGACAAAAGGATAGAAAAAGGATATGCCGCGCACGTATTTGAGTGCCACGCACAGAAAACACAGTCGGGGGTCAAAACGGAGTCCGGTTGAGCTTCAGAAATGCACTATCTTGCACTGTGTTGAGCAATGGAGGCCCCAAATCACATCAAAGACCCAAACAAAGGTGTAGGAGGTTCACCGGCCATCGGAGGAGGTCACCGGCCATCCATCGACCACCAAAAAAGTATATCGGCCAAATATTTGGCCGACCGGTCAAATATGCCTGAATCGGGGCAGTTTGGACATTTTGGCACGGGTCTTTTAAAATAGGGGTTTAAACCCTATTTTGTTCACTTCTTCTTGCTTGAAATTTCTTCCCCTCTCCCTCTAGGTGTTTTTTCAACCTTCGATCCACACTTTTGTCGTGTTTTAGAGCCCGTTTCGTCATTCGATTCGCGAACTCCTTCGTGTTTCGAATACTTTGAACCGAACAAATCTCCTTTTCGATGTACTTTTCTCGATTTCCACCACTTGGGGTTTGTTTCCCCCATGTTTTCCTTGGTTTTCGTGCCTTTTCCATACCCCGACTTTTTCCGGCAATTTTTCACCCTCCTGGGGTTGACTTTTCGGTTGACTTTTCATATTCTTGCTCGATTTTCACTCTTCCGGCCATTTTCGCACCATTCTCGAGATGACGGACGACATTCCAAGCGGTGGGGCTCCCCCGGAGATAGATATGGACCCAGAGGCCAAGCTCTTTCCGCTTCACATCCGATTGTTTGATCTGGCGGCCTACAGATCGGCGATTCATGTGCTGCCTCCTGACAGACTTCGCCAGTTCAGGAGTTTTGACAGGAGGGTGCCATTAGAGCTGCTTCTGCACAAGCCAGAGACGCAACTTTCATATGGCGCTTTCGAGGTATATTCTTCCCTATTTCATTTTCTTCAAAGTAGAATACCTGACTGCCATAGTCATTTCTGCCTTTAACTGTTTGATCCGGATACACCGATATACTATATGATGTAGTTGACTGTGAACACACCTGCATTCGATATCTGTTTGAATTGGAACACGCGCACACACTGTATTTGGCCTGAACCACTCAAACACCCTGACACATCATACACTATACTTCACTACGAGCACACTGGCACCGAATGTCTGTTTAAATCTGAACACGTGCACACACGCTGTATTTGCATCAATTTTGACTGTTCTTCAAAACTGTATATTGAGTATTGCTTCGCAACTATTTGCTTTTGAATACAGGGGGATTCCCATACCTTCCGGGGGTATGGGAACGTCGCCACCCGAGATTGGTACATGGAGCTACCGGACGCAGTCCGTCACATTGTTGACCAGGCCGGCTTCGGCGCCTTTTGCAGGGGACTCTCACGCCTTACCGCGAGCAGGCCTCTTCTTGCCGCTCTGGTGGACAGGTGGTGGGACACCACCGACTCCTTCCACTTCTCTGCCACGGGAGACATGACGATGACTCCCTTCGACTTTTCGTTGCTCACCGGCATTGGGGTAGGGGGTGATCCGATCCCCTTTGACATGGACATAGATGAGTAGGACGTTGCCCAGTTGTACTTGCTCGGCACTCAGCTGCCTCTCGCTCAGGCAGGGTTCGTTAGATATTCGTGGTTCGAGGACCACTTCAGGATTCAGCCAGCCTTAGTCGTGGAGGCACAGATGACTGAGGAGGAGGCGGAGCGGTATGCACGCGGCTTCCTCATGTTCTTGCTGGGGACGACACTGTGCCCCTCTGTCTGCTGAGCGCTTTGGTGGACGTCACACGGATCCGTCTTTACGATTGGGGTGGCGCAGTCTTAGCCATATTGTACGGCTACATGAGTTCATCCTCTCGCCTCAGCGGACAGTTGCTCGGAGGCTACTGGCGGGCTTGGGAGGTGCACCTTCTTTCTCTGTTTTACATTTCTGCTC
>NW_021027255.1:62125-74520 GCF_004153795.1 Camellia sinensis | reverse complement strand
GTCCAGGAAGAGGACGAGGACAGACCCTCAGGCCTGAGATGATCGATGCTGATCCAGATTTTTGCTGCTTTTCATCTTTTTGTTTTACTTTTTCTTTTGTTGGTAGCTTGAGTACCTTGTACTGCCGCAGGCAGGTTTTTATTTTCTCCAAAGCTATGTACTTGAAAAATGATGAAATGAAACAAACTTTTTGTTTGAAAACAAAGCGTGTTACATTTTTAAATTTCATACTTCGCATTGCATTGCATCATATTACACCTCAATGTAAATAAGATTGATCTCCTGTCTGAAAATCAAACACTTGTATTGTAATAATCAGGTAACGAACCAGCTTATTGACAAAACAACTTGCACAGTCCACTACTCATTCTGAACATACAGCCCATGACACAGCGCTCGGTTTATTCTGCACACAGCTCATACAAACGGTTCATTCTGAACTCATAGCTCATGACACAGTATTTTGTTTACCTGCACACGGCCCATTCTGAAAAAACAATTGACTCTTGAAGAGACGGGAAGTTCACTGTTTTTAAGTGACCGGAGGGTCGAGCCCCTATAGTTTTTACAAAAGAAACAAATCTATTTTGCAAAAATGTGGAGAATGGCACAGCACTTTGAGCACAAAACGATTTGAGAAAAGTGTTTTCAACCAGGTATTGAGCCTATGACTGAACACAGTGAAAAAGACTCAACAACAAAAAACAAAAGGTAAAGAACCTAAACACAACGAGACACGCTCGGAATAGACCCAAAACAAGAGTTGAGGTAAACAAAACAAAACAAAAGACACGACACACAGACGTGTTGTAAAGACGAGAGACCTCAGATCACGAGGAGCTAGTTTCTTCGGGTATTGTTCCCACCGTTTTTGATTTGTGATTCTCACATCACTCGGTCCTCAGGCTCGGTTTTTCACTCAAAACCCTTTTGCTCACTTTTCTCTCAACTTACACCTCTCTATTCTTCAATCTCTCATTTTTCATCCCTCCCCTGGGTGGTTGATGGATAAACAGAGAGTTGTGGGTTCATGCCCAACATTGTTAGCTCGCAGCTATTTCTTCCTATGACGTTTAGTCGATGTTCCGAATGAGGGAAAGGAGTATTTTGATCAATTCTGATTTGTGCTTCGCACTTGGTTTAATACCTCGTTGCTTGGAGGATGTTGAGAGCTTTCAGCCCTTTATAGACAGCTCCAGCTGTGCCCTTTTTGGCAGGTATGATGCCCTTTCTAGTAAGTGCGTTGATAAAGGGGGAAAAGACAGAAAACCTGACTCAACTGTGCCTCTAGTTCATTATTTTAACCATTTTTTGTTTTGGTTTTCTACTAAACAATTTTGACCAAAATGAGAGTTAGATTAACATGCTTGTTCGATTTTTGATTTGAAAATCATGCAAGTCAGGCTATGAGCACTGAAAATTTTTCTTTTTTGGGTCCAAGAAAAGGGCCAGTTTTGGAAAAGATGGAATAATTTTCGAGAAAATAGTTAACCTCAGTAAAAAATTCTGAAAAACTATTTTTGCAAACGGTCACCACTCAATGAGCATGGAACTTACTCTCGAGATGCATAACCTCGGATCAGAGGTAATGGAAAATTGCCCCTTGTCCCAAAGGGCACAGCACAACAACGGAAAGTTGCCCCTAGTTTGGATGGTGACTCATGGCAACGGAAAGTTGCCCCTTGTCTGGATAACGCCGCAACATACTGTGGCCAGTCCTCATTAGTGATGATTGCAACCGGACTCTTGGATACAAAGAAGACGAAGATGGTCAAAACCAATATATGGACACAGTCACTTTGAAAGTGTGTGGGCTGGACTTCAGGATGAAGTTACCTACGTATCCCAAACATGGGAATCAGGCCTTACGTAGTTCGGGTTTGGGTTCACTCGTGTATTGACCCTCACCTTCTACGCTCTAACTTTTGCCAAGGTCGCCCTTTCGGGTTTTCAACCTTGCAAGCTTTGTTTTTCTTTTCTTTTCAATTCTTTTTTTTTTTGCATTTTTTCTCTTTTTTTTTTTTTGTATTTTTCTCTTGCTCTAACTTTTGCCTGGGTCGCCCTTCTAGGTTTTCGGCCCAGCGAGCCTCTCAAAGGGTAAAGTGTAACAAGTCCATGCCAAATGGTTTTAAGATTTTGAAGCCATCCGTATCCAGGAGAGTGGCTGTTGTTTAATTTACAGAAGTTCCATCTTCGACTCTTCGAGCTCAACGGACATTTTTGCCCCTAGTTCGGGGGGTGCTTCTGTTCTAGCTTTGCAAGCTTTTTCTGACGAGGTCTGATCTTCTTGATCTGACTTTCTTGGCCTCTTGTTCGAGGGCTGCTTCAAACTTGGCCACGCAGGCCTCATGTTGCGGTTGGTCGTTGAACAGTCTGAACGCAAGGTCCAAGGTTTGAAAGCAAGGGCTCAAGTTTCGAGGCTGAGAGCGATCCTAAGCTGCACAATCTCAAGAGCAGTTTCACACCGGTCTTTGCAGGACTGCGCAAAACATTTTTTTTGAAAATTTTTAAGAAAGCGACTAATCGCTCGTGCTGAAGACAGTGCGGAACCAATCTGGATCAAGCCAGGGTCCTTCTCAGTACTCATGTTAACAAACATGATTTCAATCATTGAGGGCTTAGCATGCGTCTCTTTCTCTCAAATGATCAAAGTTTTGCAAATCCCGAGGAATCCCTTCCTCTTCGTTTTCATCACTACGGTGTTAAAAAAGTTTTGAAAAACTTAGGTCAATGTAATGAATTCGAGGTGCAGAAGAGTAAGTGAGATGCTCCGCCGTTTCATTCAAATGCTCTGGCACAACTAGCTCAAAGTAGCAATAAGCACGGAAACATGATAGCCGCAGCTGTTTCATTCAGATTTCCTGGTTACAACTGGCTCCACAGCAGAGACAGACTCAAAAGAAAGCAAAAGGGTAATTACAAAACAAAATGGTGTTCGAGGCAACAACCCCGGAATCACCTGACATTCTATACAATGGGACTGACTTGACACAACAAGATAGACCCTTAAGCAAAAAGACTGACTCAGGACAAAGAGACAGACTCAAAACAAGAACAAAGAACTGACTCGACACCTAAGCCAGAAGTTACAAAACTGCATTCGCAAATGCTCCCAACAGTGCGTGTCAAACGCCACATCTGAAATACACCGAGCGCCGCCCGTAGGTGGTCCAACCCCTTATCACATACTTGCAGTATCCTCGAAGTCCAACAACTCAGCGGTGACCGACTTTGCTGAGGTAGGTGGGAGAATGACCATATTGTCGATCAAATCTTGCACTTCGTGGCGAAGGTGGAAACAACCGTCGGTGCTGTGACCGGTTTGCTGGTGGTACGCACAGTACTAGGCAGCATCATGTGTGAGACGAAGATTCTTTGGGAGAGGTCGAGGCTCGAGGGGTTTAAGATGCCCCTTTTTAGCCAAAATTTGAAATGCCCTAGACAAAGGCATATAGAGGGCATGAAAGACTCTGCGCCCTCGAGGCAGGTACTTCGAAGTCTGAGGGTTCTTGCTAGACGCACTAGTGAAAGGGTCGGCAGGCACTGCCTTGGCTTTCTGATCTTTTCTTGGTGCAGGGTTGGGTGCGGAAGGAACTGTTCTGGCATGACGGGGCCTATCCCAATTTTCCGCCTGGCTTGAACTGCCCTCGGCTGGAGTGGGGAAAGCATCATCCATAGCTTTAGTCATGACTGCGAATACTTGTTGCTTATTCATCCCCCCGGCTTTCAAAGCCTCAACTGCCCATAGTAGTTGTTCAACGGGATCAGCATCTGTTCCCACTTTATTCTTAACTCTAGCCTCAACCTGATCAAGGGTTTGGGTTGCTATATCAGAGCGAAACCCAGTTGTTGTTGACATGTCATTTCCATAGCTTGGGACAGCCTCAGGCTGGCTTAGCTTGATCACAATTCGCCCTAGTAACGGGGGCTCCTGTGGTACAAAATTCCCGGCATATGATGTGGCTGGTGGCGAAGATGACATTCCGTAGGCGAGATCAGTCACAGACCTCTGGAGGTCACCAATCATTCCCATCAACTCGAACGTGGTGGGCTCACGAGCTTGAAACAACTGGGGTTCCCAGATCGGGTGCGCCGTAGGCAACCTGGGTGGATATGGTACATCAACATTGGCCTCATCCTGCAAGATGATTCCTTGGTCTAATGCGGTGGCCATAACCACAATTTCCCCTAAACTTTGGGTCATCATAAGTCCGCTGAACTTAAACGATGACTGACGGATCAGATATCTGTCTTGCCTCAGTGGAGGAGAACACTGGCTATTTTGAGCTAACTCTCTGAACTGAAAGAGAAAACATGCAGTGTTTCAGCCCAATTAGAACAGACACAAGCATAGTTGAATAACTGTATTCTACTACTGATCACTGCTCCCCAAAATCACTGCCCCAAAACTGAGTCTGATACCCGCGGATATAACTGATTCTCAGAATACCGATACTGGGGCCCTCGGGCTTGGTATTCGAACTTGCAAACTGGCATGCGCATTCCCTGTAGAGATACATTCTAAAAGCACATAGTAAGTAAATGAGAGCCAAAACACCCCTATGTTTGGGTAGGGTTTCCCTGTCCTATTTTGTCAAGAGCTAGGGTTTCACTATGCACGCAGCGGTTTCAAACAACCTAGCATCGGGTAAGCAACCTGTCCTAGTTTGGAATGGTCACTATGGATTCCGAATATGCACTAGGTCGAATTGTCAAAAAGGTGCCCCGGTAAAACCAGGGTTTGTGTTCCCATACTGACAAAGCCCGTAACCGATCAACCTTATGGCACGCAGCCTCAGGCTAACCGCTCAAGAATAGCATATGGCAAACACGGTATCCTAGACGCACCAATCCATATGCAATGCAAAGAAACACATAAGTGTAATTAAAACAAGATATCACGAGTTCGAGTCAAGCTCTCTAACTCCCCAGCAGAGTCGCTAGAAACTGTAAACGTCCCCGAACGTCTCGGGAGGATGAATCCCGATTTGTTCATTTGGGCTTACTACAGTTCAGACTCAAATTGTCACGGTTCTTAATCTGAACCAAAGAGTCCAAATCCAGGAAATCGTTTTGGAAAACAGATTTTTGTAAAGAAGTGTCAAACATGGACTGCTTTGCCAGATACAGAGTCGGCACTTAAATATTTTATTTTAGGGGAATTTAGGAAACCCTGACTCGCTTGTCTAAGGCCACGTGTTCTTCATCACCAGAGTTGCCTCGGCTCGGGAACTTGGGTACGATTGGGGAAGGTCAGCTATGAGCACCCCCTCTCGCCCGATTCGAAGATCGGCCTTTACTAACCATGATATCATGTTTTGAAAACATTATGCGTTCTTATTCCGGCTATTAGCCTAGATTTACTAAGCGATGCGCACAACACAAAAGTATAGACTAGATCGCCTAATTTGGAACAAAGCATCGCATATCCGTTTGTTGGAAAATCGGTTTGAAATTTACTACTCGCAAGTAGGCTAAAACACGGATTTCAAGGAGTTATTCCAACTCAAACAATCCAATCTTCACCCACAGGCATTCAGGCAGATATATCACATAAGCATATAGCCACATGGTAAGCATGCTGTCATGTTAACATTCACACTCATGCGAGATGCTAAAGCATAAAAACACTTACAGTGTACTCCAAGCCAAAATAAGAAACTAGTTAGTAATCATGCATGATCCTAGTTCATGTTAAAGTGGCTACTGCATCGCATACAAAATGTCACTAGAATAGGCTCGGCTAATCTATGGATGGCATGTGAAATGTGACAGATAGCATATATTCAAGTTAGATTTGAAATACTATGCAATTAGCATGATGCGCCGAGCCCGGTGCATGCAAGGCTAATGAATGATGCACGCATGCATAGCATAAGGTATGCTAAATTAAACATGCCCTAATACTAACCATCAAAGCAGGTAAGTAAAAGGGAGAAAGAAGTGGGGGTTGGAAGACATGCACATACGCACCCACACTGATTACAAATTTGCCCTCGCTCGGAGGGACCAAAAGAATAATACACTTTAATTAACCTACAAGCTAATTAAATAATTTACAGACCACCTAATTAATTAACAAATCAATTAGGCTAAGGAAAGCATTAAAAGGCCTCGAGAAGAGGGATGCACACATGCTCGGATTGGCTTCACCTGGAAATCCAATGCCATGCACAAGCTGCCTCTGTTTTCCCTGCTCTGCTCCTTTGAAAATTGCACAACTCCCAAAGAACACTCTCTGAACACTGTGGATGGTCACCGGCCAAGGGGGAACACCACCGGCCATAAGGTAATGGTCATCGACCATTTATTGAGCTCTCGGCCATGCATAATTGGTCGATCGGCACTATATTCAGTCGACCGGCCAAATTTGTCTGCAGAAACCTGTTTTGACAGCAGCAGAGGGCAAAACATGGCATGGTAATGCATTTCAAGCAAATGTATGCACGAATACCCTCCTTATCATGTTCATGACTCAAATGAGTTTGGTACTCGGCCCTCGGACCACCAATCGCGCATTCCAATGCGTGATGGCCAAAGAGGCCAAGTTGTGCATTTTGATTTCAAATGTAATGCAAACCGAACAAACATATAAAGATCCAACCTCTATCATGGTGATTCAAGAGGCAAGGCATGCGTGCAAGATGCAATGCAACCTAGGCATGCGAGCTAAGTATGCACTATGAACATGAGGGCAAGCAATGCAAACATGCAACATGGACAACACACAAACATGTAACAACATGTTAACTGGCTAAAAAAAAGAGGGAATGCATGCCAAATGTATTACAACCTAATCATGCAACAACATGTCATGTAGCTCAAGAAATGCAACAAGATGCAATTACACATGGCATGCGACACAAGGTAAAATGGAGCAAGCATGCGACAATATGCAAGGCATGCATGCAATAACATGGTGGGATGGACTTACACTAACATGGGTAGCTCTCAAGCATGCCAAAATCAGTGGCCAAATGCCAAGGAAATGAGGGCCAAAACACATACAGACATGCATGCAAACATGGTCCAACACTTAGGCATAAAGAAAAAACTTTTAAGCACACTTAAAAGGGATAAACAAGGGCAAATAGCATGCATATAAAGCTCTGAAAATCATGTTAGAAAAGGGTGCCAAACCAACTTAACAAGACAAGCATAGCATGCACTAATGTCCAAAACTCAAGGCAAGCCAAGGGGCTTAAACCATGGCCATGCCAACCAAGCCTCAAAGGGCCAAGGGGAATCAAAACCACCCGAAGGAAAACCAAAACAAGGTCAAGGGCACACCTAGATGGCATCTAAATGGCCTAAATCTAAAGGCATGCAGAATGAACCAACCATGGAGCATAACACACAAACCTTTTGAAACATCAAAGGAGCCATAAATGAAATTATACAGGCATGCTATATGGACTAAAATGACATGGTAAGTGGTTCCAAACCACTAAAACAAAGCAAGTAAAGCATGCTAGAGGGGTCAACACTCAAGGCTCACGAGAGAAATTGCATGGTAGCTATACAAAGCAAAGCATGG
This sequence comes from Camellia sinensis, assembly GCF_004153795.1. Lineage (NCBI taxonomy): Eukaryota > Viridiplantae > Streptophyta > Magnoliopsida > Ericales > Theaceae > Camellia > Camellia sinensis. The sequence goes on along the minus strand of NW_021027255.1, from coordinate 66,983 downwards.
ATGACCCGAGCAACCAACAACAGACCTCAAGCATACTAAAACAAGCATAAAAGCTTCACAAAAATAAGCCAAAACAAGTAAGCATGATAGTCTAAATGCTAGGCACATGTTAAGGCAATTCATGGCATTACAAGACAAGTATGCAAGGCAAGCATGGTGTGTCTAAACCAACTTAAAATAGAGGGAAAACATGGAAAAATACTACCAAATACACACTGAGACATGGGCAACATGGTCTTAAAAATGTTGCTCACACATGAGGCTAAAATGGCACTTTTTGAAGGCAACAAGGAGAGGGGATGGCCCTCTCCTTCTTAGGACCTCAAACCACCATCCTCACCACTGAAATCCCTCAAGATTTCAGTGCAGTGGAGGCCCAAATAAGGTGGTCCCGGAGCTCACCAAAATAGCACAAAATGGGGGCCAAACAAGGCCTAAGAGGGGTCAAACAACCCCAAAGCTCAAAGCAACCTTAAACAACTATTTTAAGCAAGTAAAAACAAGACTTTTATATGTTATACACTAAGGTCAAAAATAGGTGCAAGCTAGGCAAAAAGACTATGCAAAAATGGGGTATTTAAAGGTAAAGTTCTTACCCTTGTAGACCCCTTCAAGAACAGCACTCCAGCTGCTTTCCTTAGGCCAAAACCAGCTCCAAAACTTCAAGACCAACCTATTGGCTCCTCAGCAACCAAGGTAAGGTGTAGAACTAGGTGTTTGTGCACAAAAATAAGAACAAACACACACAAAGGCAAAAGGAGAGGGAGATAGAGATAGATAGATACAGTATGCAAACCCCAATCTTAGAGCTCTCTCTGGAACATTTTTGTAACCCTTGAGGAGGGAGGAGAAGCCCTTCTCTTATAGAGGATCACTCTTGCAAAGCTTACAAAACAAGCTAAGCAAGAGTGAAATCCCTCCATACACGTGCATGGAGGGGGGGCAAAGTGTATGCCCACTAGCACAGCTGGCATAAAAATATCTGCAAAAGCAGATGCATAATGATCGACCAGCCAAAAATGACAAGTTGGCCAAAACAATGGTCGGCCGACCATCAATAGTGCCGACCGGCCAAACATTTGGCCGATGGCAACAAAACAATGGTCGGTGGCCTCAAGCCATGGCTGAAGAGGTGTGGGGATGGCCAACAAGCCATTCCCTGCTCCTCAAAAGCAAAACACAAGTTTTGGTGCAAAACCAAACACAAAACAGGCAAGTCGAAAGGTCTTGAGACAAGGCGCGTGGCCAAGACCTCCGAGAACTCAAGACGAACAAGAAGCCTCGCTCGAGCGAAGAGCCAAAATTCTGGACAACAAAAGTTTGAACAACTTGCAACTAACCAGTTCCAAACACTCCCAAGACATCCCAAAACTCGAACTCAAAGAGTGGAAGGAAGAAAAGACGTAGATAATATTATCTAACCATGAAACCCGATTCCAGAACACCACGAAAGACAGGTCAAAAACTGGAATCGCTATAGTCAAATGGATTGACTCTTTAAGTTTTGCGATTTTAAGTATTTTGTGTATATGTTCATTGGACAATCTTCATTATGATTCCTTTACTCTAATAAGTACAGACAGGACAAACATCTAATGCACCAAAATAGAAGGCAACACGATTGTAGTGCATAGGTAAAGTAAATACAAGGATAGAAGGCAGCCCTGAAATGAATTGACTGACAATGACAAGAATTGAAGTAAACCCTATCGCAAATCCCTCATTTATACAGCGTAAGTAATGATCGAGAATAGTTGATGTAGTTGCCAAAAAACTTAGCAACAGGCCACTTGCACAATTTCCACAAGGAGAGAGAGAACCAAAGCAAACAAAAAATCGTGTTAATGGCCGAATAAATATTAGAATAACTTCTATAAGAACATTTGGGCAGACATATACCCCAAAAACGTGTAGAAGCTTGGATCTTTGTTAAGTATTCAATGGTGGCTCATCAAGAACACCAGGAAGAGGATAAGAAAATTGAAGAGGAAGCGTAAGAAACTATAGAAAATCAACCTAATTCTCCTCAATTCACTCTCTCTAGATAAGATTCTTCTCTCTACTCCCATGAATTTGAAATGTTGTACTCATAACTTTGGAAATCAAGATAATAGAGGAAGAACATGAGCTTAATTGTACATATTGCTGATACAATTGGAAAACATTATACATGCATGGCATGATTTCTAAAACTTCATAAACACACATTCATTCTCTTGCATGGATTCACAAAATGAAGCAATTTTCCATGACAGTCGAGGATTTTAAGCTTAAGGATGCAAGTTTTAAGATTAAACATTTTAATGCATGGGGTAAATATTAGAGTTGGGTCTATATAATAATAAAATAAGGAATTAGAAGAATAAATGCTTAAAACTCAACATGCATGTCATAATTTTAGTTCAAACACCTATTAGGTTGCATGATCCTTACATGCATGTCATGTTTTCAAAAATCCATGAACAAAACAATTGCTTTCTTGCATGGTTTATGAACATTAAGAAGGAAATCTCAAAAGTTTTGGAAAAGAACATAATTTGTATATATAATGGTGATTTTACAATTGAATACAACTGTGGCTCACTTGGCTTCTATAATGTCAAAAAAGACAATGTGCAGTTATCAAACTAAGAAACTATAAACATGTCAAATTTGATCACATCACATTTGAACCACCCAATAGCTAACTAATCTATTTCTTGCATATTGTCATATTAACTCTAAATACATGACTATGTGGGGAAACATATCTTTTAGTACGTACATCTAGATATAAGCATTGATTTTGATTATGATATATTTTTGTTTGCAAAAAGCTTTCTGTTTATAAGCTTCAAGTAGTTTTAGAATTTAGTCATCTTGGAGACACCTTGCAATTATTTGGTTAGAATTTAGGTTCATCCTGAAAATCTCTTGTTTGTGTTGCAATGGTTAAGTAGTTTGTATGGTTAAGGCATTTATGTCAACTTGCTGAGAGTAAGACTAAATTACAAAACTCACTTTTGGGCACTTCTGCTTGTCTACTTGGAATGTGATTGACTACATTCTGGCCCTCTCTCTCCCTCTTTTCTTGGTGCTTAGCCCAGCTTAGACTTTTCAGTTGTCTTTTATTCTCCAATGTCACCCCCATTGCATCGAAACTGTTGATGGATTAAAAGGTGTCCAACTTCCTTTTTCTAATCAATTATTGATGTATTTATGTTAATTTGTTTTATACATTTATTTGTTTATCTCTGTCTTGTGATTATTTGTATTATAAATTTATTTGTGTATCTCTAATTTATTTGTTTATCTCTAATCTTGTGATTATTTGATTCCAGGAAAAGGAAAAAATTTAATGACTTTTTTTATGTGGGTTAATGGGTTTGTTGATACTAATGTGTTTAACGAAGTTTTGTTATATTCACATTCTATTTGGAGTGTTAGAGTTGAATTCTTTTGTCTGAATTTAGACAAGTTTCTATTTCTAGATTTATGTTCATCTATGAGAAGTCTCACAAGTTGATGAAGATGAATGACTGGATTGATCCCCGATGCGGTGACCTACATGTAAGAATTTAACAATAGAATGACATAGAGACCCTCTTCTGCCATATCCAAAGCTACATCAACTGCACGTGATAAGGAGATGGAGACCCTGATATATTTTGTTATTAAGATTTTATTTGATTTTAATTTTAACTGTTGGTTTGGATAGTATATGTATTTGTTGGATTATACTATGTTTATGGATTCTTATTTTATTTGATATGTACGGTTAATTGTTAAGTTTTGTATATAGTTGGAAATTGAATGCTACAGGTTATGGAGAAATATTTTTATTGAATGGTTGAGAATTGAATGAATGAATGAATGGATGAATAATTTTGTATATGCACAAGTTATAGGTGGCACAAAAAATATTACAGAACAAATTTTAAAAACTAAATGAGACATTTTTCCAACCGAACAAATATCACAGGTTGGTTTTTGGCTACTAAAATTGTAGTCACCAATTGTCAAAAAGTGAAACTTTTAGCTACTAAACTTTTAGTCGCCAATTGTAACAGTGAAACTTTTGACTACTAAATTTTTAGTCGCCAATTCTTAAAAAGTGAAACTTTTGGCTACCAAATAATTAGTCACCAAATATACATCTCAATTGGCTACTAAATAATTTAGTCACTAAAAGTAAAATATATATATATATATATTTAATTATTTTAAAAAAATACATGGCGGCTAAAGTTTTAGTCTCCAATAGGTCACTTTTGGTTACTAAAAAAATTTTAGTCGCCGATTGCCTTCCCCAACCAACTATTGGCAACCAAACTGGCTACCAAATATATTAGTTGCCAAAAGCAATTGGCGACCAAAATAAGGCTTTTGGCGACTAAAATATTAGTCTCCAAAAGTGAAATTTCTTGTAGTGAATTAGTTCAAAAGGAAGAAAAGGAACCTAGACATAGTAAACATGCTAGAACTTGAAAATCTTTTGGTCTATATTTTCTTTTTTGCTAGAAAATGAGCCTTCAACCTTTAAAAAAGCAATGTCCAATCCTGATGCTCCTTTATGGAAAGAGTCTATAAATAGTGAAGTTCAATCCATCTTGTAAAACCATACATGGGAACTGGTGGATTTGCCACCGGGATATAAACCTCTTGGATACAAGTGGATTTTCAAGTGGAAAATGAAAGCAGATGGAACAATTGACAAATGCAAGGCAAGACATGTGGTCAAAGGGTACAAACAAAAAGAAAGTCTTGATTACTTTGATACATACTCACCAGTTACTAGAATAGCATCCATTAGAATGCTAATTGCTATTGCATCGTTGTATAATCTAGAAATTCATCAAATGGATGCGAAAACCGCTTT
>NW_021027255.1:35845-45978 GCF_004153795.1 Camellia sinensis | reverse complement strand
ATCATGCAAAAATGGACTCCAAAACCCACTAATATGGCAGCTTAAATGGCTCCAAGGGGATGCATGCACCAAGGCTCATTTCTAGGCATAAAAGGGCACATCCTCAAAGCATGAAAGAGGTCACATATGCACACATACAAACATGATTTATGAACTAAAATATGATCCTAAATGATGCCAAATCATGAGGATGGTCTAAGCTACGCATGCTAGAGGCCAATATACTCAAGGCTTTCAAGCCAAAACACAAAGAGAGGACACCAAAGTGGCAAGCATGACTGAAACAGATGGCCAACAGGCCTTAAACATGGTAAAGTAATGCCAATACCTTCATGAAATTAGGCTAACACATGCAAGAATCATGACCTAAACACAAGATGCATTTCTAGGCCAAATAGAGGAATGTAAAGCAAGTATGTTAAGCATGCAAAGGGGTACAAATCCGACCAAAAACAGAGATCATATATGACCTAAGGACACCCAAAAAGCTCTGAAATGGGGCCTAAATCAATCAAGCATGCATGTTACCCTTTAAGCCAAAAAGCAAGGAAATGAGGCAATGAAGGGAGAGGGGTGTCCCTCCCCTATACAAGACTTCAAACCACCTTCCTCACCACTGAAAATCCGCTGGTTTTCAGTGGTGAGAAGAACAAAAAACACAAGCAAACAAAGCCTCACAACGGAAGCACCAAAAAGGCCAAATAAGGCCTAAGAGGGTGAGTTTGAACTCGAACCACAAAACACCCTTAATGAGAGTTCTTAAGCATGAAAATATAAGCTTTTTTTATGTTATGCACAAAACCTAAATCAGCAAGCAAGATAGGTAAAAAACTAGTGCAAGTTTGGGGAAACTAAAGCAAAGTGATTACCCTTGAAGCACACCTCAAGAACAGCCAATGCAGCCCTCTTCTTTTGATCAAAATCAGTCCAAAAACTCAAGAATCAACCCTCAAAGCCTCTCAATCTCGGAGCAAGGTGTAATGGTGTGTGTATTAGTGCAAAAGTAAGGTAAAAGTACACCTTTAGGCCACAAAACACACACAAGGGAGGAGAGAGAGGGAAATATAGAGAGAGATGATATATCTATGTATAAGCTCTGGTTTTTCCTTCAAACTTGCTAACCTAGAACAAGGAGGAGAGCTCTCCTCTTATAGAAGTTCCTCTTGCAAAGCTTACTCAACAAGCTTGCTTAGAGGGAAATCCCTCCATACACGTGAATGGAGGGAAACAGAGTGGGTGCCAGCTATCACAGCTGGCACAAAATATCTACATAAAGTTGATGAACAGTAGTCGGCTGCTCAAAATTGCCATTTTGACAAAAAGGACTGCTGACCGGAAACAAAGAATGCCGACCGGCAACAAAGAATGCCGACCGGCAATATACATTGCCGATGGCAACAAAACACCAGCCGGTGGCCCTTGGCCATGGCCGGTGATGTGTGGGGATGCCTCACAAGGCATTCCCTGCCCCTCCAAGGCAAAACACAAGTGTTTGGTGCAAAACCAGACACTAAACAGTCGAGTTCGGAGATCTTGAGGCAAAGCGCGTAGCCGAGATCTCCGGGAACTCCAAACGAACACAAACATGGATGATCACCGGGTGTTCAAACGATGACGTCCAAGTCTTGAGGGCAGTCAAAATGGGGTGTCTACAGTTGCCCCTCTTTGACAGAACTCGAAAGTCATAACAATGACGGGAGTGAATGTCAAAGCCCAGAGACGACCCATTTTTGACAAGGCCGAAGACTCAGACAAACAGGCATGACAAACAAGGTATGCGCCCGAAGGCAGGGGCAAAATGCAAGACAATGCACAGAGCCGGACATAACTTATGATCATGCAAAGAAAGCTGTAATGAAGCATACATGCGACAATTTTAAGCTAGCATAGGCGAAACCACACTAAAATGCAGAGAGGGTGTAAGAGAATTATGTAATTCTCGATACGTCCCACTCGGAGGATACAATACCTGCGCGGTTCGTCTGGTTGTACCAACCTTCAAATAAACCGTACATACAATATCGTGCCTGCAAAGAAAACAAACTTAATAGGTACAATATTGTTAGCAACATGCATAATAGTGTACTTGAAATGCGTGACAACGCAAAGCAAGTGGGAAGCATAACAATGCTGTGAAGGTACGGACATGTAAGTGGAGCGTGCGGTCTACGCAGGCAACAAAATTGATCAAAAACACGCGGTCTACGCAAGTAATGAAATTGAATGCAAACATGCGGTCTACACAAGTAATGAAGCTGATTACGAACATGCGGTCCACGCAGGCAAAATGTGCGGTCTACGCAAGAAAAGCATTGCGGTCTACGCAGGAAAAATATGCGGTCTACGCAAGCAAAACATGCGGTCTACGTAGGTAATGAAATTTGAACAAACATGCGGTCTACGCAAGCAAAACATGCGGTCTACGCAGGTAATGAAATTGAACAAGCATGCGGTCTATGCAAGCAGAACATGCGGTCTACGCAAGTAATGAATTTGAACAAATATGCGGTCTATGCAAGCAGAACATGCGGTCTACGCGAGTAATGAATTTGAACAAACATGCGGTCTACGCAAGCAAAACATGCGGTTTACGCAGGTAATGAATTTGAGCAATCATGCGGTCTACGCAAGCAAAACATGCGGTCTACGCAGGTAATGAAATTGAACAAGTATGCGGTCTACGCAGGCAAAACATGCGGTTTACGCAAGTAAAACATGCGGTCTACGCAGGTAATGAAATTTGAACAAACATGCGGTTTACGCAAGCAAAACATGCGGTCTACGCAGGTAATGAAATTGAACAAGCATGCGGTCTACGCAGGCAAAACATGCGGTCTATGCAAGTAATGAAATTGAACAAGCATGCGGTCTACGTAAGCAGAACATGCGGTCTACGCGAGTAATGAATTTGAACAAACATGCGGTCTACGCAAGCAAAACATGCGGTCTACGCAGGTAATGAATTTGAACAATCATGCGGTCTACGCAAGCAAAACATGCGGTCTACGCAGGTAATGAATCTTGAGAAGAGTTGAATGCACACATGTAAGTAAAAACATGTCATTCACGATGCTGGAATGTAAAGTACTGTAACACAGCATAATTGAAACGATTCGAGGAATTCACAAGACGTGAAAAGGATACGGGACGGGACGTTCTTTGTACGTATCGAGCATTGCTTGCAGAAGTTGTGGCCTGAGGTCAACTCGAAGGTCCACGTTTAAAAAGTGTGCTTTCCCGCATTGTCTCGAGTGATGAAGGCGCCAAACCATGTAGTTAACCCGAACAAAGGTGCGGAAGGTGCGTTGACCGCAAGGGGAGTTTTACTAGTATCAATTCCGACATTTTGCTACCCTGCCATTCTATGCTTTACTTCCCTTTTATTGGTAGTTTAAGCACATTGCACTGCCTCGGGCAGGTTATATTCTTTCTCAAAATTACATATTTTGCAAAACACGTGATGGGAATGAAACAACCATTTTGTTCAAAAGATGTTACATTTGTAAATTTTCTATGCATCGCATCTCAAGGTATCACACCACAATGTGAACGAAATTGAACCTATTTTGAACACTGAACATTTGCATCGTAATAATCAGGTAGTGAACCGACTTACAACTCGATTAGCAAAGTGGAGGCATGATATAACCAAACAGGTGTGAGTACAACTCGATAAACAAATCAAAGACTTAAAAGGAGTGAAATACAACTCGATAAGCAAATGTACAATAACCTAATAACCAGATAGGTGTGACTCCGCAAAAATCGATCACCGGGGGGAATCGGAGGTGGTGGAGTTCCCCAATCCCTAGCATAAACTGCTCAGGGAACAAGGAGGAAGACCATCGGCCAGGGGGTAGAGGCCATCGGCCACAAGGAGTGGCCATCGGCCAGAAAATTGCTCGGTCGACAAAAGGCAGCGGCCGGTCGACAAAAGGAATCAGCAGAATGTTGACACCTGTCCTCCACCCAACCTTATCTCCTTCAAAAGACCTCAACTTCGTAGTTTTTCTCAATTCCACACTAATTTGCTCCAATGGAAGAATTTCTTGCTCAAAATCTCATAGCTTGGATTGCTAGTTTGGATTTCCGGGGTTTCGGCATAAATGCACTATTCACCCTGGGTCGTACCCGATTGCACCTCCTGTTTCTCCATGCCACGGCAAGGTTTTGAAATCCGGTGACGCATGTCTTTAGCTTTGCTGGGCAAGAGATATGTCCTACCTTTGAAGATTTCCGAGCCTTAATGGAGTCTGAGCGCGACGAGGAGCTCCTGCCCCAACTTAATTTTGGCCATGCCCAATCCTTAGGGCGAATGTGTGGACTCAGTATTCGTGACGCTCGGTCTCTGATTTGTGACGGGATGCTGGATATTACGAGTTTGATCGATCGGTTTTCTGATGCTGGTGATTGCAACAACCATCATTGGCAAGGCTTCCGGCGACACGCCCTCTGTTTGTGCATGCTATCTCATTTTCTATTTGTCTCAGGCTCCGGAGGGTCTAGTGTCCGGCTGACCGAGGTTGCCCAAGGCTTGAAGGAGGGCAAGAGCTGTATTGCCATGACTCTGGCTGAGACGTTGATGGGCTTAGACGCCTTTTATCGTCATGAGACAACCAGATTAGCAGGGAGTCCACTACTACTACAGGTAATGTTTCCCACCCAATCTCACATATGCATCGCTCACATCACTCGGCCCTCAAGCTCGGTCTTTTCTCACAAAACCCTATTCTCACTTTTCTCTCCTCGTACATCTCTCAATTATTTATTCTCTCATTTTTCATCCCTTCCCAGGTATGGTTGATGGACAAACTGCAGGTTGTGGCCAGCATATTCAGCTCGCGGCTACTTTTTCGGCACCGTCTAGTCAATGCCCTGGATGAGGGATGGTGGTTCGCTTGGATGTGCCGCTTGTCCGCAGACCGTATCGCTTGGCGGTGCCCTTGGCTTAGCCTTCCGGCAATGAGTTACAACATGCCCCGGCAGACTGGGATTCAATTGATTGGTCTCACTCACTGTGCATTCTACTTCCCATTCCGGATTCGACGCCAATTTGGCCATGATCAGACCTGCCCGCCAGAGGGGATAGAGTATTCTGCTGCATTCCCAGCCCGAGGCGCACAGCTTGCTTGGCAGGCCACCGCGTGGAGGACGAGAGAACTCCTGGCCCCTGCTCCTATTTTCAGTTGCACTTTGTCTGACGAGTGCTTGGATTGGCTTAATGAGGAGGCACAGGTTGGGCCCACCTTGGCATCAGAGGCTTCGACCAGCTCTGGAAGGGGGCGTAGGAGCACCTGACTTGACTATGCCCCAGATTTATTACTTTACTAGTACTTTCAAGTTTTCTTTATGAATGTAATAAAAAGCAACTTCGATTGTATGCAAGAGCAGGAGAACTCTGTTTTCAAATCAATGAAATTGAAGGTTGTGGTACTGAAAATTTTCCACTTTGGTCCAAAAATGGTCTTAGTCGTAAAAAGATTAATTTGAACAAAGTCAGCTTTTATTAAAACTTTTCAAAAACATTTTCGATGTGGATCAGAATTGGACACGCCTGAGATCTGTCACCGAGATGCACAACCCCGGATCCCTGCAACTGGAAAGTTGCCCCTAGTCTGAAGAGTACCGCGGCACTGCATGGCAATGGCAAGTTGCCCCTAGTCTGAAGAGCGTTGCACCGGAGATCATAATCGAACCTTGAATGCTGAATAGACAAAGATGACCGAGATAGTCAAATGGACAAAGTTGATCGAGGAAAAGGGTTATGGCTGAACTCTAGGATGAAGTTGCCTACGTATCCCAAAGATGGGAATCAAGCCTTACGTAGTTCAGGCTTGGGTTCACTCGAGTATTTTCACTCTCCTTTTACGCTCTAACTTTTGCCAAGGTCGCCCTTTGCGGGTTTTCAACCTTGCGAGCTCAGTTTTTATATTCTCTAATTTTTTGTGCTCTAACTTTTGCCTAGGTCGCCCTTTCGGGTTTTCGGCCTAGCGAGCCGCTCAAGGGTAGTATTTCTTCAACTTGTCCATGTTGATCGGTTGGGAAAATTCCAGGCCATCTAGGTCCATCAGAACCACAGCTCCACTTGACCAGATAGCTTTGATGATGTAGGGACCAGTCCAATTAGGTCTGAACTTGCCCCTTGGGTCGTGGATGGGAGCTCGGTTGTCTTTGAGCACCAAATCTCCTTCCTTTAGATTCCTGGACTTAACTTTCTTGTTGAAAGCCCGGGCAATTCTGCGCTGATAACTTTGAACACGGTACACTGCTTTCAGTCTTCTCTCATCAAAGAGCATGAGTTCCTCAAGCCTGCTCTGCTGCCATTCTGCTTCGGCTATTTGACACTCAGCCAATACTCGCAATGACGGAACCTCAATTTCGATAGGTAGAAGGACCTCCATCCCATAAACCAATGAATACGGGGTCGCTCCGGTAGAAGTTCTAATTGAAGTCCTGTAGCCCCACAGAGCAAATGGCAGCTTATCTGGCCAATCCCAGTAGGTTTCCACCATCTTCTGCAGTATGTGTTTGATATTCTTGTTGGCAGCCTCGACCGCTCCGTTGGTTTGCGGCCGGTATGTTCAAGGCCCGGGCCGCAGTATATGCTTGATGTTCTTGTTGGCGGCCTCAACTGCTCCGTTGGTTTGCGGCCGGTATGTGGATGACTTATGAAAAGCCACGTTATATTTCTCCAACAAGTCAATTACTTCCTTCTTAAAGTGGGAACCATTATCCAAAATAATCTCGTTTGGGACCCCATAGCGGCAGATGATGTTGTTTCTGATGAACTTTGTGACGTGCGACGCCTTCAACACCTCGTATGATTGGGCCTCGACCCACTTCGTGAAATAATCTATCGCGACCAAGATAAACTCATGCCCATTCGACCTTTTTGGAGTAACAGCCCCGATCACATCAATTCCCCAAACTGAAAATAGCCATGGTGAAGTCATGTTGTACAGTTTTGACGGCGGGATGTTCATGCGGTTTGCATGGATCTGACACTTGTGGCATCACCGAACAAAACTGATGCAATCCTCCTCCATGGTAGACCAGTAGTAACCCTATCTGAGGATCTTCCGTGCTAGCATTACTCTATTCATGTGCGCACCACACTCTCCTCCATGGATGGCCTCCATCAGGCGCTTCGATTCTTCGGCTTCGACACATAGCTTGTGCATTCCCAGATGGCCCCTCTTATACAGCTTACCCCCACAGATGATGAACTGGACGGCCATTCTTCTGATCACCCTTTTATCTTTGGCATTTGCCCCTGGTGGATACATCTCTTTCTATAAGAAGTTCCAAATGTCGTAATACCAGGGGTTGTCGTCCTGAGCCTCATCTATGGAGGAAATTGACTCATATGCTGGCGCAAACTTCTGGTCAATAATGTCTGGACGCATCCAAACTCCGGACGGGATGTCTATCATAGAAGATAGAGTTGCTAGTGAATCTGCGAACCTGTTGTTCTCCCTTACTAGGTGGGTGAAATTTAACTTCTCAAACCGAGGAATTAACAAATCCAAGGTCTGGTGGTAAATTATCATCTTCTCCTCTTTGACTTTCCAGTCTCCTTTTGCTTGAGACACAACAAGGTTCGAGTCCCTAATTGACTTCCAACAGCCTTGACCCCTAAGTTCTTAGCGGGCTGGCTTTTAGCCGCAATACATGCCTTCAGTATTCTGGCTTCATTGTTCGAGACTTTGAACCGGAGCTTGGAATGCTAAAGGGGATACAGGAATTTGTCAGTCGGCTATCAGCAACACTCCTATTCCCATACCCCGTACCGGTTGACGCTCCGGTCAAAGTTACATTTCGTCCAAGTTTCATCTTCGATGCTGGCAAGAATGGCTTCATCTTAGGAATAGGTACCAACCGCCTTTCATCCCCTTCAACCGGGTGGTCGGCAAGGAACTCCGCTACTGCTCTTCCTTTTACTGACTTGCGTGTCACATATTTTAGATCGAATTCGGAAAGCAAAAGCAACCAACGAGCTAGCCTACCCGTAAGTGCCGGTTTCTCGAAAAGATATTTGATAGGATCCAAGCGTGAAACCAACATTACAGAGTGAGCTAACAGGTAGTGCCGCAGTTTCCTGGTAGCCCATACTAAGGCCAAATAAGCCTTCTCCAGCGGAGTGTAGCGGGTCTCGTAATCCAGCATCTTCTTGCTTAGATAATAGATGGCTCTTTCCACTTTGTCCTCTGACTCTTGTGCAAGCATGCAGCCCATGGTAGTCTCAGTTACTGAGAGGTACAATATCAACGATTTCCCCGGCTCTAGTGGTGACAACACGGGTGGGTTCTGTAAATATTCTTTGATCTGTTCAAAAGCTGCTTGACATCGGCCGTCCCATTGGAATTTCTTTCCTTTCTTCAGGAGACCAAAAAGTGGTTAACAAGTTAAGGTTAGTTTTGAAATAAACCATCTTATGAATTGCACTTTACCTAGAAAGCCTCGCACCTCCTTTTCAGTCATTGGTGGTGGCATTTCCAAGATGGCCTTGATTTTGGAAGGGTCAACTTCGATGCCCCTTTGTGTAATCAGAAATCCCAGCATTTTTCCCGCTGTAACACCAAATGTACACTTCTGAGGATTCAATCGCAGCCGAAACTCTCTGATCCTTTGAAAGAACCTTTGTAAGGCGGTGTAGTGGCTCTCTCTTTCTTTGGACTTGACAATCATGTCGTCCACGTACACCTCAACCTCTTTATGGATCATATCATGCAATATTGTGGTCGCTGCCCGTTGATATGTGGCCCCAGTGTTCTTCAACCCAAACGGCATCACTCGGTAACAGTATGTCCCCCATGGGGTGGTGAAAGCAGTCTTCTCCCGGTCTTCGGGTGCCATCACTATCTGATTGTAGCCTGAGAAACCATCCATAAACGAGAGCAAAGCATGCCCCGCTGTAAAATCCACCAACTCATCAATATGTGGCAAGCGAAAGTCGTCCTTCGGACTAGCTCTATTCAAATCCCTGAAATCCACGCATAATCGGATCTTGCCATCCTTCTTCGGCACCGGAACAATGTTGGCCAACCAAGTCGGGTATTCGGATACTAACAGGAAGCCTGCATCGATTTACTTGGTGACCTCTTCCTTAATTTTGATGGCCCAGTCCGGACGAATCCTTCTAAGCTTCTGTTTGATAGGTCGGGCCTCGGGGTCGAGAGGGATCCGGTGCTGTACAATCTCAGGATCGATTCCAGGCATGTCTTCGTAGGACCACGCGAAAACATCTTTGAAATCTTTTAATAAAGCGACTAAGCGCTCGCGCTCCTCCGAAGACAACGTGGACCCAATCTGGACCAGCTACGGGTCCTTCTCAGTACTAACATTCACAGTAGTAATTTCATCCATTAAGGGTTTAACAAATCTCTCCTGCTCTTGATCAATTAATCGTTGCAAAACCGGGGGAATCTCTTCCTCGTCGTTTTCATCAAAATTTTGAAAATCCTGATTCAAGCAATAAATCAAAGGCACAGAAAAATACTCAGAAACCACATCCACATCATTCTCATTAAATACTTCTAAGCCGTCCGATTCTTCTGTTACAACAGACTCAAAAGAGAAAGAAAAAGACGACCTAGACAGGACTGTGGCATCCGGGTTATCACCCCCAGGAATACCGGACTCAGACTCAGTCGAGCTAGAACCTGATTCCGACTCACAAGACTCGGTGGAATCAGATTCCGGCTCACTACCTGACCCGGTGCTGCTTGATAAAAATCCCTCTTCATATTGCCAGATGAGAGAGGGTGTGATAGATGCATCCAAGATAGTTGATCGTAGGCCCGCAGCCGTTTCATTCCCGATCATGCATACCGAGGAGTTATCCCCCAAGCACTTCTGTTCGATCGAAGGATCTGAAAGTAGACATGCCAATGCTACCCCCATTTCGTTTTCAGCGTCCTCAGACTGCACTCCCTTACTCTGTTCAGCCTCAGCCGATAGATCTGCCTGCCCTTCGGCGACGTCATCCTCAGGTAGCTGCAGGTCAAAGAAAATCTCAAACCCCGGTATGCGCTTCCTCTCTGCGTTCAGCCACGGCTCTGGGAAGCCACAGAACGGAAAGTCCTCCCCCTCCCGGACGAAACGTCCGTTCAGGGTCCCCCGAATGGGCTGGT
>NW_021027255.1:19112-30256 GCF_004153795.1 Camellia sinensis | reverse complement strand
TGCTTTGAACTCAGGGAAGCATGGCCCTCGATCCTCGGGCCATCAATTGTGCATGATAGCCTAAGTGATCAAGCTTGCCATTTGATGTAAAAATGCATGCAACACACAAATGAGAACCAAGACCCTATCATGTTTAAGTCAAGGGCCCCGGTGACCGAGAGTTAAGACGCGTTACATCACTTATAGTATGAACGCTCCTTAACCCTCACACTTGGTTTGACACCCCAAACCAAGTAATGCAATGCATGTTATGCAAACATGACTCAAAGATACAACATGAGATTAAGATGCAAGGCTTGCCAAATGCCATGCAACTACCATGGTAAGCATGCAATGCTAGGCATGCAAGATGCAAATGCAATGCAAACATGGACGATTTAAGCAATAGGATCATCATGTTACAACACCTAATGAAGCAATCATGCAACAAACATGAGACGAGTATGCAATGGTGGGCTTAAACCATAAAGGGGCAGACCTTAATCCACCCCAAAACAGTGGCCAAAAGTGCCCAAAATGGTGGACAAACACTCATGCCAACACATAAGCCAAAGGACCTAAGGCTAAGGCACAAAAAGGGGACTCTTTACTTCCACTAACATGACCATTCATGGCATAAATTGGACAAGCAAAAACAGAAACCTAGCATGCAAAATGGACTCCAAACCCACTGATATGGCAGCTTAAATGGCTCCAATGAGATGCATGCACCAAAGCTCATTTCTAGGCATAAAAGGGCACATCCTCAAAGCATGAAAGAGGTCACATATGCACACATACAAACATGATTTATGGACTGAAATACGATCCTGAACGATGCCAAATCATGAGGGTGGTCTAAGCTACGCATGTTAGAGGCCGATACACTCAAGGCTTACAAGCCAAAACTCAAAGAGATGACACCAAACAAAGCAAGCATGACTGATACCGATGGCCAACAGGCCTTAAACATGGTAAAGTAAGACCAATACCATCATGAAATTAGGCTAACACATGCAAGAATCATGACCTAAACACAAGATGCATTTCTAGGCCAAATAGATGAATGTAAAGTAAGTATGTTAAGCATGCAAAAGGGCACAAATCCGACCAAAAACAGAGATAACATGTGACCTAGAGACACCAAAAAAACTCTCATGTTGCCCTTTAAGCCAAAAGGCAAGGAAATAAGGCAATGAAGGGAGAGGGGTGTCCCTCCCCTATACAAGACTTCAAACCACCTTCCTCACCACTGAAAATCCACTGGTTTTTAGTGGTGAGAAGAATAAAATACTCAAGCAAACAAGGCCTCACAAAGGAAGCACCAAAAAGGCCAAATAAGGCCTAAGAGGGTGAGTTTGAACTCAAACCACAAAACACCCTTAATGAAAGTTCTTAAGCATATGGTGTGTGTATTAGTGCAAAAGTAAGGTAAAAGTACACCTTTAGGCCACAAAACACACACAAGGGAGGAGAGAGAGGGAAATATAGAGAGAGATGATATATCTATGTATAAGCTCTGGTTTTTCCTTCAAACTTGCTAACCTAGAACAAGGAGAAGGGCTCTCCTCTTATAGAAGTCCCTCTTGCAAAGCTTACTCAACAAGCTTGCTTAGAGGGAAATCCCTCCATACACGTGTATGGAGGGAAACAGAGTGGGTGCCAGCTATCACAACTGGCACAAAATATCTACATAAAGTTGATGAACAGTAGTTGGCTGCTCAAAATTGCCATTTTGACAAAAAGGAGTGCCGACCGGCAACAAAGAATGCCGACCAGCAATATACATTGCCGATGGCAACAAAACACCAGCCGGTGGCCCCTGGCCATGGCCGGTGATGTGTGGGGATGCCTCACAAGGCATTCCCTACCCCTCCAAGGCAAAACACAAGTGTTTGGTGCAAAACCAGACACTAAACAGTCGAGTTTGGAGATTCTGAGGCAAAGCGCGTAGCCGAGACCTCCGGGAACTCCAAACGAACACAAACATGGATGATCACCGGGTGTTCAAACGATGACGTCCAAGTCTTGAGGGCGGTCAAAAATGGGGTGTCTACAGGCGTGTGTTCCCCAGCTCCACCCTAACCGCTTGCAGATCAACGTGGGCACTCTCCCAACTTGTACTCTTCTTCTTCAACTTTGCAAGCTGAGCCTTGGCCTCATCTGCCTTGAGTTTGGTAGCCCCCGCCTTCCTCAACAGAGCCCCTGCTAAGGTGGTTACTTCCATTTGAGCGGAGCATAACCCCTTTAGTAGTTCAGTCTCGTTGAATCTGGATGCCGAACGCAAGGCTGCCTCTTCTACAATCCCTACCAGGCGGTCAGCCCCTGCCCTGGCTGGGCCTTCTTCTCCCTCCAGCCGCCTCGCCATCGCATGAGCATGGTAGATCGCTGTGGTCAGACTGACTCCCCCTCCTTGAGGTGCAGGACCGCCCTAGGGCTGTTCTTCCCTCCTTGGCCCAGGGCCAGTTGACCCATCTTCTACTTGCCCTTCAAGGGCGGCCCTTGCGACCCATGCGGCGATCGCCGCCACCACTAGTACCACCTCCATGCCCTCTGAGGCGATGTCCACCACTTCTGAGGCAATCACTCTTCCTGGGGTCCCCCCCACTTCCCCCCTCTACCTTCTTGGCCACACTGGGGTCTCCTTTACCCTCGTCTCCCTCCTCCTCTTCTGGGCAGGCTCTTCTTCACTCCGCCTCAGCCTCTTCTTCTTCTTCATCACGCCCAACGCCTCCATCTCCTTCAAAGATCTCTCATTCAAAGGGTCTATTGGGGGCGGTCGCGGCACAAATTCACCTAAGTCTTTCTTTTCCAAGGGTTTGGGGCGAGGTCAAATCCGCTTCCTTGCAACCGGTTTTGGTGGTCGGTCGGCCTGGGACTCTTTGAATTTTTAGGCTTTCGCAAGGATGGTCTAATCCTCCATCTCTGGAGCCCTCATCCTCACTTCCAACTCCGCTCGGTCGAGGTCCCCACTGCTCGGCTGTGGACCCAACCCTGCCTCAAACAATGCAGACGGCTGAACGAGCTCGTCCCATTTGGCCCCTTCTTTCTCCCTCCACTCCTTTACCCTCTTCACCCTCTCCTCTGCTGCTGCCCCCAACTTTGGCTCCATCGACTTGGTGGGCACCTTCCAAATGGTACTGTAATGACCCCAAAATGCGTATAAGAAATCATCTTTATTTACCTATGAGAGGATGTGTTTTAATTTAATTATAGCTATTAGAATTGAAGCATTATCTGTTGAGTTACGGACTTAAAATTTAAAATACCGACCTTTATGGGTTCAGAAATTAAAATTGAGTACTTGGGTATGTTAATGGGAATTTTTAGAACTATTGGGAAAAATTAATTGGAAATCTAATTTCTCTGATTCGTTAACGCACGTTTGGGTGGTTAACTTTGTACTGAACTCCAAACGAACACAAACATGGATGATCACCGGGTGTTCAAACGATGACGTCCAAGTCTTGAGGGCGGTCAAAAATGGGGTGTCTACAGGCGTGTGTTCCCCAGCTCCACCCTAACCGCTTGCAGATCAACGTGGGCACTCTCCCAACTTGTACTCTTCTTCTTCAACTTTGCAAGCTGAGCCTTGGCCTCTTCTGCCTTGAGTTTGGTAGCCCCCGCCTTCTTCAACAGAGCCCCTGCTAAGGTGGTTACTTCCATTTGAGCGGAGCATAACCCCTTTAGTAGTTTAGTCTCGTTGAATCTGGATGCCGAACGCAAGGCTGCCTCTTTTACAATCCCTACCAGGCGGTCAGCCCCTACCCTGGCTGGGCCTTCTTCTCCCTCCAGTCGCCCCGCCATCGCACGAGCATGGTAGATCGCTGTGGTCAGACTGACTCCCCCTCCTTGAGGTGCAGGATCGCCCTGGGGCTGTTCTTCCCTCCTTGGCCCAGGGCCAGTTGACCCATCTTCTACTTGCCCTTCAAGGGCGGCCCTTGCGACCCATGCGGTGATCGCCGCCACCACTGGTACCACCTCCATGCCCTCTGAGGCAATGTCCACCACTTCTGAGGCAATCACTCTTCCTGGGGTCCCCCCCACTTCCCCCCTCTACCTTCTTGGCCACACTGCGGTCTCCTTTACCCTCGTCTCCCTCCTCCTCTTCTGGGCAGGCTCTTCTTCACTCCGCCCCAGCCTCTTCTTCTTCTTCATCACGCCCAACGCCTCCATCTCCTTCAAAGATCTCTCATTCAAAGGGTCTATTGGGGGCGGTCGCGGCACAAATTCACCTAAGTCTTTCTTTTCCAAGGGTTTGGGGCGAGGTCAAATCCGCTTCCTTGCAACCAGTTTTGGTGGTCGGTCGACCTGGGACTCTTTGAATTTTTAGGCTTTCGCAAGGATGGTCTAATCCTCCATCTCTGGAGCCCTCATCCTCACTTCCAACTCCGCTCGGTCGAGGTCCCCACTGCTCGGCTGTGGACCCAACCCTGCCTCAAACAATGCAGACGGCTGAACGAGCTCGTCCCATTTGGCCCCTTCTTTCTCCCTCCACTCCTTTACCCTCTTCACCCTCTCCTCTGCTGCTGCCCCCAACTTTGGCTCCATCGACTTGGTGGGCACCTTCCAAATGGTGTGCACTCCAACTCCTCCACTGGCAGACACATAAAACCACCGTGGTCTCCACTCCTTGATCGACGACGACAACCCCGCCACCAGCCCTTTCCTTGCTGCTGCCTACAGAGTGACCCAAGTCTCTTGCTGCCCTGAGGCCTTGTAGCACGCGAAGAATTCGTCCACTGTCATGGCCACCCCTTCGTTCGCCTTCGGCCAGGAACTTGCGCAGGACAGCAAGATCTTCCACGCGTTGGGCATTAGTTGGCCCGGTGCCACCTCCAAACGATTTAGGACATCTACTACCACCTGCGGCAGGGGCAGCCTCAGTCCTCCTTTCAATGCCTCCTCATAAATGGCAAATTGCCCTAGCCTGGCATCAGATGGCCTCTCCATCGACATCGGCAACGACAACTCTATTTCGGCAGGCACCTAGTATTTTTTGCGAATAGCCTCCAAATCCGCTGTAGTGACCGTTGATTTATGTGCCTTTGTGTGCCAGTGATCAGGTTCTGCCTGGTTGATTGGCTTTGGAGCTGCTATCATGGTGGAACCGTGGGATCGTACAATCGACTCCCCCGCCCTCTCCATCCTGTATTGCTGCGCTAACTCCACCGCATCATCATCTCCATGTGGATCCACCCTGACATTCGCAGTTCCTTCTTGGGCCATTTCTATGGTATGTCTGCGAATCGCTTCAGAGGCAGGTGCAAGGAAATCGAAAAAGTGTTGCAGAGGTATATCGTGAGCAACAAAGGAATTCACACTTGGAATATTTTGATTTTTCGTAAACAAGTAGGTGAATCGAATAATGCCAAAAGCCCATGGTTTGCCCGTATTACAGGGATCCCAATTAATTTTCGCCAGTTTGAAAACTTTTCAAAATCATCCGCCAAAACTGTCTTTTCAATACCCATAATGACCTATCGTTTCATTTCTAATCTAACGTCTAATCTCCCCCCCTCTGCGGGATGTTGCCACGTGTACGACCATGATCCACTGTCCCCTCTCCTTACCCTACCTTTTCCACTTCAAATCACCACGTGACACGCCGCGTCTCGAGCCCCACGCACCTCCACCTCACCCTTCGCGGTCGGCTCTCCTTGTTGTCGACTATCCCACTCGGTCAACACCGTGGTCAACCCTCCCACTCGGCCAACATCGCGGTTGCGTCTAATCTCCCCTCCTCTGCGGGATGTTGCCACGTGTACGACCATGATCCACTGTGCCCTTTCCTTACCCTGCCTTTTCCACTTCAAATCACCACGTGACACGCCGCGTCTCGAGCCCCACGCCCCTCCACCTCACCCTTCGCGGTCGGCTCTCCTTGTTGTCGACTATCCCACTCGGTCAACACCGTGGTCAACCCTCCCACTCGGCCAACATCGCGGTTGGCCTTCTTCGTGGTCCGCCCTCCCGCTCGGCCAACTACCGCGGTCGGCCCCCCTTCGCAGTCGGCCCTCCTTGTTGTCGACCATCCCACTTGGCCAACACCGCTTTCGACCCTCCCACTCGGCCAACACCGCGGTCGGCCCTCCTCGTCGTCGGCCCTCCCGCTCGGCCAACCACCGCGGTCGGCCCTCCTTGGCGTCGACCATCCCACTCGGCCAACCTTGCGGTCGGTCCTCTCTGTGATCGGCCCTTCCACTCGGTCGCCCTGCACAGTCGGACCACCTCCCGGTCGGTTAACCCCCTCGATCACCCCTGTCGGTCGACCTCCATCCTGCCAATCCCTAACACACCCATCTACTTCATTAATATTCCTTTCATTGGACTAAAGCTGCACTCAGGAATTGGGGACTACTGACGTATATAAGCCTATAAAGGCCACAAATCACCTATGGATAATCCAAGCCCATCACTTGGAGCCCAATGCATAACCCAGCTGGTGAGGTCCAGGACAGCTGGAGTCCAACATGGCATAAAGAGCCAATGACATTCAGACACACGGCAAGAGAAGGACGAGCAGATTTGCAAAGTTATTGCCACTGCACATTACCATTAATGCAGCCCATCACAGCATTTATTACGACAACACCTCTCCGTCGGAACAGGACCCCCTTATCCTGAACAAGGTAAGCTACAGCATAGACTTTCGGCGAGGAGGTTAGGTCGGAAGGGACAGCGAAATGATTACCAAAGGATATAAGCAAACGTTAAAGACAAGAAGAAGATTAAGCTTCCTATCTCTAATCTCTCCCTCTATACTCCACTTCTCTTCCTAACTTGCTCGTCGGAGGGTTCACTGGGGGACTACCCCGCTCCCCGTTGAACTTGTTTGCAGGTTATCCGGTGGGCTTGATCATTTGGACTTGGGCTTGAGGAGCTTGGACCAGTGTGATCCATTCACTAGAGCAAACTGTGTTATCAGTATCTTTAACTTTCACGTCAGGACAAATTTTGTGTGTTCGAAGTTCATTGGCACTCTAGTTCCAAACAGTTTTTTCCCCATAATCTCATAAAGCATAAAAGCATTCATAAAGTAAGTTTACAGAAAGAAACTACATCATTTTTCAAAAATAAATAAATAAATAAGTAAAAATAAAAAAAAGATATAGACACCTAATACATTACTCCCTACTATAACTTGGTAAAGTAGTTTAGCGAATGGTAACGTACGGGTCCCTCCAGAAGTGTTGGTCCTCTTATGCATGGCAACTAGGCTCTACTTTCTCTAACTCAAGACCCTCCTCAACAAGCCTCTTCTCTTTGTACACATACCACTTGGCACCAACTAGAAACAAAAACAAGTTCAAAACACTCAAAATTGCCAACAACCAATAGAAATTATAGAGTCTCCCTTGGTTGAGATTATTAGCTAGCCATGCCCTTTTTTCCCCAGTGACCTTGTGCACTATTGAAACCAACATAGTGCTAATGAAAAACCCTAGTGAAAGTGTGCTCAAGAACAGGTGCTCATTGTTTTCATACCTCTGGGATACTCCCTTAAAAAAAAAATCTAGCTGCCCAATGTAGGTAAAGGCCTTGCCGGACCCCACGAGAAAGAATTGTGGGCCCAACCACTCCCTCAAAAAAAAAAATCTAGCTGCCCAATGTAGGTAAAGGCCTTGCCGGACCCCACGAGAAAGAATTGTGGGCCCAACCAAAACACGCTTAGGGGAACTACAGCTGTCGGATCATTTGTTAGACCGTGCAGCTGGGCCAGGTGGAGGCGCTTGATCTCGGTGAGGACTGCTACCACCATTGCCAATATTGATAGGACTAGGTGTAACAACGTCCGCGAGGGACCCCGCTTGTCACAACCCCAAACCGCCCCTAATAGTTTAGTGCCGTGATGGCCAGTAATCCGAGATTACCGAAGGCCGACTTCAAAATTCACACACAAACAGAGTATAAATATATATGGGGCTCACAAGTGCGGAAGCAATAAATCTTAAAATACAAGTGGTCCATAAGAGCAGTGCGTAAGTTACATAGAATGGCATACAACTTTACATAATATTACAACTTGGAGACAAATACAATAAAGTACAAAATACATTTTACATCTTGATCAAAAGGCTTCTCCAGCCGACATGTGTAAATTACAAGCATTAAAAGCCGAGTAGCATAGTTTTCAAGACTGCCAACATGCATACAAGTTAAGCCGACATGACCAAAAACCCAAAACAAGCTTGCGAGTCACACCTAGGCATCACCGCCTTCCTACTCATCACCTACATATATATAGAGAGGGTGAGCTTGGGTACTCAGTGAATGGTATAAGAAATAAAGGGGTTTGCATGACTGGTATTCAAGATCTTTGTTAAACAATACCTAACATAATTAGTGCAAGTCAAGGATGGACCAAGTCCATCTAGCAAATCTGTCAAGTTTCAAGGATGCTTACTAACATCATTATAATACAAGTGATGACATCTCGGCAAACAAAACCCACGCGGTAAACCGTCAGTGGCAAACAAGACAAGACAAGGCAAGACAAGGGAGATATCTCAATTCAATGGTGGCAAATACTTTCCAAAACAAGCAAAACAAGACTTTTATCAAAACATTAGAAAGTAGCTTTATTAAAAATACCACTCACTTAGTTCTTCAAACGTCGGGGTCGAAGCAAGCCCAAACCCTACAAACACATGGCAAAGTCTATTGAATGCACTTTCAAGCAAGTTTCACATGCATGCAGATGATCTCGGCATTTCCCAAGACTAAGTCAAATCGAAACAAACACAATTCTTTATCTCGGAAAACATGCTGGGCGACTACCAGGTCTAGGCCGAGGTTCTATATCCCCTGGCCGAGGTGTGGCCTCTATGGTCACATTCAAAGGGTTGAAGTCGGGAAAAATCTGGGTTTCCCTTCCTTGAAGAATAAGATGAACATGAATATGAGGAAGATGAATGCAAAGATCGTGATTTGCTATTACAAAAACTGAGATTTCATGCTATGAGTTCAAAAACATGGACCTGGGTACCCATATTCAAGGATCTAGTGAGAACAAACACAAAAACACGGAACTTAATGCAAACTTTCAGATCAAACAAGACTTTTCTTTCATGAACACCATTTGCTCTTTCTAAAACCAACTTTAAATCGATGCATGACATGCAAAACGGGTTCGATCATGCAATGCAGCTAGATGATCAATAAGAATGACAAGAGTAGATCAAGAATCTAACCTCAATACGCGAATCTAATGGTTTGATTTCTAGGAATCAGGCTCGAAACTCACTCTCTCACTCTAAACTTCTTCTTCTTCTAGAGCTTCTCTCTCCTCACAAACAAAGGCATATATCAAATGATACATTTTCTAAGTTTGCTGGCTGACTAAACCCTCTACAGAGGCACGTGGCAGCGGCTGGTTGGTGCCACACAGAAAGGTGGCTGAGTGACAAGACAAAACTATGACAAAGTGTGTTCAACAAGCAAGACGATATGTGTTCACCTCGGCTAGGAAGGACAACACTTGACTAAGCTGTGCCACACCTTGGCCTAGATGTGCCACACCTCGGTTTAGGTCATACCTCTCCGGGACAAGATCACTTTGGTGCAAGGGTAACATCTCGGCCTAGATGATACACATCTCGGCCATGGTGATGCACACCTCGGCCTAGATAATGACATCTCGGCCAATATGGCAGGACGAAGGTAGAGGTCAACCAAAGTGGTTCCAAGGTGGTTCTAGGCTTAGGATGACCTCGGCTCGAAATAACCTAGGCTTGATCACGACTTAGGCTTGAGACGGCAAGGAAGGAACAAAGCATGCACATAACACTTAGGCAAAACAAAATAAGATTCATGAATGTAAACTTAATAAGACAAGGTTATGCAAGTGCACATGAACATGACTAAGACATGAATGTGGGTTATTACAGTCTACCCTCCTTAAAGAAGTTTGGTCCCCAAACTCAAGTTACCTTGCTCTACGAATAACTCCGGATAACGGATTTTCATTTCCTCTTCCTTTTCCCACGTGGCCTCCTTACCATAATGCTCCTCCCATTCGATTTTTACCATCGGTATCGACTTATTCCTCAACTGTCTCATTTGTCTGTCAATAATTCTCATCGGCTTCTCCTCGTAGCCTAGGTCTTCATTAACTACAACCCCGGAATAATCTATTACATGCAGTGGGTCTTGGATATACTTCCTCAACATCGAAACATGGAACACGCTGTGGACTTGGCTCAAATCTGGCGGTAGAGCAAGTCTGTAAGCAACGGTGTTAACTCTCTCAAGAATTTCAAATGGCCCAATATATCGGGGTGCTAGTTTACCCTTCTTCCCAAATCTCGAAACTCCTGTCATCGGCGAAACTTTCAAAAATACATGATCCCCAATTTCAAATTCTAATAACAGACTGTACTCTACAATCCACATCAGTCAATGCTCTACAATTTAAAAGAAATTAAAATTAAAATGCAAACCAGTTAGTGCTACTGCTGCCAATCAAATCTCTAAGAGAAATTAGAACCGGTGAATCAAATCTATAGATGGTATGCAGCTTCACAACAAAATTCATCCTATGACATCTGGTAACCACAAAATTTAGAAAATATAACGCACACACATCTATTCTATCATTGAACAAAATTGTTTTCATCTCCAAATGCAAGATGCCTACTTTTTGTAGAGTATTCTTTTCCATGATTACCAATTTTTACACCAAATTTATATATCATTTTGACATGTAATCACAGAATTAGTGCATCAGTAGACACCTTTCATGCATTAAAATACACATATGCATGGCATATAAGATGCCTCCTCAGATGATGGAACCTAACTGTATAGAGATAACTTGAAAATGGAGCCTAATAGCAAGAGGAACAATACATTATTTAACTGTATAGTATAGAGAAAAATTGACATTTTTTTCACTATCATATTCCATATCAGTTTAGGTGTTTTCTTTTGTCTAACATTAACAATACATTATTTAAAAGAAATACAAATAAAACAAAAATGATTGCCTACAGAAAATATAAGGCACAATAAATATGGTAAATGGACCACCCCAAAACAACTGAGATTAATGAGTGATCAAAAATATCATAAATGTAGAACTGTTTCTAGAATTGGGTAATCATACTATTCAAGATAATATTGTGCAACTGATTTAGCTACTTCTATTCAAATCAATCACAGGG
>NW_021027255.1:0-17555 GCF_004153795.1 Camellia sinensis | reverse complement strand
TGCAACATAAGCTTTCAAAGCATTAAAGAGGTGTCCAAGGCAAGCATACAAGCATATCAAAGGGACTGAAATAACATGGAAAATGATCCCAACCCACTAAATCGAAGCAAGTGATGCATGCAACACACTCATACACTTAAGGCCAACAAACCAAAAATGCAAAGGGGCCATATAATGCATGCCATGGTCGACCAAAATGGCTAAGGACAGACCTTAAACATGGCAAAATAGGCATGGAAGCTTCAAAAAGCTAAGCCTAAAGCATGCTAGAACAATGGTTTACAACCTAAGGCATGTTAAGGCAACAAAATGGCATTACAAGGCATGTATGCCAAGCAAGCATTGTGTACCAAAACCAACTAAAAACAGAGGCATATTATGACATAATAAGCACAAAATTTAGCTAGGGCATGGTTAACATGAGCCTAAACATGGTGCTCCCTCAAGAGGCCAAAATTGGTCCTTTTCAAGGACAACAAGGAGAGGGGGTGGCCTTCTCCTTCTTGGGACCTCAAGGCACCATCCCCACCTCTGAAATCCCTCAAGATTTCAGTGGTGGGAAGGCCCAAACACCAAGGTCTCGGAGCCCACTCAAAATGGCACGAAATGGAGCCTTACAAGGCTTAAGAGGGGTCAACCAACCCCAAAGCTTGAAGCAACCTTAAACAACTATTTAGAGGGCCTAAAAACAGAACTTTTTTATGTTATACACTAAATACAAAAACAGTTGTAAGGTAGGAAAAAATACAATGCAAGAAAGGGGTAAAAAGGAGCAAGCTTCTTACCCTTGAAGACTCTCTCCCACAATGGAGCTCCAGCAGCTTCTTTAGGTTGAAACCGGCTTCAAAACTCTAAAAACAACTCTCAAAGGTCTCAGTTCCAAGGAAAGGTGTGGTAGTGTGTGTTTGTGTACAATATTATGAACAAACACACCTAGAACACTCAAGAGAGAGAGGTATAGAGATAGAATATATATAAATTCCTAACCCTAATATCCAAGCTCTCTAAAAATGTTGTCTAACCTAAATCCAAGAGAGGAGACTCTCTCTTATAGGCAACTCCCTCTTGTAAGGCTTCCAAAACAAGCCATCCAAGAGGGAAATCCCTCCATACACCTGTATGAAGGGGAGCAGAGTGGGTGCCAGCTATCACAGTTGGCACAAAATATCTACTAAAAGTAGATGAACAGTGATCGGCCATTCAAAATTGATCCCTCCATACAGGTGTATGGAAGGGAACAGAGTGGGTGCCAGCTATCACAACTGGCACAAAATATCTACTAAAAGTAGATGAACAGTGATCGGCCATTAAAAATTGCCATTTTGGCAAAATAAATGGCCGACCGGCAATAAAGAGTGCCGACCGGCAATATACATTGCCGATGGCACAAAATCACTGGCCGGTGGCCTCAAGCCATGGCCGGTGATGTGTGGGGATGCCTCACAAGGCATTCCCTGCCCCTTCAAGGCAAAACACAAGTGTTTGGTGCAAAACCAGACACAACACGGTCGAGTCGAGAGGTCCTGAGGCAAGGCGCGCAACCGAGACCTCCGAGAAATCAAGACGAACACAAACAAGGGTAATCACCAAGTGTTCCAATGGTGACGTCCAAGTCTTGAGGACGGTCAAAAATGAGGTGTCTACACTAGGCCAACACCGATGCGTTGTAATGGGATGAGGCCTTGTGGCTTTATTTGGACTTTTTTTACTATTGGAATGATAATTCTGTCGTAAATCGGGATGGTCAGTAGGATGCTACAGACGAAGAAAACAGTCAATGAGGCGGCTGGGACTTGAAATGATTTCCCAATGTGGCGGTCCATGGTGGTGGCTTGTGACACTAAAAATGTGGTCATTTGGGCATAAATTGTCCAGAACAAAATTGTGGTGCCCCAAATGGGTAACATTCTAATCACCAATTTTACTTCCTCCACAACTGTTAAAGTTGATAAGTACCATTTATTTACCATTGTGGTATCACCTGACATTTTAGGGTTCCTGATGGCTGCTTTATCCAAGAAACTGCCACACACCAAAAAAAAAAAAAAATGTTAAAGCTTCAACGTTTAATAAATATTTAAATGTTTTGTTTTTAAAATTTTTACTTTTATATATTTACATTTTTTTTACACCAATGTGTTCGTACCGAATACCACACTAGATGATTGTGGATCGGAGCTCCGCACCTGCTTGGACTATCTAGGAATTAAGACCCTATAACAACGAGCACCATTAGAGCTGCGCAGTCAGAGTTGGCCAGATAACCCCTCTGCTGTGGGAGTAAGTGATCGGAGAAAATGAAAAGTGCTCTCTAAGTGTACAAAGTTGTGTTTAAGTGAGTATGGTTCAGCTTAAATTAGTTACCTTCAATGTGAAGTGAGTGTAGTTTATATAGAACTCATTGCTTGTTACCCAAGATGGTTTCATGGAGCTTCGGTGCTGCGAAGTTTCCTTTAGCATTGCTCAAGGTAGGGGACCATTTGGTAGTTGACAAGGGGTGTATTTACTTATTGTAGTCATGCTGATAACAAACCACATTCCCTTGGTTAACCATTTCTGTATTTGTCACGCCCTCAAAATAAAGAGGATAAACCAACCCAAGAGATTCATAAACATAATAGGAAATGTATTACTTTCATTCATCAGAGTTTATATTACAAAAGAGATTACATGCTTCATACTTTTATAGATATTTATTCTGAAACTACAACATGTAACACTAATTGATTATAACAAAATAAACGCCTTATGGGCTTACATATTTCCAAGATATCTCTTGGTTACCACAAAAGAAAGAGTCCTAGCTCTATGCATTTAAAGCCCTCGGCTCGAATATACATTTAACACAAAACGAAATAACAAAACGGAGCCTTAAGCCCCTAAACCTCCCAAGCTATGCCCTTGGAGGCGCCATGTCTCATGTACCTGAAAATAGTTTCCCAAGTAAGGTGAGCCGAGTAAAGATATGTTAAAACAATATATGAGATTTAACTAAGATATAAGCATTAGATAAATGTACAATATTCTTAACCAACGCATATTTTTTCCAGGACCACTTAATATTGATAACCATACCTCAATTCATTTCCATTCATCCATTTCGGGTAAATCTATTAACCCAATTCATTATTATCTAATCACCCAAATTGAGATTACAACTCAATGGTTCACAATTTGATACATTCATCAATCCAACACTTCTATTTTCTTGCCATTTTACGGAATTTACATTCGAGGGAACCAACACCAATATATATATAAGATTTCAGGACTTTCACCCTGGACACTCCGGCCAACTTAATTTTCAATGGAGTCCATCCCCTATCTCCTCCCAAATAATGGAGTACATCCCCTATCTTCTCCCAAACAATGATACATATACAATGTATTTAAAAACATTGTCATATACAATGACTAACCACATAACATATTCAATAGTTTAATCAAACCGTCATATTCAATGACTTAATTCAATTGATTTGTTTCAATTTGCCTAATCTTCATGCAATTTCTACAACAATCATAACTATCCTCCACCGATAGCCCAATACAAATATTTCTAAACAGATATACAATCCATCAAACAGATAATTTAACAAATATCCATAGGTGAGTGATTTAACAAATCCAAATACACCATTTAATTATACACCCTCCAATTTCATATTTCTTATATTAATTTCATAATTTATACAAAATGATTATTTGCTCCAAATTAGGGCAATTTTCCCATTTTTTCCAATATTAAACCCAAAACCAAATTTCATCATTTCAACCCATGTAACCTTCTATTCACAACTTCAAATATGTATTCATGGAACCCAACATTAAAACCCCTCTATTAGATTTTGACCCAAACCCTAACTTCATCGCAATCTTCCCAAATCCTATCAATTATACGAAATGACAAATATCTGGGTTAAGACCCATATCAAAGAGTAAAATATCCCTACCTCAAGTGTAAAAGCCCAAAGGAGTGAAGGAGAAACTTTGAAGATGCCCAAAACTTAACTTTTCTTGGATGAAATGGAACCCCACAAAATGCTCTAACTTTTTAATAAAGGGACAAGGGTTGAGAGATCCCCAAATCAAGGTGTATTTATAGAGAGAGAGAGAGAGAGAGAGAGAGAGAGAGAGTTTCAAATAAAGAGGCTGCCGGATTAGGGTTTGGCGAAGAAATGAAATCAAAAAGTGATGTAAAATATCTTTGTTGCGAACTGATATACGCGGTCTTCGCTAGAGCGAAGGAATTGTCGCTCGAGCGACCAGACACAACAAGTGACCTTGGTCGAGCGCAAGAAGCCTTTTCCGAGTGTAGAATACAAAGCTTCAGAAGTTTTACAGACGCACACGCTCGCTTGAGCGCAAGAAGCCTCGCTCGAGTGTAGAATACACATCTTCAGGTATTTCGCAAACGAACACACTCACTACGAGCGCAAGAAACCTCGCTCGAGCGCAACAAACCTCGCTCGAGCGAAGAAAGAAATAACACAAGGCTTGCTTGAGCGCAAGAAGCCTCGCTTAAGCGAAGAACTTCACCTTCCCAGAAATTCTGCATCTAGGAAAGAAACCTGAGGACTCTCAATTCTCGCTCGAGCACAAGAAACCTCACTCGAGTGAAGAAGCAACTTACAAAAAGCTCGCTCGAGCGCAAGAAGCCTCGCTCAAGCGAAGAGGCCAAAATCTGGGCAACAACAATTTGAACCAACTAATAACCAACTTGTTCCAAACTCGCCCAACAAGTTCCAAAACTTAAATACAAAGAGTTAAAGGAGGAAAACAAGACATAGATACATTATTAAACCACGAAACCCGAGTCCAAAATATAACAAGGTCGGGTCAAAACTAGGATCGCTATAACCTCCATTCCTTAAAGAATTTCGTCCCCGAAATTTTAATACAAGTTTCAAAACCATAGTTGCCCAATTTTCAAAATGAACATAATTCAATTCTTATCATCATGACCCACTCACCGGTCATTCTATCTCTTCACAAGAGAACAAATCCACAACATATCGCTCAATATATATTACCAACATGTATCTTCTGAATCTTAACAAATTCCAATACATATATCTCAGATTTCCAAAAACATATACAATGTTTATGATAAGTTTGCACTTCTGAAACTAGATAACATATACAATGTTCAAGTTAAACTTGCATTTCCAGAACATTTTTAACATTTATAATGCTTCCATAATCCAAAACATATACAATGTTTTTATAGTTCAT
Organism: Camellia sinensis; assembly: GCF_004153795.1. NCBI lineage: Eukaryota > Viridiplantae > Streptophyta > Magnoliopsida > Ericales > Theaceae > Camellia > Camellia sinensis. Next base: position 12,320 of record NW_021027255.1, on the reverse strand, counting down.
AAACAAAACTAAAATTTCAACATATATTCAAATATCAGTAAATAAGTCCAGATATTTCTCTCGGACTTCCAATTCACGCTCCCAAGTTGCTTCCTCAACCCCGTGATTTTTCCACCATACTTTGACTAAGGGAATTGTCTTGCCTCACAAGACTTGGTCCCCCGCCTATCCAAGACTCTCACCGGCCTCTCCTCATACAAGGCATCTTCGTCTACCTCTAAGTCGGTCCAATCTAACACATACGATGGATCCGGCTCATGCTTCCGAAGCATACTAATATGAAACACGTCATGCACTTCGGACAGTTGTGGCGACAACGCCAAACGATAGGCAACCTCCCTGATCGACTCAAGGATCTCAAAAGGGCCAATAAACTGAGAGGATAACTTCCCACTCTTCCTAAATCTCATCAAACCCCGTCTAGGTGATATTCTCAAAAAGACAAGATCACCCACCTCGAATGACAAAGGCCTCCTCCTATGGTCAGCATAACTCTTTTGGCGACTCTGGGCTGTAACCAACCTCTTACGGATAAGTGCCACTTTCTCTGTCGTTTCTCGAACCAACTCTAGACCCAACAAAGGTGTATCACCCACCTCGGCCCAACACACTAGAGATCTACACGGTCAGCCATACAAGGCCTTAAACGCATGCCAATACTCGATTGGAAACTATTATTGTAGGCAAACTCCACTAAAGGTAAGTGTCTCTCCCACGAACCCTTAAAATCAAGGACACAACCTCTATGCATATCCTCAAGAATCTGGATAGTGTGCTCGGACTACCCGTCAGTCTGAGGATGGTAAGCGGTACTAAAGGTTAATCTAGTGCCCAAGGCACTCTGCAAGCTCTGCCACAATCGAGCAGTGAAACACGGATCTCTATCCGAAACAATCATCACAAGGACCCCGTGCAACCTCGCTATGTCCCGAATATACAACTCAGCAAGGTAATCTACTGAATTTCTTACGCACATAGAAATAAAATGCGCCGACTTAGTCAGTCGATCAACTACCACCCAAATGACATCGCTACCCCGTTGATTCGTCGGAAGGCCCACAACAAAATCCATCGTGACATGCTCCCATTTCCACTTAGCTATAGACAAGGGTTATAACAAACCCGCTGGCCTCTGATGTTCGGCCTTCACTTGTTGACAAGTAAGACACTTTGATACAAACAATGCCACATCTTTCTTCATACCCCTCCACCAAAACTGGCGACTCAGATCATGATACATCTTTGTGCCTCCTGGACGAACTGCAAGACGTAAATGGTGAAACTCTTGGAGTACTTCTTCTCGGCAAGACTCCGACACAAATAAGCGGTCACGGTATCTCACACTCAAGTCGGGATACACAGTCAAACCCTTCTCTACCTTCCCACTGGAGATCTTCTCTCAGAGGGATTCTACCTCAAAGTCACCCTTCTGTGCTTCTAACACTCGGGTCACAAGTGTAGGTTGTGCAACTACTGAAAATAAGGCTACAGACTCAACACACTCACCCAGGTGCAAGTCAAATTCCCCAAGAGTACCCAGCATCTCCCATTTTTGGATAGCAATACAAGCTACACTGCTAATGGATTTCCTACTTAGGGCATCAGCCACAACATTGGCCTTTCCCGGATGGTAATCCAACTCGAAATCATAATCTTCTATGAACTCCATCCAACTTCCCTACCTCAAATTCAAGTCTTTCTATGTAAACAGATGCTTCAGACTCTTATGATTAGAAAACACCTCAAATCTCTCACCATACAGATAGTGCCTCCAAATTTTCAAGCCAAAAATCATAGCTGCTAACTCTAAATCATGAGTAGGGTAGTTCCTCTCGTGTGTTTTCAACTGCTGTGAGCCATAGACTACTACTTTTCCTTCTTTCGTCAATACATAGCCCAAACCCTCTCATGAGGCATCATAATAAATCGAATAGCCCAAACCCCTCTCCGAAATAATCAAGACTGGTGCGGTGGTAAGCCTAACCTTAAGCTCTTTGAACGACTTTTCATAAGTCTCACTCCATACAAATTTGACCCATTTTCTCGTCAATCTAGTCAATGGCGAAGCTAATCTAGGGAAATCCTTCACAAACCGATGGTAATATCCAGCCAACCCCAAGAAACTACGAATCTCAAAGGCATTCTTAGGCTGTGCCCAATCTTGCACTGCCTCTATCTTGGATGAGTCTACAGTCACCTCTTCCCCAGATACCACATGGCCTAAGAACTTAACCTCTCTTAGCCAGAACTCACACTTCCCGAACTTAGCATACATCTTATATGCTCTAAGCAACTCAAGCACCACTTGCAAGTGTTCCTCGTGCTCCTCCTTGGAGGGTGAGTAAATCAAGATGTCGTCCACGAAGACGACCACAAAATGATCTAAGAACTCACGGAAGATTTAATTCATCAAGTCCATAAACACAGCTGGTGCATTGGTTAGCCCAAAGGGCATCACCAGAAACTCATAATGGCCATACTGCGTACGGAATGCCGTCTTCGAGATATCCTCCTCCCTGACCCTCAACTGATGGTAGCCCGATCTAGAGTTTATCTTAGTGAAATAATGGGATCCAAGTCATCTATACATGGCATTGGGTACTTGTTCTTAATCGTCACCCGGTTCAACTTTTGATAGTCAATACAAAGTCTCAAGGCCCCATCTTTCTTTTTAGCAAAGAGGGCCGGTGCTCCCCAAGGTGAAGTACTAGGGCGAATACACCCTTGTCTAGTAATTCTTGGAGTTGAATCTTCAACTCAATCAACTCAGCTGGGGCAAAACGATACGGTGCCATGGAAATCTATGCCGTGCCAAGTACTAAATCAATAGAGAACTCGATCTCTCGATGGGGTGACAAACTAACAAGATCCTCGGGAAAGACATCTGAGTACTCACAAACCACTCTTGGCAACTCAATCCGAACTTCATCACACTCACTACTCAAAAAGCTAGCAAGAAGACAACTAAGTTCACTCCGTCCATGCGAATCATACACCGATGATAAGACTCTATCCACTCGATCCCCAAGAAATAAAAGTAATCATCGCTCAAGGTACATACAGTAACCCTCTGATGGTAGCAATATATAATAGCCCAGTATGACAATAACCAATCCATACCCAAAATAACATCGAAGCTAGCCATATCAAGCAAAACAAATGCAAAGGGTAATCGACGGCCTGCAACCTCGATGTCACAACCCCGACACCCTTGTTTCAGAATAACCGCACCCCCAACAGGCGACACAACTCATATAGGAGATGCTAACTGTGCCAACTCCAACCCCAAAATAGATGTAAACGCAGACGAAATAAAAGAATGGGATGCACCCGTATCAATCAACACATTAGCAACCGAGTTGCAAAACAAAAAGGTACCTCTCACAACAGATGGAGCCGATACAAGATCTGGCGCGGTAATAGTATACATGCGCCCCGTAGGTCTCTGATTTACCTGCTTACCTCTCGGAGCATAAGATTGCTTCACTGACTGAGTCGAAGCGGCTCCTTAATTGGCCCTCGAGGCCTATACAGACTACGCTGGCTGGTGACTCTATGTCTACCTCGAACCAGATGCACCAGGTGTGCCACCCAACTGTGGGCAAAACCTCTTTAGGTGCCTTGCCTACACACACTGATAACAAGTAAGCGGCTAGCCTCTACCCTGACTTTGGCCCTGAGAACGGGCTGAAGATGATACTTCTCGCTGCCCTCCTCATTTCTGCGGGCAAGCTGGATACTTGTGGTCCAATTGGCTACACTTGAAACAAGTAATGTCTCTCTGACCACCTCTCCCAGAACCCGAACTCGGCACTGGAAAAGTAGACCTTGAGTGTACTCCCGGGGACTGCTGGGGATTAGAATCCCTCTGCCTCTTATTGTCTCCTTGATCATCCTGACTCCTCCTGGAGCCCCTCATCCTCTCCTTCTCCGCATGCACGATAGTCTCCAAATGGGCTGCAGCCTCCACAAGGCGCCCAGAATCCCTAATCATGGACCCGATAACTCGAAACATGAGCCCGATCCACAATTTCTTCTTGAACTCTAAACAACGGCGCTCCTCAGTCGCCACTAACTCTGGTGCAAACCTCGACAAACTAGTTAACGTGGCTTCAAACTCAGCCACAGGCATGTTCAACTGTTTGAGCTGAGAAAATTGATCTCTCAACTTCTCCCTCACCGTAGCCGGTAAGTACTTGTCTTGGAAGGCATTAACAAAAATTTCCAAGTCCCTCCAATGCGCCCCCGTGCATACTTCCACCACTGACCCGTTCCCTTTCTACATAACCATCATACAAACACTTCAACCTTGCCACTTTGTAGAAATTTCATCCGCAAGATTGGCACCCATGTATTCATAAGATTTCGGTACTTTCACCCTGGACACTCTGGCTAACTTAATTCTCAATGGAGTCCATTCCCTATCTCCTCCCAAACAATGGAGTACATTCCCTTTCTTCTCCCAAAACATTATACATCTACATTGTATTTAAATTCATCGTCATGTACAATGACTATCTATATCACATATTCAATGCCTTAATCATACCGTCATATTCAATGATAAACTTAAATGATCAGTTTCAATTTACCTAATCATCATGCAATATCTACAACAATCATAGCTATCTTCCACTGATAGCCCAATACAGATATTTCTAAACAGATATACAATCTGTATAATAGATAAATTGTCAAAATTCCATGGATGAGTGATTAAACAAATCCAACTACACCATTCATTTATACTTTTCCTTAATTTCATCTTTCTCACATCAATTTCATTATTAATACAAATAATATTCAAGACACACTTAAAGTAAACCTCCCCTTTATTCAAATATCAACCCAAAGGATAAAATTTGCCATTTTAACACGAGTAAACCTCATTTTCAAAACCCATAATCTTCTATGTAACATAATGTAGAAACCCCTTTTTAAATTTGGGACCAAACCCTAAGTTAACCCCAAAACTCCCAAATTTCCACCATTTATACACAAACACAAATAACTAGTTTAAAACTCATACTAAAGTATAGAATGTCCTTACCTCAAAGAGAGAAGATGAGCCAAGCTAGAGAGAAACCCCAAAAATGCCGAAATCCAACTTTAATCGGTTCAAAGAGAAGATCTTGAGAAGCTTCAACTTTTTATCAAAGGATGTAGGGTGAGGAGATCACTAGATCTAGGCCAAAATGTAGAGAGAGTGAGTACTTTAGAGAGAGAGGCTCTCAACTTTAGGGTTTTGGCTGAAAAGATAACAAAAAGTGATGTAAAAAGTGTTTTTCCCGATCTGATATATGCGCAGTCCCCTTGAGTGGAGAGTTTGACGCTCGAGCGTCAGATGCGAACTTTTGTTCCGCTCGAGTGCAAGAAGGGCCTGCTCGAGTGTAGAATACACACTTCCAGAACTTCTGCAGACAACATGCCAACTGCTCAAGCGCAAGAAGGACCGCTTGAGCGCCCATCCGCTCGAGCGTAGGAAACGCCGATTGAGCGTGAAAGACACTCCTCTAGCACTTTTGTAGACACACAAAATACTGGGGGTTTACAAACCCCGCTCGAGCGTAGGAAGACCCGCTCGAGCGGAAGACCAAAATTCTGGGAAACCACAATCTAGACCAACTAGTACCCAATCTGCTCCAAACATGAGCAAGACAACTCAAAGACCAATTTCAAAGATATACAAGGGAAGAAAGGATAAACAACAATATGAAAGCATTAAACCCGAGTCCGGAACATCACAAGAGTCGGGTCAAAACCAGGATCGCTATAACCTCCTCTCCTTAAAGAATTTCGTCCCAAGATTTACAAATTAAGTTTCAAAATCAAGTTTAGCCAATTCCCAAAGTGATTACAAATCAGTACCCAATGCCATAATCCATCGACCGGTCACTTATTTTCACCGACTCGATACACAAGCCCCAGATTACAATGAAATTTACAATTTCTACAAAACATCTACAGTGTTTAATCAAATCCAAATTTTTCAAGAGATTTAAACAGGGTACACAATGCTTCCAAAGATGATAAAACAATGCTTGCATAGAATTTATGTTTCCAAACTATCCATAGCATATACAATGTTCATACACTTTTTATTATCATGATCAAAATCTCAATACAAAATTAAATATTAACAAATAAATCTAGATATTTTTCTCAGACTTCCAACTCATGTTCCCAAGTCGCTTCCTCAACTCCGTGATGTTTCCACAAAACTTTGACCAAGGGAATTGTCTTGCCTTGCAAGACTTGGTCCCATCTATCAAAGACTCTCACCAATCTCTCCTCATATGAGGCATCCTTATCTACCTCCAAATCAGTCCAATCTAACACGTGTGATGGATCCTGCACATACTTCCGAAGCATACTAATATGAAACACGTCATGCACTCCGGAAAGTTATGGCAGTAACGCTAAACGATAAGCAACCTCCCCAATCCATTGAAGAATCTCAAAAGAGCCAACAAACCAAGGGGATAACTTCCCACTCTTCCTAAATCTCATCAAACCCCGCCTAGGTGATATTTTCAAAAAGACACGATCTCCCACCTCAAAAGACAAGGGTCTTCTCCTACGGTTGGCATAACTTTTCTGACGACTCTCGGCTAAAACCAACCTCTTACGGATAAGTGCAACTTTCTCCGTCATTTCCCAAACCAACTTTGGGCCCAACAAAGGTGCATCACCCACCTCAGCCCAATACACTGGAGATCTATACTTCGACCATACAAGGCCTCAAACGGTGCCATACCAATACTCAATTGGAAGTTATTATTGTAGGCAAACTCCACTAAGGGTAGGTGCCTCTTCCACGACCCCTTAAAGTCAAGGACGCAGCCTTGAAGCATATCCTCAAGGATCTGAATAGTACGCTCGGACTTCCTGTCAGTCTGAGGATGATAAGTTGTGCTAAAAGTTAGTCTAGTGCCCAAGGCACTCTGCAAGCTCGGCCACAATCGATCTATAAAACGTGGATATCTATCCAAAACGATAGTCATAGGGACCCCGTGCAATCTCATTTTGTCCCTAATGTACAGGTCGGCAAGATAATCTACCGAATCACTTACGCGCATAGGAATGAAATGCGCTGACTTGGTCAACCGGTCAATTACCACCCAAATGGCATCACTACCCCGTTGAGTCCTCGGAAGGCCCACAACAAAATCTATGGTGACATGCTACTATTTCCACTCAGCTATAGGCAAGGATTGCAACAAACTCGCTGGCCTCTGATGTTCAGCCTTCACTTGCTGACAAGTAAGGCATATTGATACAAACACGGCTACATCATCTTTCATACCCCTCCACCAAAACTGGTGACTTAGGTCGTGATACATCTTTGTGCCTCTCGGATGCACTGCATGGCGTGAATGGTGAAACTCTCGAAGTACTTCCTCTCGGCAAGACTCCGGCACAAACAAGCGATCACGGTATCTCACACTTAGGTCGGAATACACAGTTAAACCCTTCTCTACCTTCCCACTGGAGATCTTCTCTCGAAGGGATTCTACCTCAAAGTCACCCTTCTGTGCTTCTAACACTCGGTTCACAAGTGTAGGTTGTACAACTACAGAGAATAAGGTTGCAGACTTAATAGACTCGCCCATATGCAAGTCAAATTCACCAAGGGCACGCAACATTCCCCATTCCTAAATGGCGATACAAGCCACACTACTAATGGATTTCCTACTCAAGGCATCGGCCACAATATTGGCCTTCCCAGGATGATAATGCAACTCAAAATCATAATCCTCTATTAATTCTATCCACTTTCTCTATCTCAAATTCAAGTCCTTCCGTGTAAAGAGATACTTCAGACTCTTATGATCAGAAAGCACCTCAAATCTCTCACTATATAGATAATGCCTTCAAATCTTCAAGGCAAAAATCACCGCTGTTAATTCTAAGTCGTGAGTAGGGTAGTTCCTCTCGTGCGTTTTCAACTGCCATGAGCCGTAGGCTACTACCTTCATTTCTTGCATCAATACACAACCCAAGCCTTCTCGTAAGTCATCACAATACACTGAATAACCCCTCTCCGGAGTAATCAAGACTGGAGCAGTGGTAAGTCTAACTTTAAACTCTTGAAACGACTTTTCACAAGTCTCACTCCACACAAATTTGACCCATTTCCTCGTCAATCTAGTCCGAGGCGAATATAATATGGAGAAATCCTTCACAAACCAACGGTAATACTCGGCCAACCCCAAGAAACTACGAATCTCAAAAGCATTCTTAGGTTGTGTCCAATCCTGCACTGCCTCAATTTTGGATGAATCTACACTCACCCCTTCCCTGGATACCACATGGCCTAAAAACTTAACCTCTCTTAGCCAGAACTCACACTTCCCGAATTTAGCATACAACTTATGGGCTCTAAGCAACTCAAGCACTACTCACAAGTGTTTCTCATGCTCCTCCTCAGAGGGTGAGTAAATCAAAATGTCTTCCATGAAGATGACTACCAAAATGATCTAGGAACTCTCGAAAGATTCGGTTCATTAAGTCCATAAACACAACTGGTGCATTGGTTAGCCCAAAAGGCATTACTAGGAACTCATAATGGTCATACCGCGTACGGAATGCCGTCTTCGGGATATCCTCCTTCCTTACCCTCAACTGGTGATAACTCGATCTTAGGTCTATCTTAGAGAAGCAACAAGACCCTTACAACTGATCAAACAAGTCATCTATACGAGGCATCGGATATTTGTTCTTAACCGTAACCTGGTTCAATTTTCGGTAATCAATACAAAGTCTCAAGGCTCTATCTTTCTTTTTAGCAAAGTGGGCCGGTGCTCCCCAAGGTGAAGTACAAGGGCGAATAAAACCCTTATCTAGTAATTCATGGAGTTGAATCTTTAACTCACTCAACTCAGCAGGTGCAAACCGATAAGGTGCCATAGAAATCGGTGCGATGCCAGGCACTAAATCGATAGAGAACTCGATCTCTCGATGGGGTGGTAAACTAGTAAGATCCTCAGGAAAGATATTTGAGTACTCACAAACCACTCTTCGGGCCTCATCACACTCACTACTCTGCCTTGGCGAATCATATACCGATGATAAGACTATCCCCAGCAACCCCTCTGCCTTTTATTGTCCCCCTGAATGGGCCAAAGGTCGTCGGATACTCCCATACCAAGGTTTGGCCTAACAACAAGGCCAAACACAGAAGGTTTAGAGGCTCAAAGACAAGGCGTTCAGTTGAGACCTTCGGGCACTCAAAACTAGCACAAACATGCGCAATCATTGAATACATAGACGACGATGTTTGAGTCTTAAGGTCAGTCAAAAATGGGGTGTCTACACTTGGCTAGAGCAGCATTTTCACCGGTGGAAATCGATTTTCGGCAACGTTGAATTTTGGAGGTTTCATCTCATTTCTTCTTTAAAACTTGAGGTAGGGATTTTCTACACTCTAATATGATCACAGAAGGTTTAGAGGCTCAAAGACAAGGCGTTCAGTTGAGACCTTCGGGCACTCAAAACTAGCACAAACATGCGCAATCATCGAATACATAGACGATGATGTTTGAGTCTTAAGGTCTGTCAAAAATGGGGTGTCTACACTTGGCTAGAGCAACATTTTCACCGATGGAAATTGATTTTCGGCAACGTTGAATTTTGGAGGTTTCATCTCATTTCTTCTTCAAAACTTGAGGTAGGGATTTTCTACACTCTAATATGATTTTTAGCTTAGTTATTTGCTATTGTGTATAGATGATGAGATTTGGTTGTGGTTTGGACAAATCTAAGATATGGGTGTGAAATGAAAAGAGGGATTTTTGATGTATGAGAGATAAATGAGTATGGGGTTTGAATATAAGATCTTGGTGTACCAAAGTAATTCATTTTGGGTGTTTGGGTCAATATTGGAAAAAGGGGGATTTTTACCCTAACTTGTTAAAATGATTATTTTGTATAGATAATTAGAATTAATATTGAATATGTTAAATTGGATGGTTATTGATGTAGACGGTGGATGTGGAGGATGTGAGGAGAGAGGTGGCGATTATGAAGCATTCGCCGAAAGATTCGAGTATTGTGAGCTTGAAGGAGGCTTGTAAGGATGATAATGCAGTTCATTTAGTGATGTTGGTTTGTGTGTCGTTCATCATCTCAGTTCCTCCTATGTGAATGCCAATCAGTCAATAGAAAGAACCCTAGATCAAAGACTTCCCTTGCAGGTCACGCGATGTATGTGCGTGGATGGAGGCAAAAGGATGGCCTGGGGCAGTGTATTGTAGCATGTGTGATAATTGGCAAATGTTCTAAAGCAGACCACGTGGTGCCCAAGCCTTTTCACATTCAAGCAGTATGTGAAAGTCGACTAAGGGTAGGTGTATGGAGGTGAGACGGCCACATCACAAGGATGGTGCACACAAGGCCTCATTTTGGTTCACTAGTATTGGGCTGGGTGGTGAAGTTCAGTGGACTTTTCGCAATCACATGAGGCCCTAGGTAGAATGGTCTAGGTAGGAGGACCATAGGGGTGTTAGTAACGAAAATGTCCCAACAACTTGGACATGAACCTTAATTTATGAATTTATTTCTTCTTTGGAAGATCTTCAGGGGCCAATTTTTGGAGATGCCTTTGTGAAAAAATGAGAGTTCTTATATAGAGGATGACACCTCAAGCAAGGAGTTAATGACACTATGGAAGTGGTATCTCCTTGAACCCATGTTCTGGAGACTAAAATAAAGAGCATGGTGAGAGCAACATTTTGATCGGTGGAAATCAATTTTCAGCAACGTCGAATTTTGGAGGTTTCATCTCATTTTCCTTCTTCAAAACTTGAGGTAGGATTTTCTACACTCTAATATGGTTTTTAGCTTAGTTATTTGCTATTGTGTATAGATGATGAGATTTGGTTGTAGTTTGGACAAATCTAAGATTTGGGTGTGAAAATAAAAAGAGGGGTTTTTGATGTATGAGAGATAAATGAGTATGTAGTTAAAATATAAGATCTTGGTGTACCAAAATAGTTGATTTTGGGTGTTTGGGTCAATATTGAAAAAGGGGGATTTTTTCCCTAACTTGATAAAATGATTATTTTGTATAAATAATTAGAATTAATATTGAATATGTTAAATTGGATGATTATTGATATAGGTGGTGAAATTGGATATGTATTATCTCACACATTTGGAAGTTTTAATAATTATTTATCTTAAGATTTAATATATGTCTATAGATAAATGTATTGGGCTATCGGTGGAGGATAGTCATGATTGTTGTAGAAATCGTATGAGGATTAGGCAATTTAATGCTAATATATTGTTGGTTGTCATTAAATATGATCGTGCTATAAATACATTGTATATGTATGTTTATTGGGAAGAGATAGGGGATATACTCTATATGTGATTATATTTATAAATACATTGTATATGTATGTTCATTGAGAGGAGATAGGAGATGTACTCCATATATGATTATGTTTATAAATACATTGCACATGTATATTTGTTTGGGAGGAGAAAGGAGATGGACTCCATCTAAAGCAAGTTGGTCGGAGTGTCCTGGGTGAAAGACCGAAATTTTATATATAAATGAGTGCCGATTCATTCAGACGAAATATTCATAAAATGGCAAAGTTTAAAGTGTTAATGTGTGTTTTGCATAAATGGAAAATCATTGAGTTGTAGTCTCATTTTGGTTGTTGAAAGATGATGAATTTAACTCATGAATTGAGTAGTATATATGAACTGGAAATGAATTGAAGGAAAAGGGAATAAGATTGGTCTTAGTGGCATATGAATATGCGGGCTTGTGGATGCTTCCATATCGGTATTGTTTATGTACGTGGTATTTATACCTTTGCTAAACCTCATAAATTGGTGTTAGGTTTATTTCTACTGGGCTGTTGGCTCACCCTATACGGAATATCATTTTCAGGTGTAGTTGAAACGTTTCCTCCAAGGCAATAGCATGGGTGGACTTTCGGGAAGTAAGGGCTTCTTATTTATGCCTTATGCCTTATGTGTGTATGTTTGTTATTTGTAAAGCCGAGGACTTAAGATGTAATGAGCGAGACTCAATTTTTGTAACCAAGCAATGACTTGGAAATGTGTAAGCTTATAGGGCATTTAACTGGTTGTGTGATAGTGAACTCTGACCGCATATGAGTTATCTTTATTGTATTATTTAGGGGCGTTACAAGATACGAAAATCTATTGTGAATCAAATCTTTGAGTATGGTTAAACATATACAACAGAACTATAGACCCTAAAAAACAAAACCCCACAACCTTCACTTCATGTGATTGTCCAAAAAGGAAAGAAAAAATAAAAACACATGATTGGTCCA